>JAJJWW010003073.1:0-318638 GCA_023531295.1 Papaver armeniacum | reverse complement strand
TTGTAGCTTGATCTCAACTTTTCAATCTAAAATTTTCCCAAGAATTAGTGAATAAGAAAGTAACGACAAATGAAAGATTATGAAGTGAGCAAAGTTTGAAGACATACCTCTTTATTTTTCTCGGGCCAACTAAATACCCAAGGTTGATAAGCAGCGAGATTCACAGGAAGCACATTTGAACCTGAAATATAAGGCCCCTTCAAAACCAGCGGAAAGATACACCATTTGTCATCTTTAGAGTGACGAGGAATATTATTCTTGCCAGAATGCCAATCAATATCTTTCATAAGTAGTTTAACATCAGCAACGTCATCTTTCCTCTTCAAACGAACACCCTAGCGAGTACTATCTTTCTTCATGGGTATGAATTCATAATTTTCATAGAAGCTCTCTAATGTATTTCTCAGCGAGTATTTCTAGTTCCTTAAATTTTGGATCCCTAGCTTCTTTTTGATAAAGAGACCCTTTACCAGCACCACGGTTAGAGAATTCAAGGATTAAACGAATACAGTCCCCACTCAATTGGTAAATGGCTCGCGAGAACTTCGCATGAGTAAGAATTTCGTAAAACAAGGCAAGATTAGGGTCGTAGAGAGGAATGGGAAGACCAGCGAGAATCTGACCAAGCGAAACTATGATTTCTTTATCATCACAACGATGATCAGAAAATAATTTAGCAGAAAGAATTGATGATGATCCTTGATTGGGAATGGTAGTTAATGTGAAACCCTTCTCTTTGAGATCTTTTTGAACTTCTTAAAAAGAAGCTTCATATTTAAGACCAACTGGAGGCATCTTAAGTATGGGAATGAATAAAAAAGTAAAGATCAAAAGAAATAGGAACAAGAAAACTTACAGCAGCAGGAGCGGAATTTACGGAGAAATGGTGAAGAAAATTGCAGAAAAAATAAGAAGGAAAGTAAAAAAGAAGAAGAGAAGAAAGAGAGAAATATATATATAGAGAGAAGATAAGCACATTTAATGCGAAGAGTAGACGTGAACGATTGAAAAATAACGGTTGAAAAGGACGTGTCAAGAAATGAATGGAAGAAGAGATACGTGTAATAAATTCTGCGTAAAAGTACAGAACCGTGTCAATATAGAAGAATATGGAAAGATAAGCAGTTGCGGCATTTTGAAACAATAATTCTCATATCATTCTCTTCTTCGCAGAGAATACATGAGAAGAGGCAAGATGTAGGATCATAATATCGCAACATCAATACCTTTGCGAAATCTTTGTACAACACACTGCGAAGATGTCGCAGATTGGTTACAAAAATGACTCAACAGATGACGACAGTCCAAACATTAGAAAGGTGTGGAAACTTAGAGAGATTTAGGAGTGTTGCGAAATTTAACATTTATATACTCGCGAGAATATCGCAAGCCAGATCCGAAAATAAAGGATAGCTTAGCTGTCACCCACTATGTAATGTCATATATAAAGAGTTGAACAGGCCTAAGGTAGGAGAGATCTTTTTGGGAGAGTGGAAGAGAGTTTTGAGGAGAGAGAAAATCTATTATAGTAGTTGTATTCTTGATTTCATTTTCCTTCTTGTAAAATTCCAAAACTCAATTAATAAAAAGTGAGATTGTTGATCTTAAAGATGTGTTGATTATTATGAATTCTTGTGAGGGATGTATTGTAGGATTTCCTGCAACTACATATATGGTATCTAACTTGAATGTGTTGAACATGTCCATAGGATCAGTTCCCCTTTGCCTAAAAACATGTTGCACATGTCCATAGGATCGGTTCCCCTTTCTGCTAAAACATGCTGCACCTCATACAAGGATCGATTCCCATTTGTGATGTGTTGCACCTCTTACTAGGATCGGTTCTCCTTTACCCAGAGTCGGTCTTACACAAAATCACAAACTCGATCATACCATCTCAGGTGATTACTTAAGATCGGTTTCACTAATAAAAGTCATACCAATACAAAAGTCAGGCCTTTGTGAATAGTTTTACCAAGAACACAAACAAGTCATGAGCGGTTATACTAATCACACATATTGGTTGTTCACAAGATATGCAATGAATAACAATACCAATAACGCATGGCGATTTCCTTTTCGATTCACAAAACAAGTTCATGAATTTACTTCCATAAAACACATGTAAAACATTGTTTCCTAGGATGAAATCCTCACCTCATACCCATACATAATCACAATAGCATTTAAACGATTATGTCAATGTCTTATCTACAAAGTTTAATGGTTAAGCAATAAAACTCGTATTGTATTCCTTAATACTATGTCTAACTATAGTGTTCATTCTTCGCAGTTTTGTTTTCAATATGCACGACTTGAAAGATACGTTATGGAATGAAACAGTTCAAGTCAAATATCACTAACCTCAAGTGGAAGGATGATGTTGTCGTTGTAGCTTCTTACTTCTTCACTTTTTCAAGTCTTCGCAATACTTGTAATATCTCATATCCTAATACTTTCAAGCTAACCTATACGAAGTTGACTCTAGTACATAATCAAGCGACTATTTAAATGAGTTTTGATTCACTAAAATATGACAACCAAACTTGACATACCAATGCTTGGTGGGTTCAACCGAGCTATGCTCTAACAATATGTGTGCCCCAGTTCTTGTGCTTCCCTCACTGTATACATAACAGGGCATTTCTTGGTGAGGATGCACTTTAAACACAAACAAGTTGTGTTGAGGTGAACAATGTCTTGCTCACCATGGCACCAAGAAAGAGTTTCTTTCCAGCAACTCTTGCATCTTACAGTGTTGAGAAACACCCAAGGAACTGTTTTTTTAAGTCTATCAAAGAACTTCAAGAGAACCCAAAAATATTTGTGCTTCTGATTTCTAGTTTTACAACTTATAAAAAAACAGTTTCTGCAGATAGTTTTTAGTATTGCGAAGGGAAACTCTTTTGATAAAAAGAGACGTCGTAGCTTCTTCATAGAAGAAGATAATACTACTATCTTGATAGGAAGTATCAGGAATTGAGCAACGAATCGATTCATGCTTTTAGGTGATATACTCAGATGACTGAGATTTAAACTCCTCTTGTAAATTGTTTAGTTTGTTACAACTAATTGGATTACTGTGAGGAGGAGCAATGCTCCCACTGATTAGTAAATCAATGTCGACCTCAACATAAATATTATTCATCATAACTTGATTTAGCTTTTCAAAAGATTCTTGTTCTTTCTGGAGATATAACTTAACATCAAAAGATAAGCTTTCAAGTTTATTTTCAAGACCTAAATACACTTCAAGGGATTTTAAACCTGGTGGAGGTTTAGATAGAATTTCTTCTACAGATTTTATTAAATCAGACATGGAAGAAAATTTTGGAATCCCTGAATCTGGTGGTGCATTTATTGAGATAGCTTTTCCATCCATATCAGATCGCTACAAACACAGACTTATAAGGTCTTTAATGTGTTTGCATGCTCTGATACCAATTGAAAATGCGAGGGTCTAACAACCACACCCAACAATTCGTTTGGCAATCCGAGAGGACTTACTCCAATACACTTTCTAGAGAATCAACTAGATAGTCAGACTCAATCTAGAGTAAAGTATATCAAAGAGTTTTAATATCTCTGTTTCATAATGTAATCAGCAAATCAAACAGATAGAAATCATGAGCTTTGATTATTATGTGAAACAACTTGAACGGTACCAAAGACCAATGTTCAAGTGTCAATCAATTTAAATCAACAACCAAAGGTTGGATATTCTAATTGATTGATCCTAACGCACAACCTGTGATATTTCAATTATATAACAAAATATAATGCGGAAAAGAAATAACACAGACACCAGAATTTCGTTAACGAGGAAACCACAAATGCAGAAAAATCCCGGGACCTAGTCCAAAGTTGAACACCACATCGTATTAAGCCGCTACGATACACTAGCGTACTACCAATTAACTTCGGACTGGACTGTAGTTGAACCCTAATCAATCTCACACTGATTCAAGGTACAATTGCGCTCATTACATCTCTGATCCCAGCAGGATACTACGCACTTGATTCCCTTAGCTGATCTCACCCACAACTAAGAGTTGCTACGACCCAAAGTCGAAGACTTGATAGACAAGTCTGTCTCACACAGAAAAGTCTATAGGATTGATAAATCTGTCTCCCACAAAAATACCCAATATTTTTTGTTCCGTATTTTGATAAATCATGGTGAACATGAACCAATCGATAACCCGGACTTATATTCCCGAAGAAAAACCTAGAATTATCAATCACCTCACAATAATCTTAATCGTCTAGCGAAAGAAGATATTGTGGAATCACAAACGATGAGACGAAGTTGTTTGTGATTACTTTTCTATCTTGCCTATCGGAGATATAAAATCTCGAGTCAATTATTCCAATTGTACTCAACACGATAGAAACAACAAGATCAGATCACGCAACTACAAGATAATAGTTGGGTTTGGCTTCATAATCCCAATGAAGTCTTCAAGTCGTTAACCTACAGGGTCTCGAGAAGAAACCTAAGGTTAAAGGAGAATCGACTCTAGTTATGCAACTAGTAACACACATGAGGTGTAGGGATTAGGTTTCCCAGTTGATAGAGTTCTCCTTTATATAGTTTTCAAATCAGGGTTTGCAATCCAAGTTACCTTGGTAACAAAGCATTCAATATTCACCGCTAGATGAAAAACCTGATTCAACCAAGCTAATATCTTTCAACCGTTAGATCGAACTTAGATTGTTACACACATATGAAATGTACCCTCATTTAGGTTTATGTAACCGTACCTAAATGTGTACACCATGTTGGTTCACAAATAGTTAACCGAGGTTAGCCATATGATTACTCTCATATCAACCTTATTCATCTTAACCATAAATAGTTCAAATGACTCAAATGAAACTAGTTAAAGAGTTGTTCAATTGTTATATTCTCATGGAATTATACAAGAACACAATTGAAGCAAAATCGGTTTGATTCACTCGAATCAATACATGAACATTATAGCCACGGTTTGCAAAGATTGCATTCCTTATTGATAAATGTTTAGGTTCATGTACAACCAATTTTAGAAAAGTAACACACTTAAGTATGCGTAAGGGTATGCGTACTTAAGTAACCGGATTTGAGTTTGTTTTATTTTTCAAACTCAGCAGAAATTCACGGACGTGAACTTTCCGCAAGTACGCGTACGGGTACGCATACTTACCTAGTCTCCTACAACCCTTTTTGTATACACACAAGTATGCATACTTTAGGTTCCCGGTTTTGGACTTATACACTAATGTGCGAACAAACTATGCTTATATCCAAAGAAGGTTACAAGATTCTAAACTCTTTATTTCAATCATTGAAACATTCTTCTATAATGATAATAGCCGTTTTCACACACTATTAACATCAAAGCAATTTTCAAGATATTGAAATAATCATTATCGAAACATTCCAAGCCTACATCAAATGATTGTATCACACAAACAATGTAAGATGTTACTTGGCAATTTTCTCATGATATAATATGAACTTGGTCGAAGCGAAAGCTTACCAACACATATTTCGAGAAATATGTAAGAGAGATATACTCAGCTTAAAATCTCAAATGTGTACAGAGAAAACTATATCGTAACACGACTTATGTCTCAATATAGGAGATAGTATAAATAGACTTTCCAAGTGATAGATGAGTTCAACTCTCCACGTCGAAGAAGTTCCAAAAGCTCCCCTTAGTAGTTCTTCGTCTTCAACTGATGAACTCCGTGAAAACTAAGCTCAACTACACAATCTACGTCCTAGTCCGAGACATCTATAAATAGGCTATAAATCAAGACTTATAGTTTTGATCACTAACATTGACTGTAGGAGCAGAATATCGCGACATCAATATTTTAAGAGAGTAATAAACAACTATATAGCGAAGGTGTCGCAAGGAAGTGATTTCAATGACGCATTAGATGACGAAAGCTAGAACGTGAGAAAAGCGTGAAGACTTGGCGAGATTTAGGAGTGTCGCAAGGAAAAACATTTATAACACTCGCGACGCTTCGCGAGTTATTCCCGAAAATAAAGGACAACTTAGCTGTCGTCCACTGTGTATTACCCTATATAAAGGGTCGAGTAAGTCTGTTATAAGGGGGTTCTTTTCTGAATTGTTAAGCAAGTCATTAGGAGAGAGAAAATTAAGAGTGATTGTAATTTCTTTAGCTTTGTTCTACATTTCTTTGTAAACCTTTCAAGAAAACAATTAATAAAATATATTGTTACTCATCTTCAAATGGATTAATTAAACAAATTCGAGTGAGGGGTGTATGTAGTTGCAGGAAATCCTACACTACACACCTCACTCGAATTCGCTTAATCAATCCATTTGAAGATGAATAATAATGTGTTTTATTAATTGTTTTCTTGAAAGGTTTACAAAGAAATGTAGAACAGAGCTAAAGAAATTACAATCACTCTTAAGTCTCCCTCCTAATGACTTGCTTAACAATTCATAATACTTTGTTGGTTCGCGATAACCTTCGCAAGAAAAATTAATAATTAAAAGGTATCTCTCCCCCCCCCCTTTTTTTTTTTTTTTTTTTTAAAAAAAACTTGGTTCGCCTCTCAAGTTTTGCACCAAAAACGTAAGATGGAGATATATCAACCGAATCTATTGTAGAAGAAACTCGAATGGAAAGAGAAGCCTGGATGGAGCAATATAATCGTTTAGATAATCTCCATACATTTTCTATGGATCAAATAAATAATCTTTCTCAAGAAAACATCTGCTTAGTTCAAAATCAAGAATTATTAAGTAATGAAGTGTCGCGTCTCTCATATGCTTTGAATAAATCTAATTTGGAGTTGGAAACCTTATCAGATGAAAATGGAACTTTATCTCAAGAGAAGCGAACTTTATTGGATAAGGTGGCGATATCCTCGCAACAACTTGATGCTTGTAAAAAAGCATTGAATGAGCAAGAACAGTCTATCTGCCTACTGAAAAATAAACTTGAAGATACTACCACTAAAGAGATAAACTTATTCAGAATAGAATAAATCTAAGTGTTAAAACAAACCAACTCAAGGATGATTATACCAAGTTAAAAGAATCCCATTCTTCCCTTGCGAAGCGAAATAAGTTATTGATTTCTAACGAAAAGAGCTTGCGTTCGCGGTTAAAAGGTCTTGTTGGTGATGGTTTTGATAATGCCATGGAAAACTTGGGGAATAATTGCTTGGCCCTTACTCAATATCTTATCTCGCAGAAGGAAGGTAGTCATAAGATTTGACTGCCTTTTCCATTATTTTTCTTCTCTAATTTTATATACCACTTTCCATTTTATAATTTTAATGTTTTTCTTTACTCTTGCAGAGTCTGAGAAAAATCTTCACTCTTCTCTATCTACTTTGGAAGCGGCGCATGCTAAAATTTGCAAGGAAAATGCAACTCTAGTTGCTTCTCTTGCCCAATCTCGCGACCGAGTCAGAAGGAGGTTTAATTACCTTAATCATTTTAAAGATATCCAGAGTAGAAATCAACAGAAAGCACTTCTTCGTCAATTTCATCCCAAAGCAGAAGTTCTTGTGAATAATATTTTACTTTCTAAATCTCTTGATCCTGTCTATGTTGAACCATTGGAAGTTGAAGATGATGAAGTACCCAACTCTCCCGACAGTGATTATGATTATGAAAGCTGCGAAGACCTCGCTAATAACGAAGTTATCAATAAGGATCCTTGCGAGATAATCTCTGATGAAAACACTTCAACTGGCGAGGGTGAAGCTGACAAGATTGTTGAAGAATCTTTACCACCTCCTTCAGCTGAGAATATTGATATAGAGAATTAAGTTTCTTTGTATTCTTGTTGAACTTTTCTTTTTGATTGTAATAGATTAAGTCCGGTTTTGGATGAATTAGTTTTTCTTTCTGTTTTATTATAAGAACTCATTTCGCCACCTTATCAAGCAATTCCTTTATTTTCTATTAAGTCTTTTGTTGTAATCTTTCTCATGATGAAAAGATCTCGATTTCAACATATTTAAAGATCTTTCTTGAATGCTGTTATTGCGACAAGATCGCAGGACGTCTTTACATTTTCATGTAATGACCCATTGGTCTTGCCTTATCATTATTTGTGTGGTATTATTTTTCCTTCCTAAGTAAAGGTCTTATTTTGCCACCCCTCATTGCGACAAGATCGCAGGACGTCTTTACACTTTCATGTAATGACCCATTGACCTTGTCTTATCATCTCTTAAGTATTTTTGCCTCTGCAGATATTATATTTGCGACAATATGACAGGTTTAAACGTTCTTGCGACCATAAAATCCCGGATATTGTCGTCTTTGCGATTTAAATCGCAGGACGTTCTTACACTTTCATGTAAAAACCCATTGATCTCGTCTTACCCTCGCGTTAGTATTATTGCCTCTGCAGGATCATTGCACAAAGGAAATTCTGCTAGAAAGTCTGCGACAACCTGTGATTTTGGCGAAGATAGTATTTCATATTTGAGTTTGCAATGACTTATTTGAGCATTCCATCTTTCAACTCTTCCCGACCTCTTTGAATTCTTCATCACTGATTCTATTGGTACTTTTGTCACCACTTTGACAATATGCGCTTGAAAATATATACGAAGTTTAAATGTTGCATAAACTAATGCCAAGATTAGTTTTTCAATTTTTGAGTAATTCCTTTCTGCAGCGTTGAAAGTTTTGCTGATGTAATAAATTGGTTTCTCTACTCCTGCGTCCACTCGCAGTAACACCGCACTTAATGCATGCGAGGTTGTCGCAAGATAAATCAACAATTCTTCTCCTTCTTCTGCTTTTTGCAAAATTGATATATCCATTAAATGTTCCTTTATTCCTTGCAAAGCTTTCTCGCACTCATCTGTCCATTTAAACTTCGATCCCTTTCTAAGGATATTGAAAAAGTGCTTGCATTTGTCAGATGATCGCGAGATGAACCTCCCTAGTGAAGCTAACAACCCATTTAACTTTTGAACATCTTTTATTGTCGCTGGTGTTGGCATATCGCGAACTGCTTGTACTTTTTCTGGGTCAACTTGAATTCCTTCTTTGGATACAATATACCCTAAAAATTTTCCAGAGGCGACTCCAAAGGTGCATTTTTCTGGGTTTACTTTGATATTAAATTGCCTCATTTGTTCAAAAATTTCTTTCAAATCCTGTACGTGGTCTTTTGCTTTTCTACTTTTTATTAACATATCATCTACATATACCTCCAAGGTTTTGTGTATCCATCTCGCGAACACCTTCTCCACCATCCTTTGGTATGTCGCACCGGCATTTCGCATCACCGAACGGCATTTTTGTATAACAAAGATAAATCCTCTTGGAGCAAAGAAAGCAAGATGTTCTTGATCTTCTTCGGCGAGAGGAATTTGATTGTAACCCTTATATCCATCAAGAGATGATATCCTTTCGTTTCCTGTTGCAGCTTCAACCAATCATGGAATATCCGGTAATGGGAAACTATCTTTAGGACAAGCTTTATTTAGATCAGTAAAGTCTATACAAATTCTTATTCCTTTTTTCTTCTTTGGGACTATAACCATATTTGCTATCCATTCGGGGTATTTTGCTTGTCTAATAATTCCCGCGTCCAACATTTTCTGCAATTCTTCTTCTATTTGAGGGTGATATGCTGTCGCGATCTTTCTAATTCTTTGTTTAAATGGTTTTACATTCTTGTCAATTTCCAATTTATGGCAAGCCACTGATGGATCTATACCAGGCATTTCATCCATATCCCATGCGAAAATGTCTTTGTAATCTCGCAGCAACTCAACAGTTTTTCTTTCTTCATCCGCTTCCATTTTAGTCCCAATTTTTAAGATTTTAGGCTCCTCCTCGGTTCCAACATTCACTTCTTTTGTTTGTTCTACTGCGACATAACTAGACTTCGGTTCTCCCATAGGAGTTGGTCCTCTCATTTCCTTCGCGAACTCACTCCCTTTTTCCATGATTTCGCCAGGTATTCCTTTTCCCTCTTTTGCTCTTATCATGTAAATTCTAAATTCTTCTTCTTTCTTAGCTGCTTTTATCATCTTCCTGCGATCTTTTCGCTTCTTCACTTGCCCTTCATAATGCTTTACCTCGATTTGATGATATATTCTTCCTTTATCAATATCTCCTCTGATCTCACCAATTCCACTCGGCATAGGAAATTTGATGCACTGATGGAGTGTTGACGCTACCGCCTTAATTGCATGTACCCAAGGTCTCCCTAACAATATGTGGTACGGCGATTCCATATCCACTACACTTAATGTTACTTGTTTTTCAATTTCTCCGAGTAAAATTCGTAATTTTATCTCCCCTTTAGGTACTGTTATAGATTTTCCAGAACCATGAATATAATATCTTGGAGAACTCATTTCTTCATCTTTATATCCTAATTTTTTGTAGGTATGGTAAAACATGATACTCACCAAACTCCCTGTATCCACCAAAGTTCTATTTATTTCCCATTCTTCCGCTGCTTTTGCCGATTCTTCTCTTTTTCTACTTGCATTTATCGTGATCACTAGTGGAGATATATGATTCAAATTTTCTCTAGGTACTTCTCGCTACTGTGAATGTTATTTTCTGCTTTTCCCATTCCTTCAAAGACGATGTCTTCTCCTCATCTATAATCTTCTTTCCTTCAAAATCTCGTTTATGTATCCTTCCTCTAATATTTTCATGGAATTCATTAACCAATGCTTTTGTAATTGAATTGTATTCCATATCTTCATTATGTTCCTTGCTTCTTAATTCTTCTATCTCATCTGATTTAACTTTTTCCTTTCTCATTTTCTTGATTTAAGCGATTTTAATTGTACTCTTCGATCTTCAATCTTGTTCAATCCCTGTTTCTAGCGCATATGTAGTTGCAGGAAATCCTACACTACACACCTCACTCGAATTCGCTTAATCAATCCATTTGAAGATGAATAATAATGTGTTTTATTAATTGTTTTCTTGAAAGGTTTACAAAGAAATGTAGAACAGAGCTAAAGAAATTACAATCACTCTTAATTCTCCCTCCTAATGACTTGCTTAACAATTCAAAAAGACCTCTCCTTACAACAGACTTACTCAACCCTTTATATAGGGTATTACATAATGGATGACAGCTAAGCTGTTCTTTATTTTCGGAATCGACTCGCGAATCCTCGCGAATGTGTAACTGTTTGTCCTCGTGACACTCCTAAATTTCGCCAAGTCTTCACACTTTCCTCATGCTCTGACTGTCGTCATCTATTACGTCATTTATTTTCCTCCATGCGACTCCTTCGCGACGCAGTCATTTATTAATCTCGCGAAGTATAGGTGTTGCGATATTCTGATCCTACATCTTGCCTCTTTTTCCTTGAATATTGCTTGGAGAGCTATTTTTAAGGAAAAATTTGCCACTGCGGTGATCTTTGTTGATGAAGGAACAAGCGAAAGAATACTGGACTTGAAAAGTACGTACTTGCCTCTATTCTTTTGCGAAGTTCCGAGCTTTGCGAAGTGAGCAAGAAGTACTATCTCTTAAAGTATGCGAAGCATGAAGTATTTATGAAATAATATAAGAAATCTCTTCAATTTCCCACATAAATCTTTTTAATTTGACTCCTTAAATGTAGGGATAACCGTTTACACGTGTCTAAAATTACTCTTTTTACCGGTATATTTAATGTTATCCGGTCATCCTTTTTTCTTCTATTTAAAGGGAAACTTCCTGTGAAAAACACTCTTTCTCTTCTTCTCTATCTTCCTCGTCGTAAATGCAACTATTTCCTTTTGTTCATCTTCATCATCTTCTTTTTATTATCTTTCTCATTATTGTTTTCATGGCATCCGTGTTCGTTTATTTCATTGATTTTGACTATTCTCTTGATTAATCTTCCTTATTGAAATTACTTCATCTTGATTCTATTCTTCTTTTGATGTTTCTTTCACCATTTTTGTTTCAAGAATAAACCCGAGTTCTAAGTTTACCGTGGTGAACCCTAACATCCCTACTGGGTTCGCATCCAAAATCTTCTTCAAATCAAGTCTCTCGCTTCCAAAAACAGACTGCGAGTAGTAAGGTATTTTAGAAATATTTACTCCTTTAATAGCAATTTTATTGCCTCTGTTTCTCAATTGATTTATTATTCGCAGGATGATAAGAATGATGATAGATCTCCCAAAAGGTTTCGCCATAATAAACCTGATGCTTCTGCTGCTGCCCCTACTGTTCCCTTTTCGGGATTCAAGCATTCTACTTTCCCTACAGTATCTTCACAAGGCAAATCTCCTACTATAGCGACTTCTTCGCAAGATAAACCCATTTCTTCTTCTCAAGATAATGTACCATTCCCTACGATATCATCGCAGGATAAGTCAATCCCTGAATTTTCTGTGAATGAAACTCTTCAGGATATGCCTCTTCCCACTCTTACTTTTACTTCAGCCCCACCTATTGATCAGGTTTCTCCAATTGGTGGTCTTATAACCATGGGTGACTCAACTTTTCCTTCTTCCTCTACTATTTCTTCTTCCTCAAAATCTATCTCTCTTAGCAAAGAAAATTTGGAAGGGATGGATATAGCTTTTAGAATTTTATCGAGATACCATGAATGATGTTAAAAAGCCTCCACTGATCCCACCAGATCTAGTGTTTTCGAATCTTTGGGTAAATACTTTGGTTCCGATACGATATCGCGAGTATCCTTAGAACAAGAAATTAAGACTTTGAAGAATAATCTTCATAATACTTTGTTGGATCGCGATAACCTTCGCAAGAAAAATGAAGAATTAAAAGGTATCTCTCCTCCCCCTTTTTTTTTTTTTTTTTTTTTTTGTAAAAAAAAACTTGGTTCGCCTCTCAAGTTTTGCACCGAAACGTAAGATGGAGATATATCAACTGGAATCTATTGTAGAAGAAACTCGAATGGAAAGAGACGCTGGATGGAGCAATATAATCGTTTAGATAATCTCCATACATTTTCTATGGATCAAATAAATAATCTTTCTCAAGAAAACATCTCGCTTAGTTCAAAATCAAGAATTATTAAGTAATGAAGTGTCGCGTCTCTCATATGCTTTGAATAAATCTAATTTGGAGTTGGAAACCTTATCGATGAAAATGGAACTTTATCTCAAGAGAAGCGAACTTTATTGGATAAGGTGGCGATATCCTCGCAACAACTTGATGCTTGTAAAAAAGCATTGAATGAGCAAGAACAGTCTATCCGCCTCTTGAAAAATAAACTTGAAGATACTACCACTTTGAAAGAGATAAACTTATTCGAATAGAATAAATCTAAGTGTTAAAACAAACCAACTCAAGGATGATTATACCAAGTTAAAAGAATCCCATTCTTCCCTTGCGAAGCGAAATAAGTTATTGATTTCTAACGAAAATAGCTTGCGTTCGCGGTTAAAAGGTCTTGTTGGTGATGGTTTTGATAATGCCATGGAAAACTTGGGGAATAATTGCTTGGCCCTTACTCAATATCTTATCTCGCGAAGGAAGGAAGGTAGTCATAAGATTTGACTGCCTTTTCCATTATTTTTCTTCTCTAATTTTATATACCACTTTCCATTTTATAATTTTAATGTTTTTCTTTACTCTTGCAGTCTCGAGAAAATCTTCACTCTTCTCTATCTACTTTGGAAGCGGCGCATGCTAAAATTTGCAAGGAAAATGCAACTCTAGTTGCTTCTCTTGCCCAATCTCGCGACCGAGTCAGAAGGAGGTTTAATTACCTTAATCATTTTAAAGATATCCAGAGTAGAAATCAACAGAAAGCACTTCTTCGTCAATTTCATCCCAA
Source organism: Papaver armeniacum (assembly GCA_023531295.1). Lineage (NCBI taxonomy): Eukaryota > Viridiplantae > Streptophyta > Magnoliopsida > Ranunculales > Papaveraceae > Papaver > Papaver armeniacum. Next base: position 304,858 of record JAJJWW010003073.1, on the reverse strand, counting down.
AGCAGAAGTTCTTGTGAATAATATTTTACTTTCTATATGTTGAACCATTGGAAGTTGAAGATGATGAAGTACCCAACTCTCCCGACAGTGATTATGATTATGAAAGCTGCGAAGACCTCGCTAATAACGAAGTTATCAATAAGGATCCTTGCGAGATAATCTCTGATGAAAACACTTCAACTGGCGAGGGTGAAGCTGACAAGATTGTTGAAGAATCTTTACCACCTCCTTCAGCTGAGAATATTGATATAGAGAATTAAGTTTCTTTGTATTCTTGTTGAACTTTTCTTTTTGATTGTAATAGATTAAGTCCGGTTTTGGATGAATTAGTTTTTCTTTCTGTTTTATTATAAGAACTCATTTCGCCACCTTATCAAGCAATTCCTTTATTTTCTATTAAGTCTTTTGTTGTAATCTTTCTCGCGATGAAAAGATCTCGATTTCAACATATTTAAAGATCTTTCTTGAATGCTGTTATTGCGACAAGATCGCAGGACGTCTTTACATTTTCATGTAATGACCCATTGGTCTTGCCTTATCATTATTTGTGTGGTCTTATTTTTCCTTCCTAAGTAAAGGTCTTATTTTGCCACCCCTCATTGCGACAAGATCGCAGGACGTCTTTACACTTTCATGTAATGACCCATTGACCTTGTCTTATCATCTCTTAAGTATTTTTGCCTCTGCAGGACATTATATTTGCGACAATATGACAGGTTTAAACGTTCTTGCGACCATAAAATCCCGGGATATTGTCGTCTTTGCGACGAAATCGCAGGACGTTCTTACACTTTCATGTAAAAACCCATTGATCTCGTCTTACCCTCGCGTTAGTATTATTGCCTCTGCGAGATCATTGCACAAATATGACAAGCCTAAATTCTCTTGAGAAAATGAAGCCTCGTGACATTTGTGTCTTTTGACACTTATCAGCTCCCTAATGGAGGGTGCCGCCCTTATCTTCTCCTGGTTGCCCCTTCAAGGAGGCGTACATCGTCCATACAAGACTAGCTCCTCCCATCCGGTCTTAACAGCAAGCGATTGTTTTCATGACCCTCTTATCCCTTATACCTATAGGGCTTATGGTTACGAGGCTGCACCCTAAGTGGAGTTTTCTTCGGGCCGAGTGCGGCATGTGCCAAGACTTGTCAAGAGTGGTAAGGAAGTTCCATGCTCCCCGCACTCTTGACTCAACCGTACCTCGGCGCCTTGGTCATACACTCGACTCCTTGGAAGAGACCCTCGGGCGTCCAACCGGGTATAACCTTATATATATAGTTGGAAATCCAAGGTATCTCCCCCGATAGGCTTTCATGGGCCCCAAATCTCCATGACCCGGGTTTCGGGAGCGGTGTGTAACCTTCCATCTGAGCCATGTTAAGAGATACCCCCTTATATGACGTACTTTAGGTCTTACATTTGCCTCTTGCGAAATATCATTCGCGAACTAGGGTGTACACCATAAAGGTTTGTCCCATTCACTCACTCATTCATATTTGTTAATTCATTCAAGCATTCATTCTGTTTGCGAAGCTATCGCACAATCTTGCTTTATTTCCTTTGATCTCGCAATCTATCTGCTGCAAAAACATTATATCACAGATTCATTCCATGTCTCCCATCTTCTATGGGTAATATTTCTTAAGATATAACCTATTCCATGGCCTATTTAGTTTTTGCCCTACATCTTTGCCTTCAGGATCCATTAATCTATATGCCCCTGTTCCAACTATCTCCTTGATGATATAAGGTCCATCCCATTTTCTTGCCAGCTTGCCACCATTTTCTCGCTGATATATAGGTGTTTCTCGCAGCACCAAGTCACCTGGCTGAAATTCACGTATCTTGACACGCTTGTTATATTCTCTGGCCAATCTTCGCTGATAATTCTCCATATGTTGTAATGCTTTCTCTCTTTTTTCTTCTAGTTCATCTAACTTGATTAAAATGTTACCCGCACTGAGATTTTTCTCCCAAGCTTCTTTCTTTGTAGTTGGAATCTTAACCTCTCGCCGAGTACAAATCTTCAACTCCATATGTTAAACAAAAGGGGACATGCTGTAGCTTCTCTTCTAGTTGTATTATAAGCCCATACCGCATTGGGTACTTGTTCGCACCATCCTTTATTGTATCCTTCTAACTTTTTCTTCAATATGTCTGCGATTGTTTTATTTGTCGCTTCTGCTTGACCATTAGCCTGCGGGTATAGAGGAGTTGATTTCCCACATCGTATCTGAAATGCATTAAGCAGCAATTCTATATTTTGTCCTTCGAATTGCTTCCCATTGTCAGATACCAACTGTGGCTGGAATCCCAAATCGCATATAATGTTCTCAAATATGAAAGTAAAAACATCCTTATCGCGAATATGTTGTACCGCTTTCACCTCTGCCCATTTTGTGAAATAATCATTTGCGACGATTAAATATCTTCTCTGTCCGTTCTGGTAAAAATGGTCCTACAATGTCTAAACCCCATTTTCCAAATGGCCGAGACATTTGTTGAAGAATTTAACGGAGCTCCCGGTGCATGTATTTTCTTCCCATGCCTTTGGCAATCCTCGCAACGCCTTGACACTTGTTTTGCTTCCTCATGCATATATGGCCAATAATAACCCCGCATTTTTTCTTTATATGCTAAAGATCTTCCACCGTTGTGATTACCCAAGATCCCCGCTATGCAACATCTTTAATATGATTTCCCCTTCCTTTCTTGTTAAACATCTAAGTGAAGGCCCGTTAAAAGATCGTCGGCATAACACTCCATCTCTTAATTCATAATTTGTTGCACGGCTTTTTAATTTGTGTGTTTCCAATCTATTTCTTGGTGTTTCTCCTGTCAGCAAGTATGCATGAAGCTCTGCCCTCCAATCTTCTTCGCAGAGTGTTTGTGTTCCGTCTTCTACTACCATTATATCGGTTTCTTGCTCTTCTTCTTTGTCAATTGACGACATCAAAAGTGTTTGTATTTTAATATTTCTCGCAACTGGATCTGTCATCATACTTGATATAAAGGCAAAAGCATCTGCGAGCCTATTATTTCTCCTTGATATATGTCTCCACTTTATTCTTGGTATCTGCGTCGACAACTCGTCAACAAGTTTCTTATATTTTTGCAAAGACAATTCGTTTATGGCATATTCTTCTTTTATCTGGCGAATTGCCAATTGTGAATCACTAGTAATCCTTACATTCTCCAGCTTCATTTCTATTGCAAATCGCAAAGCATGTATTATAGCTTCATATTCTGTTTCATTATTTGTTGATGCAAACTCTAATCTGAAAGAAAGAGCTATTTTATTACCCTCTGGCGATATCACAACAATTCCTATTCCATTTCCTTCTCCATTCGATGACCCATCTACTAATATTTCCCATCTATTTGGCTCCGTTAACAAATATTTCGGATCTCCATGTTCTTCCTCTACATCCATCATTTCCTCTACTGATTCATCCTCTTCCAAAGGAAATTCTGCTAGAAAGTCTGCGACAACCTGTGATTTTGGCGAAGATAGTATTTCATATTTGAGTTTGCAATGACTTATTTGAGCATTCCATCTTTCAACTCTTCCCGACCTCTTTGAATTCTTCATCACTGATTCTATTGGTACTTTTGTCACCACTTTGACAATATGCGCTTGAAAATATATACGAAGTTTAAATGTTGCATAAACTAATGCCAAGATTAGTTTTTCAATTTTTGAGTAATTCCCTTCTGCAGCGTTGAAAGTTTTGCTGATGTAATAAATTGGTTTCTCTACTCCTGCGTCCACTCGCAGTAACACCGCACTTAATGCATGCGAGGTTGTCGCAAGATAAATCAACAATTCTTCTCCTTCTTCTGCTTTTTGCAAAATTGATATATCCATTAAATGTTCCTTTATTCCTTGCAAAGCTTTCTCGCACTCATCTGTCCATTTAAACTTCGATCCCTTTCTAAGGATATTGAAAAAGTGCTTGCATTTGTCAGATGATCGCGAGATGAACCTCCCTAGTGAAGCTAACAACCCATTTAACTTTTGAACATCTTTTATTGTCGCTGGTGTTGGCATATCGCATATCTGCTTGTACTTTTTCTGGGTCAACTTGAATTCCTTCTTTGGATACAATATACCCTAAAATTTTTCCGGGCGACTCCAAAGGTGCATTTTTCCTGGGTTTACTTTGATATTAAATTGCCTCATTTGTTCAAAAATTTCTTTCAAATCCTGTACGTGGTCTTTTGCTTTTCTACTTTTTATTAACATATCATCTACATATACCTCCAAGGTTTTGTGTATCCATCTCGCGAACACCTTCTCCACCATCCTTTGGTATGTCGCACCGGCATTTCGCAGACCGAACGGCATTTTTGTATAACAGTACAATCCTCTTGGAGCAAAGAAAGCAGTATGTTCTTGATCTTCTTCGGCGAGAGGAATTTGATTGTAACCCTTATATCCATCAAGAGATGATATCCTTTCGTTTCTATTTTGCTTCAACCAATTGCGGAATATCTGGTAATGGGAAACTATCTTTAGGACAAGCTTTATTTAGATCAGTAAAGTCTATACAAATTCTTATTCCTTTTTTCTTCTTTGGGACTATAACCATATTTGCTATCCATTCGGGGTATTTTGCTTGTCTAATAATTCCCGCGTCCAACATTTTCTGCAATTCTTCTTCTATTTGAGGGTGATATCTTTGTCGCGATCTTTCTAATTCTTTGTTTAAATGGTTTTACATTCTTGTCAATTTCCAATTTATGGCAAGCCACTGATGGATCTATACCAGGCATTTCATCCATATCCCATGCGAAAATATCTTTGTAATCTCGCAGCAACTCAACAGTTTTTCTTTCTTCATCCGCTTCCATTTTAGTCCCAATTTTTAAGATTTTAGGCTCCTCCTCGGTTCCAACATTCACTTCTTTTGTTTGTTCTATGCGACATAACTAGACTTGGTTCTCCCATAGGAGTTGGTCCTCTCATTTCCTTCGCGAACTCACTCCCTTTTTCCATGATTTCGCTGGTGTTCCTTTTCCCTCTTTTGCTCTTATCATGTAAATTCTAAATTCTTCTTCTTTCTTAGCGGTTTTATCATCTTCCTGCGATCTTTTCGCTTCTTCACTTGCCCTTCATAATGCTTTACCTCGATTTGATGATATATTCTTCCTTTATCAATATCTCCTCTGATCTCACCAATTCCACTCGGCATAGGAAATTTGATGCACTGATGGAGTGTTGACGCTACCGCCTTAATTGCATGTACCCAAGGTCTCCCTAACAATATGTGGTACGGCGATTCCATATCCACTACACTTAATGTTACTTGTTTTTCAATTTCTCCGAGTAAAATTCGTAATTTTATCTCCCCTTTAGGTACTGTTATAGATTTTCCAGAACCATGAATATAATATCTTGGAGAACTCATTTCTTCATCTTTATATCCTAATTTTTTGTAGGTATGGTAAAACATGATACTCACCAAACTCCCTGTATCCACCAAAGTTCTATTTATTTCCCATTCTTCCGCTGCTTTTGCCGATTCTTCTCTTTTTCTACTTGCATTTATCGTGATCACTAGTGGAGATATATGATTCAAATTTTCTCTAGGTACTTCTGCGGCTGTGAATGTTATTTTCTGCTTTTCCCATTCCTTCAAAGACGATGTCTTCTCCTCATCTATAATCTTCTTTCCTTCAAAATCTCGTTTATGTATCCTTCCTCTAATATTTTCATGGAATTCATTAACCAATGCTTTTGTAATTGAATTGTATTCCATATCTTCATTATGTTCCTTGCTTCTTAATTCTTCTATCTCATCTGATTTAACTTTTTCCTTTCTCATTTTCTTGATTTAAGCGATTTTAATTGTACTCTTCGATCTTCAATCTTGTTCAATCCCTGTTTCTAGCGCATATGTAGTTGCAGGAAATCCTACACTACACACCTCACTCGAATTCGCTTAATCAATCCATTTGAAGATGAATAATAATGTGTTTTATTAATTGTTTTCTTGAAAGGTTTACAAAGAAATGTAGAACAGAGCTAAAGAAATTACAATCACTCTTAATTCTCCCTCCTAATGACTTGCTTAACAATTCAAAAAGACCTCTCCTTACAACAGACTTACTCAACCCTTTATATAGGGTATTACATAATGGATGACAGCTAAGCTGTCCTTTATTTTCGGAATTGACTCGCGAATCCTCGCGAATGTGTAACTGTTTGTCCTCGTGACACTCCTAAATTTCGCCAAGTCTTCACACTTTCCTCATGCTCTGACTGTCGTCATCTATTACGTCATTTATTTTCCTCCATGCGACTCTTTCGCGACGCAGTCATTTATTAATCTCGCGAAGTATAGGTGTTGCGATATTCTGATCCTACAGTGTAGTGTGTGATTTCCTGCAACTACATTGACAAACATGCTTGAGATAGCAACGCATGCGAGTTCGACCGAGCAGTGCTCTAACAGATACGAGATCGAGATAATACAACAATCAAAGTGTGATTACTTGATAATAGGTTTGGACTTAACCAAACTCTATAGGATCACTATCAAGTAATGCGGAGTTAACATTTGTGTAATTTACTTTAAATTATAATAACAACAATTATGATTGCGGAAAACAAAAGTAAATGAAACAGCAAAATTTTGTTAACGAGGAAACCGAAATGCAGAAAAACTCCGGGACTTAGTCCAGAATTGAATACTCTCAGAATTAAGCCGCTATACAAAATCAAACCAACTTCGTATAGTTGAGACCAAGCAACTAAGCCTATAGTTTACCTTGTTTCTTCAGTATCTCTGCGCTTCTGACATTCGATAAGTGCACGCACTGGAACAATTCTTTTGGATCTAATTCCAAATAGTAAAGGAACAACAAATCTGTTCGGCAACAACTCTATTGAATCTCAATGATATGAGTTAGACAAAGGCTCTTCTGTTTAATCCAATAAACTTATTTGTCGGGTTTAGATCTATCTATCCAACAACTACCAAAGTAGCAGAGTTTAGATAATGCAATAAAAAATAGGATATATCAAGATACTATATAATGATGCTGATATACGCAACTAATCAATCAAATCTATCAAAGATAAACCGATTATAGTTAGATCCCAGCCAATCAAGTTTTGTGCACACCAAAGATTATGAACCCAATAAGAAATCTCCTTTGTCTTCAAATCTTCTTTAATCTTCAATAAACACCTGCACACCACAACTTGAATCTCTTGTGATCAATCACGCACAGAACGGAGTCTGTTAACAATGGATTATCACAAGACGTCCTTAGGTCTACAAACAGTTCTAAAGATCTCGTCGACACTTCGATCTAGTTTGAGTGAATCTTATATCAGAAGAGAAGATTCTCAAGAATAAACAAACTAGGTGCAATCAAAGTTCAACAACCGTTAGTGAATCAAATCAAATCGAAAACTTATAAAACTGCAATTATCTAGTTTCCCACCAACGGTACTCGTAGAGCTTCTTGATCCCACAAAAGTCTTTAAATGGGCGGTCGTAAGAGATTTCGCCTAATTAGGGTACTTTCCTCTCCGAATAGACGGCTCCACCAGTAACAACACAACAAGGTAGTTTTGATGGCTCTTAGGATAGTTTCCACGAAATGCAAACTTGGGTATTTATAGACCAAGGAAGTTTGGACACCAAGGAATTTCCAAAACCAAAATATTCTTAAGATATGCAATACATTTCCAAATGGGTTTTCATAATTCCTGGATATGCTCTGTCCAGAATTAACCGAAATCTCACTAGAAAATCTCTAATTAGTAAATGCACATTACCAATTTTTATTTTCCAGAGATATGCATTTTAATTGATGATAATTAAAAGCATATAAAATTAACAAACTTAATTAAAAGATTCTCAACTTATTTCGGTCCAGGATCTCCTTTAGTTATTAAGGAATATCTTTGAACAATAAAAGATAAGAGTTACTGAACATGTTCAAAGTATGTCGACATCTTATTTCTTTGTAAATCCTTTTTTATATTTACAATCTTGGAACCGATTATACCACACTTCCAAACAAGTTAGAACTGGTTCATCTGATTTCTAAGAACTATGTGATTGATCAAATATAAATACACTAATCATGGGTTTACGGTTCTACCAAACACAAGGATCGGTTCTACCTTAATATGGTTATCGGGACCGGTTACGTCAATTACCAGGATCGGTTACGTCAATTACCAGGACCGGTTAGCATATATGGTATTACTTGTGATCGGTTACACTAGTCACTAGGATCGGTTACACCAATTACCAGGACCAGTTACGCCAATTACAAGGATCGATTACAACTTTTTTGTGATCGGTCATACCAATTACCAGGATCGGTTACACCAATTACAAATATCGATCATACCATCTAAGGCGATTACTTAGGATCGATTACACTAATAAAAGTCATACCAATACATAAGTCAGGCATTGTGACTAGTTTTACCAAGATACATAACAAGTTATGATCGGTTCTACTAAATCACACATATTGGTAATCCAAAGATATGCAATGAATAACAATACTGATAGGTGTAGAATACACCGTATTTACTATCTAGTAGTTACGCTTTCTTTGCTATTTTTCTTGTGAATTATGTACTTTACGCGTGTTTTTGAGTTATTAGGTACTCTGGAGTCGCACGGAGGAAAAGAAGCGAAATCATCCCAATTGGAGCAAAAAGAGCAGAGTCATGTCACCGGCAAATATTTTCAGCGATCATGCGGCGTTAAGGGACAACATGTTTATGTTTCAGAGATAAGGGCTGTCATTCTGGTGGCCTGTATTAATCCGCATGGTGTCTATAACAATTTTGGTTCTTACCATGCCCTAGTTTTCAGTTTTCTCTTCATTCTCTTCTCAAATTTAGAGAAGTGAGAAAATGGCTGCGCAAGAAATGAAGCTGATAGAAGGAAGTTGAGATAAATCGAAGCTGTTGTTGTTGAATCAGGATTGATTGAAGAGTAATAGATGAAACTGGTGGTATTGTGAAGCCACTGCTGCCATGGTCGAATTGGGGGTGAATTAGGGTTCATTGGAGAAATTGTGAAGATTCAGATGAAGTGTTGAGACTGGATCTGTGATGGTTATGGATTCTCATTTACGGTAGAGGGGCTGGTACAGAGATGAAGAAATTGAATCTGCTGTGTTGGATGGCTCGACTTGAAGAAATGAATTAGGAGTTGAATCTGTTTTGAGTGTGAAGCTTAACAGATGAATTAGAAGATCGGGTTTCAATCTGTGAAGAGCTAGATGGTGATGAATGAAGGGTTCAACGTAGTTTTGAGTTTGCAATGATGGGTATGACTCAATGAAGTCATGAAATGATGCAGGGGAAGTTGTTGGTGGTGTAATTATGGTATGTTGAATTGGTGGTGATTATGTAAAGTGGCTCTGGTGAATGTTGCAGGTTGAGCTAGCGGCAAACCGGTTCTGTTGCAAATGAATCGTGCGAGAGAGAGAGAGCATAGTTTGAGCTGGAGATGGGTCTTGCAGCCTGGCAATGGTAGTTCTGGAATTGCAGTGGTGGCTGTGATAGCAGAGAGCTGGAAAAGTGGGTTGCTACTAAGAAGAACTTGATGCGGTGGTGGAGGTTTACTTAGTGGTGGCATTACGGGGAAGATGAGTTGGAACTATGTATGCAATTTGAATGGGCATGGTTCTAGATGACAGGGCCAACATGGCTGTGAACAAGAAGCTACGATTGGTGTAACTCCGAGAGCAGATAGCCCTTATGGTCAGTAATCCTGCAGTGTGAGGATGAATTGCGTGGTGGAATGAGTCATTATATAAGAAGCGGCGGGAATGTAGTTATGATGGTCTCAGGCAGAGAGGTGGTAGTACTGGAAAACTGCAGTATGTGCTTGGAGGAATTGGTGATAAAGCTGAGGTTAAGAAGGGATTAGACTGATGGGTTTGGTTGGAATTAGGTTTGTAATAGGCAGAAAAGCAGATCTGATGAAGGAATTATGGGTTTGGTGGTTATGAGTTTGTGCTGTTGATTGAGAACTGAAGCCACAGATTGCAGTTCAAGGAAAAAGATGGTGCTAAGGAGAAGCTGTGTTGCTCTCTATAAGAGATAGGTCTTGTAATGGCATTGCAGGTGGAAATTTTGATGCTGCACTGAAGTAGAGCTGAGGTTATGGCACTGGTGGCCTGAGCTGAGCTAAAGAAGCTACGGAACAATGAAGTCTCAGGCTAAAGTTTCTGGGATTTGAGACATTGCAGGTTTTGGAAATGGTGGATTAAAGATGCAGGTTTGCCTGAGTTGCTGTGCTGTTGGGAGTAGTTAGCTGGAGTTTGAGCAATTGCAGCAGGTGCAGTGGCTAAGAGTTGTGGAGAAGCCGAGGAGGAGATAGTGTGCACAGTGTTGTGCGGCAATGGAATGACTCAAGTGGCACGAAGGCTGTCTTTGTTGCAGATTGTGCACACTGGTTCGACTGAGATGGAGTGAAGTTGTGAAAGCGTGAACTCAGGGGGTAATTGGTGGCATATTGAGCCAGTGTTGAGCAACAGAGCAGCTGAGATTAAGTTCAGGGAAGTGTGGTTTTGCGCTTGAGGTGGATAGACAGGCAGAGATAAAGAATGGAAAAGAGACATTGGAGTTGGAGCAGGGCCATCTTGGCCATGACTGATGCAGGGAAGGAATGCAACCATCATGGCTAGTTACACCAGAGAATTCTGGCCAGTGCAACAAGCCCAGGCAAGGTCACTCAGCCCAGCTGAGTCTGACTCAAATCTGATTCACCAATGAAACGGCCTGACTCACCGATTTGCTCTAACTCGGTTTGACTCGCCGAGTCAACCCGTTGACCCACCGATCCGACCCGTTGACCGGTGGCCGGGCGGACTTTGCCGGTCACCGGAGTCGTTTTCCGGGCACTTCTCCGGCCGATTTCCGGCCACAATACTGGAATCCGGTGACGATTTTTGGACATATTTTCTACATGGGTTTCTCTCTCTAGTGGGCTTGGTGGGTTTTTCATCTAATGGACTTTGAAGACTTGACCTAATTTTGGAAGGAGAAAAGGCTATAAAAAGAGGAATTCTACAACTTTTGGAAAGGATCTCATCTCATATCTTATTCTTGGAATTTTGGGAGAGCCGTTTTGTTGGCGCTTCTAGGGTTTGGTTTTGTTCTTCTTCCTCTTTGTTTTATTATTGAATATTGATGATGATGAACTCCATAGCTATGAGTAGCTAAATTCTCTATTATTGGTTAAGGATGTAGTCCGATTTCTAAAACTTGTGTTTGCTTTATGTATTAGTTTTCTCTCTTGTTTATCGTTCAATTCTCTGCGGTTTCTATGATCACATGATTGAAGTATTGTGATAGGATTATGGTGTTTGATTAGTTAAGTGGCCAATTAATTGAACTTGCATCTTAGTCCATAGCTATTTTAGGGTTTTTCATCAAGCGATAACCTTGAATACAAGTAGCATGATATGTTTACGGTTTGTAGTGATACACTCTCGTAATCATATGTAGAGTTTGACCATTGTCCGAATTGTTTTGCGCAACGCATGACAATTGCATTGATTAGCCTATTTCTGAAACTTAATGCTCCTAGGAATTGAACTTGATTAGCGCAAGGCGTTAGGTTATTCTTTAGGTAGAAATCACATACGCAGCCCTAATGTGTGTGTTGATGAACTTGAGAAATTAATAGATTATCTTGCTTTCTTGATTCTCTAGGCTTTTGATAACACAAGAGATTAAATCGTAATTCTAATCATATATGCAAGCACATGTCTAAGATTGAAGATGAATTCCTTGACCAATATCTCTCTCCATTGATTACTTTCTACAATTTACTTTGCTTTCAATTTGTTTTTATTGTTTAAATAGAAATAAGAAATCCCCCCAATTGGTTACTTTAAGAAATTGATTACGAAATAACTACAATCGCCTCTCTCGTGGATACGAACTCTTTCTTATCACATACTTTAGGAAAGTGAAATTATTTTTGACGGCATCGACAAATGATCAAATTTTGGCGCCGTTGCCAGGGAGGCACACGGCTAGTTATTAAGTTTTTAGTTTCTTTTTACAATTTCTGCTTTTATCTTTGCTTTTAGTTCTTTGTCTTGTTTCTCACTTGTTTGCGAGAATTGTTTGCAGGTGCTTAATCTCTGGCTTCTAAGGATTGGAATTATCCAATGTGCGGGATAGCTACTCGAAAAGGCACAATACTCCAACCAAGGCGAAACACAACGGACGAGCACGAGTTAGAAGTGGACGAAGAGCTACACTTAGAAGGAGAACAAGAGGTCCCAATCGTAGACGTACCACAAGTTGAATTAACAATGGGTGATGCAAATCGTACACTCAAGGACTTGGCTTCTCACAAGCTTGATACACAACAGGGTTGTATTCAAACAAACTCTACTTTTGAGATCAAGCCGGGGTTGCTTAGAGAATTACCAAAGTTCCATGGCATGGTGAATGAAGATCCAAACAAACATCTTATGGACTTCCACACCATTGTCACGGCGATGCTTCCAGCGGATTTTGAGGCGGATGGTGCAATGTTGAAAGTGTTCCGTTTCTCTTTGATGGACAGTGCTAAGGATTGGTTGTACTATTTACCTCCCGGAAGTGTCACAACATGGAATGGGCTTAAGAAACTCTTTTTGGAGAGGTATTTTCCTGCATCAAAGGCTACTCAAATTCGCAAGGAGATTTGTGGGATGAAGCAAAATGTGGGAGAATCCTTATATGAATGTTGGGAACGCTACAAGAGATTGGTGGCAAGCTGTCCTCACCACCAATTCAGTGACGCTATGATCATCCAATACTTCTACGAAGGACTCCAATCAAGTGATAGGAATCTTCTCGGCAGCTGGGTGGTGGTGCACTAGTTAACAAGACGGTGGCACAAGCTAGGGAGTTGATTGAAAACATGGCAGCGAACTCACAACAATTCTTGAGTCGTGGTTCGGATGTGCTTCTAAGAAGGGTGAGTGAGGTGAGCGAGGTTGAAGAGCTTCGTCAACAAATGGGTAACATGAACGCAATGCTTCAACAAGTTGCAGCCGCGGTGATACCAAGTTCCTCTCAATCTTATGAGGACGAGCAAGCTAATGCGATCTTTCCAAATCAACAAAGACGGTATGATCCCTACTCCAACACTTACAATCCGGGATGGAGAGATCACCCCAACTTTAGCTATGCCAATAAGCAAGGAGCGGCTCAACAATCTAGTTTCAACAACCCGAGTGGATTTCAACCTCAACAACAACAATTCCAACCGAGACAACAATTTCAACAACAACAACAACCTCAAACTATGGGGTCCAATATGGAGGAGTTCTTTGAAATCTTTTATGCAACGAACGGAGAGTTCGGTTAAGGAGTTGCAAACTCAAGTTGGTTCTATGGCTATGGAGTTGAATCAATTGAAGGCACAAAATGGTGGGAAACTCCCTTCTCAACCTATCAACCCAAAAGAGGGTGTCAATGCAATTACGTTGAGAAGTGGTACACAACTTGTGCAACCCAAAGTTCTTGATTCGGGCGTGGTGGAAACACCAAAGGAACTGTTTTGGAGGAGAAAACCGAGGATTCTCCCCAAACTTCCGAGGTACCTATTCCTAACTCTAAAACTCCGGTTTCTACTTATGTTCCTCCTCTACCTTTCCTCAGATTTGCAAGTTCTAAGAAGGCGGAACTAGAAAAGGAGATTTTAGACGTTCTAAAAAAGATCCATGTGAACATACCACTCATAGATGCAATCAAGCAAGTTCCAAAGTATGCAAAGGTGTTGAAGGACTTGTGTACCAATAAGCAAAGGCTCAAAGGTAATGAAGTGCTTAGTGTGGGGGAGAATGCTTCGGCAATCTTACAACATAAACTCCCACTTAAGTGCAAGGACCGGGTAGCTTTGACATTCCCGTCACAATTGGTAACACTACATTTAATAAAGCTATGTTGGACTTAGGTGCTTCCGTTAATGTCATGCCGCGTCTATGTATAATTCACTTGATCTTGGTCCTCTTAAAAAGGCTGGAATTGTGTTGCAATTAGCCGATCGTTCTAATGTCTACCCAATGGGTATTGTTGAGGATGTTCTTGTGCGGGTTAATCAACTTGTATTTCCAGTGGACTTTTGCGTGTTAGAGATGGATGAAGGTTCACCGGACTCGTCTCTTCCATTGCTACTTGGGCGTCCCTTCATGAAAACGGCGAAAACCATTATTGATGTTGACAAGGGAACGCTAACTATGGAGTTTGATGGAGAAATAATACGTTTCAACATTTTCGAGACGATGAGATATCCTAGCGATGTCCACTCTTGTTTCTCCATTGATATGATGGACACATTGGCGCAACAAATGTTTGAGTTGAATGGTGTTGATACTTTGGAAACCGTGCTCACTACACCTATTGACAACGGTTATGCGTATAGTGATGAGATGAAAGAAACCATTGGTTCTCTTAACTCATTACCGGAAAAATCAGCAACTAAGAATGTTTCTTATGCTTCTTTACCTTGCAATAATGAGAAACTTGTGCCATCTATTGTTAAATCTCCAAGTTTAGAATTGAAACCTCTTCCAAGTCACTTGAAGTACTTGTACTTGGGTGACAATGAAGATTTACCCGTGATTGTTTCTAACGAGCTTAATGAATTACAGGAGCAAAAACTTCTAAGGGTGCTAAGGAAGTACAAGACGGCCATAGGATGGACAATCGCCGATATCAAGGGTATTAGCCCTGCCGTTTGTATGCATAAGATCCGTGTGGAGGATGATTCAAAGCCTACAAGGGAAGCGCAACGCCGTTTGAATCCTCCCATGATGGAAGTCGTGAAAAAGGAGATACTCAAGCTTTTGGACGTGGGTGTTATCTACCCCATATCCGATAGCAAGTGGGTAAGCCCGGTACAAGTGGTACCAAAGAAATCGGGTGTGACGGTGGTGGAGAATGATAAGAATGAACTTGTCCCAACTCGTGTGCAAACCGGTTGGAGGGTTTGTATTGATTATAGAAAATTGAATGCCACCACTAGAAAAGATCACTTTCCTTTACCTTTTATTGATCAAATGCTTGAACGTTTAGCTGGACACTCTTACTATTGCTTTCTTGATGGCTATTCGGGTTATAATCAGATTGTGATAGCACCGGAGGACCAAGAGAAAACCACTTTCACTTGTCCTTTCGGTACTTTTGCTTATAGAAGGATGCCTTTTGGCTTATGCAATGCTCCGGCTACCTTTCAAAGGTGTATGGTAAGTATCTTTTCGGAATATGTTGAAAACATAATCGAAGTGTTCATGGATGACTTTAGTGTCTTTGGTGATTCATTTGACCTTTGCTTGAATAATTTGTCTCTAATCCTTGAACGATGTGTTGAAACAAATCTTGTGCTAAATTGGGAGAAGTGCCATTTCATGGTAACTCATGGCATAGTTTTAGGCCATATTATATCTTCTAAAGGCTTGGAAGTCGATAAATCTAAGATAGACCTTATTCGTGCTCTAACCCCTCCCACTACGGTGAGGGAGATACGCTCTTTTCTTGGTCATGCAGGTTTTTATCGTAGGTTCATCAAGGATTTTTCCAAGATAGCATCACCACTTTGTACCCTATTGCAAAAAGATGTGGTTTTTAACTTTGATGAGAAGTGTGTGGCGGCATTCAATCGTTTGAAAGAACTTTTGATTTCAGCCCCTATCATTAAACCACCGGATTGGAGTAAGCCGTTTGAACTCATGTGTGATGCAAGTGACTATGCGGTTGGTGCGGTGCTTGGGCAGCGTGTGGGGAAGCTTCCTCATGCCATTGATTATGCTTCTAGAACGTTAAATGAGGCTCAACAAAACTACACAACCACTGAAAAAGAGTTATTAGCCATTGTTTTTGCTTTAGAAAAGTTTCGCTCTTATCTAATCGGTACAAAAGTTGTTGTCTTTTCTGATCATGCAGCACTTAGATACTTGCTTACAAAGAAAGAGGCGAAACCGAGGCTCATACGATGGATATTACTCTTGCAAGAGTTTTATATTGAAATCAAAGACAAGAAAGGAATTGAGAACACCGTTGCGGATCATTTGAGCCGACTTGCTGTGGACAAGGAGACTATCCTGTTGCGTGAAAGTTTCCCGGACGAGCAACTTTTCTCAATTGCCTTTGGAGAACCATGGTACGCTGATATTGTTAATTACTTAGTGTCTAAACAAATCCCAAAGAACTTGTCTCGTCTTTGAGAGGGACAAACTTAAGAAGTTAGGAAACCAATACATATGGGATGATCCATACTTATGGAAGCATTGTAGTGACCAAGTAATACGTAGGTGTGTTCCCGAAATTGAATTTAACTCTATCTTGTCGTTTTGCCACTCATATGCTTGTGGAGGACACTTTGGGAGCAAGAGAACCGCTCTCAAGGTATTAGAATGTGGTTTCTTTTGGCCAACTTTGTTTAAGGATGCACATGCATTTTGTATCACATGTGATAGGTGTCAAAGAACCGGCAATCTAGGTGCTCGAAATCAAATGCCGCAAACTATTATACAATTTGTGGAGGTCTTTGATGTTTGGGGAATTGATTTTATGGGGCCTTTTGTCAACTCTAATGGGAATTATTATATTTTGCTTGCTGTGGATTATGTCTCGAAATGGGTGGAAGCTAAAGCCACCCCAACTAATGATTCTAAAGTTGTTTCAGATTTCGTGCAAGCTAATATTTTTGCAAGGTTTGGAATTCCAAGGGCTATAATTAGCGATGGAGGTTCACACTTCAAAAACAGGTTCTTGCAAAGCTTGTTAAGGAAGTACAATGTGTCGCATAGGATTGCAACTCCCTACCATCCGCAAACTAATGGACAAGCCGAAGTTTCCAACCGAGAGGTGAAATCAATTCTTAAAAAGACGGTGAATCCTACAAGGAAGGATTGGAGCATGCGACTTAATGATGCTTTGTGGGCGTATAGAACCGCATATAAAACACCTATTGGGATGTCTCCTTTTAGGCTTGTTTATGGTAAACCTTGTCACTTACCCGTGGAAATTGAGCATAAGGCGTTTTGGGCTATTAAGCAATGCAACATGGAGTTGGATGGTCTTTGGAAAGCAAAGGAAGTTACAACTTCAAGAGTTAGAGGAGATTCGCAATGATGCATTTGAAAGCTCACGGATTTACAAGGAAAAGACGAAAGCTTTTCATGATAATATGATTTCTAATAAACAATTTTGCATTGGGCAGAAAGTGCTTTTGTTTAATTCTCGTTTGCAATTGTTTCCGGGTAAATTAAGGTCACGTTGGATTGGACCTTTTGTTGTGACTAATGTGTTTTCTCATGGTGCAGTTGAAATTCGTAGTTTGGCTACAGGAAATGAACTTAAAGTGAATGGGCACCGGTTGAAACCATATTATGAGAACTTCTCTTCGGATGTCTTGGAAGGAGTTAATCTTGTGGAAGTACTCCCTCTGGAGGAGACATAGAAAGCAAGGAGATAGTCGGGCTGACGACTTTAAACCAAGCGCTAATTGGGAGGCAACCCAAAGGATGAGTATTTCTTGTCTTGTATTTAATTCTTTTCTTGTTTTTCGTTTTTCTTGTTTGTTTGTGTTGATTTCTTGTTAGGATTTCCCACCTTGACTTTCCTTGGACGATTCAATTTACATTGAGGACAATGTAAAGTTTAAGTTTGGGGGAGCATTTATATGTTTTAGTTTGTTTGGTTTTAGTTTGTTTGGTATAAAAAAAAAAAAAAAATGAGAAAAATAGAAAAACCAAGAAAAAAAAAATTGTGCTTTTTGAACTCCGAAATCTAGAAACTTGTGCCTTTAGGATGACACCATTAGTGGATGGAACCATTTTGAATGAAGGAGTTGAGGACCATTTAACTAAAAGGGAAGAATATAGCTCAGAAATCACAAATTAACATGATAGTTGTTACCATATCTCGGAATATCACCATATCGCATTCTATTTTTATTTTTCCATATTTATCTATTGTTCTCTAAGTGCTTTGGTGGGTCACTACACATCGACGTGTTATTACTGCTAGGATGAAATAGAGTGATTGAGTTACTAGAAAAAGAAAAAAAAATGATGAAAAAAATATATATGAAAAAAAAAAAAAAAAAAAAAATATACATAAAAAAAAAAGAAAAAAAAAAGGACCGATCAATAAGACCAAAACGGAATAAAAAGACACTTGGGAATAGCAGTATGTGTGAAACGTAGTCCCTGTCTCCGTCGCCTAAACAAGCGTGGAATGCAGGATCCAAGGCAACTATCATGTACTTGCTGACAAGAAGCATGCGCTTGGATCCAAAAGATCTAATCATGCCGTCTAAAAAAAAAGAAATTGGATCCAGTTTGATCCAATCATAAAAAAAAAAAAGAGAAGAAATTATTATTGTGTTGAATAAAGTCACTCTTGGTTCCCTTGTATATGCCAATTGATTTGATGTAGCATTCAGCACCAGTAGCTCAATCTAATAGGATTAGGTTCATCTTAGCAGTGACCTTCAGACAGATATGGGAAACATCGAACACTTGAGAATATTCGCCAACATCTACATCTATATCCATCTTCTTAATCTTTTCATTGTGATTGTGGTTTGTTAGTTTCCGAGTATTGTGGCTTGTTCAACTATCTAATTAGAGTTTATTTACTAATATATGAATTGAATTTGCAAGGTACCTCCTCCTGTAGTCATTTTGGATTCATTCATTGATTTGTCACAAATAGACGGAGTTTGAAATATAGGTTTTGTAGGTATATCTCTAGTAAACCTTCACGAGACTATAACTCGTCCACTAGGGACACCTAGGGGTTTAAAGGCTTGTTATTTATGCTAAAAGTGACCGTAGCCTCGGCGACACGGAGTTGTTGTATTTTATTGATTTGTTTGATTTGCTCGAGGACAAGCAAAGTCTAAGTGTGGGGGAATCTGATAGGTGTAGAATACACCGTATTTACTATCTAGTAGTTACGCTTTCTTTGCTATTTTTCTTGTGAATTATGTACTTTACGCGTGTTTTTGAGTTATTAGGTACTCTGGAGTCGCACGGAGGAAAAGAAGCGGAAATCATCCCAATTGGAGCAAAAAGAGCAGAGTCATGTCACCGGCAAATATTTTCAGCAGTCATGCGAGCGTTAAGGGACAACATGTTTATGTTTCAGAGATAAGGGCTGTCATTCTAGTGGCCTGTATTAATCCGCATGGTGTCTATAACAATTTTGGTTCTTACCATGCCCTAGTTTTCAGTTTTCTCTTCATTCTCTTCTCAAATTTAGAGAAGTGAGAAAATGGCTGCGCAGCAGCGAAGCTGATAGAAGGAAGTTGAGATAAATCGAAGCTGTTGTTGTTGAATCAGGATTGATTGAAGAGTAATAGATGAAACTGGTGGTATTGTGAAGCCACTGCTGCCATGGTCGAACTGGGGGTGAATTAGGGTTCATTGGAGAAATTGTGAAGATTCAGATGAAGTGTTGAGACTGGATCTGTGATGGTTATGGATTCTCATTTACAGTAGGGGCTGCTGGTACAGAGATGAAGAAATTGAATCTGCTTTGTTGGATGGCTCGACTTGAAGAAATGAATTAGGAGTTGAATCTGTTTTGAGTGTGAAGCTTAGCAGATGAATTAGAAGATCGGGTTTCAATCTGTGAAGAGCTAGATGGTGATGAATGAAGGGTTCAACGTAGTTTTGAGTTTGCAATGATGGGTATGACTCAGTGAAGTCATGAAATGATGCAGGGGAAGTTGTTGGTGGTGTAATTATGGTATGTTGAATTGGTGGTGATTATGTAAAGTGGCTCTGGTGAATGTTGCAGGTTGAGCTAGCAGCTTGTTCTGTTGCAGTGAATCGTGCAGAGAGAGAGAGAGAGAATAGTTTGAGCTGGAGATGGGTCTTGCAGCCTGGCAATGGTAGTTCTGGAATTGCAGTGGTGGCTGTGATAGCAGAGAGCTGGAAAAGTGGGTTGCTACTAAGAAGAACTTGATGCAGTGGTGGAGGTTTACTTAGTGGTGGCATTACAGGGAAGATGAGTTGGAACTATGTATGCAATTTGAATGGGCATGGTTCTAGATGACAGGGCCAACATGGCTGTGAACAAGAAGCTACAGTTGGTGTAATTCAGAACAGATAGCCCTTATGGCTGTAATTCTGCAGCTGTGAGGGATGAATTGCAGTGGTGGAATGAGCTGTTATAAAGAACTGGCAGGAATGTAGTTATGATGGTCTCAGGCAGAGAGGTGGTAGTACTGGAAAACTGCAGTATGTGCTTGGAGGAATTGGTGATAAAGCTGAGGTTAAGAAGGGATTAGACTGATGGGTTTGGTTGGAATTAGGTTTGTAATAGGCAGAAAAGCAGATCTGATGAAGGAATTATGGGTTTGGTGGTTATGAGTTTGTGCTGTTGATTGAGAACTGAAGCCCACATTGCGTTCAAGGAAAAGATGGTGCTAAGGAGAAGCTGTGTTGCTCTCTATAAGAGATAGGTCTTGTAATGGCATTGCAGGTGGAAATGTTGATGCTGCACTGAAGTAGAGCTGAGGTTATGGCACTGGTGGCCTGAGCTGAGCTAAAGAAGCTACAGACAATGAAGTCTCAGGCTAAAGTTTCTGGGATTTGAGACATTGCAGGTTTTGGAAATGGTGGATTAAAGATGCAGGTTTGCCTGAGTTGCTATGCTGTTGGGAGTAGTTAGCTGGAGTTTGAGCAATTGCAGCAGGTGCAGTGGCTAAGAGTTGTGGAGAAGCCAGGGAGGAGATAGTGTGCCTGGTGTTGTGCAGCAATGGAATGACTCAAGTGGCTCAGAAGCATCTTTGTTGCAGATTAATACACTTTAGTTCGGCGAGATGGAGTGAAGTTGTGAAAGCGTGAACTCAGGGGGTAATTGGTGGCATATTGAGCCAGTGTTGAGCAACAGAGCAGCTGAGATTAAGTTCAGGGAAGTGTGGTTTTGCGCTTGAGGTGGATAGACAGGCAGAGATAAAGAATGGAAAAGAGACATTGGAGTTGGAGCAGGGCCATCTTGGCCATGACTGATGCAGGGAAGGAATGCAACCATCATGGCTAGTTACACCAGAGAATTCTGGCCAGTGCAACAAGCCCAGGCAAGGTCACTCAGCCCAGCTGAGTCTGACTCAAATCTGATTCACCAATGAAACGGCCTGACTCACCGATTTGCTCTAACTCGGTTTGACTCGCCGAGTCAACCCGTTGACCCACCGATCCGACCCGTTGACCGGTGGCCGGGCGGACTTTGCCGGTCACCGGAGTCGTTTTCCGGGCACTTCTCCGGCCGATTTCCGGCCACAATACCAGAATTCCGGTGACGATTTTTGGACATATTTTCTACATGGGTTTCTCTCTCTAGTGGGCTTGGTGGGTTTTCATCTAATGGACTTTGAAGACTTGACCTAATTTTGGAAGGAGAGAAAGGCTATAAAAAGAGGAATTCTACAACTTTTGGAAAGGATCTCATCTCATATCTTATTCTTGGAATTTTGGGGAGAGCCGTTTTGTTGACGCTTCTAGGGTTTGGTTTTGTTCTTCTTCCTCTTTGTTTTATTATTGAATATTGATGATGATGAACTCCATAGCTATGAGTAGCTAAATTCTCTATTATTGGTTAAGGATGTAGTCCGATTTCTAAAACTTGTGTTTGCTTTATGTATTAGTTTTCTCTCTTGTTTATCGTTCAATTCTCTGCGGTTTCTATGATCACATGATTGAAGTATTGTGATAGGATTATGGTGTTTGATTAGTTAAGTGGCCAATTAATTGAACTTGCATCTTAGTCCATAGCTATTTTAGGTTTTTCATCAAGCGATAACCTTGAATACAAGTAGCATGATATGTTTACGGTTTGTAGTGATACACTCTCGTAATCATATGTAGAGTTTGACCATTGTCCGAATTGTTTTGCGCAACGCATGACAATTGCATTGATTAGCCTATTTACAAACTTAATGCTCCTAGGAATTGAACTTGATTAGCGCAAGGCGTTAGGTTATTCTTTAGGTAGAAATCACATCGCGACCCTAATGTGTGTGTTGATGAACTTGAGAAATTAATAGATTATCTTGCTTTCTTGATTCTCTAGGCTTTTGATAACACAAGAGATTACATCGTAATTCTAATCATATATGCAAGCACATGTCTAAGATTGAAGATGAATTCCTTGACCAATATCTCTCTCCATTGATTACTTTCTTTCAATTTACTTTGCTTTCAATTTGTTTTTATTGTTTAAATAGAAATAAGAAATCCCCCCAATTGGTTACTTTAAGAAATTGATTACGAAATAACTACAATCGCCTCTCTGTGGATACGAACTCTTTCTTATCACATACTTTAGGAAAGTGAAATTATTTTTGACGCATACGACAGCGATCAAATACCAATAAGCCTAGCGATTTCCCTTTCGATTCATAAAACAAGTTCATGAATGTACTTCCTTTAAACGAATGTAAACATTGTTTCCTAGGATGAAATCTTCACCTTTACCCATACACATAATCACAATAGCATTCATACGATTATGTCGATGTCTTATATACGAAGTTCAAAAGATAAGCGTTATACTTCGTATTCTAATTCCTAAACACTATGTTTACTAAAGTATAATCATTCACAACTTCGTAGTTATGTTTCCAATATAGCACGACTTGAAAGATACGTTAGGAATGAAACAGTTCAAGTCACAATATTACTAACCTCAAGACGAAGGATGATGTCGTCGATGTAGCTTGTTACTTCTTCACATTCTTCAAGTCTTCGAGTAATACTTGTATGCCTCATAATCCTAATCTTTCTAGCCTAACCTATACGAAGTTTTCTCTGGTATATAATTAAGCGACTCTTTAATTGAGTTTTGATTCACTAAAATATGACAACCAAACTTGACATACCAACGCTTGGTGGGTTCAAACGAGCTATGCTCTAACAATCTCCCCCTTTGTCAATTTTAGTGACAAAAATCTTAATACATATGGATAAAAAAATTACAAAAAATTCATTATACATACGCTTGATTCCAAGTTTCAACAGCATAATACCCTACATATATTCAATCCATAAATACCGTTGTTGACATTTAAATAACAAAGCTAATACTCCCCGTAAAGGTAAGATAGGTAGATTTTCAATCTGCACATCTTTGTTATTTCCCATTTGTAGTCCAAATAACTACAATCATCATATGATATGTTTCTCCCCCTTAGTCAATGCTTTACTCTTTCGTTAGATATAATGTTTAAGCACAATTGTCCTTTCCTAAGTGATTACAAATCACTTTGTTTACTCCATATATTTCTCCCCCTTTTTGTCACAAAATGACAAAGGTTCGAGCAAATACCAAAACCGAAAGGATCTTACAAATCTAAAAGAATTGTACAACCTATAAGAGTTGAGCACTAAGGTTTCACATACCATTTTAGATAACCAATATCAAAACCGAAACTACAATTAATTTGGTTTTAATATGTTATCAAGGAAACAATTTCCCAAAGCAATTTTCCCTAATAGTTTAACAAATTGACTAAGAAATTTAGTTCCCTTGCTAAACCGATTGCACAAATACAATCGCTTATTTCGATAAGAACAAAATAAAGATCAAAATTAACTTTATTTTTCTCATCAGGCTCTAATTATTCAGATAATAACTTAGACCTTACACTTTAGACAAGAAAAAAAAAAGGTTAGTTAACTAATATTTCTTGTCAAGGCATTCGATTAGACTTGAATAACCGAATCCTTTGCTTTGATAAGTCTAACAAAGATCAGAATTAACTTAGTTTCTCTTATCCAGAATCGAATTGGACTAAACAAATGATCCCTTATTTTCTTAAGCCATAAACAATACATACAAACCAAAAAAAATTGACTTGCACAATTATTTCTCTTAACCGGAAGCAATTGAAACAAACATAGACATTAAAGCACCGCAATTGCACCGAAATTTCGTGAAGTCTAAAACAATTGATACCAAACAATAAAGAAAGATATCAAACCAGTTTTTCGTAACCGGAAACAATTTAATGACACACACACACACACACATCCATACATACATAATGGAATAAACATCAATTGTACCGAATTTTGTTAAGCAAAAGCAAAATATATGCAATAAACTCAAGCTTTTCTTAAACAGGAAAACGATTAACTAACGAATTCGTTACCTCAGATTCCACATCCTCTTCTCCCCAGAAAGATATATCATTAAGCGCAAGTTCAAGTTAGAACTCTCCCACATTATGTTGTCATCCTCTCGCAAGAACAAAAGAACAGCAACAACAACAACCTTTACCAGAGAAAGGTTGAATTGGTTTTAGCTAATGCGTGCCAATTCAAAAGTTGAAAACCCCGAAACACATATGCTTTTATGTTAAACACAAATCGATTCAACATATTGTGACTTTTTCACATATGAGTTTCAATCTGAACACCTTATGATCCTTTGATAAAGCCTACCAGCATGGGCTAAAACTTAATCCCTCTAAATCAAAAAGCCACACAAACCATAAGGGTTCACACATCATATGAGATCGAATATTAAGGTTAAGAAAACCGAAATCAAACATCCCATAAACACATATCAATAATACAAAGCATTCAAGGACAAGCTATGTAATCGAAAAACTATCACAAGAAAAATTATAAAATAATAATTTTATTCATAAATAATAGATAGTTTTATTCAGCAATAGACCTTACACAATAATTGACATAATCAAAAACTGATGTCTATTTTGATTAAGTCATAGGACTCTAATTTTATTACATTAGAGTTTCCTCTGATATTTTCGAAGCTGGATCAGAAGATTTCACAGGGTTCCAATCATCTTCTATGATTACTAATTTTGATTCAAGACTAATAAAATTGTCATTGACTTCCTTTACTTCCTTTCGCAAATCCTTTTCCATGTTCCTTACTTCACATAAAATCAGATCTAATTTTAGTGAAAGATTCTTGAGAAGATTATCATTAAGAGATGAGATTTCTTCATTAGGAATATCTTGATGAAGCTCTGGAGCTGAGTTCGAATCACATCTAAAGATTCGAGATGAAGTTTCTTGTTAGGAAACAATATGGCCCAGACTTTTTCAGTTTTACGAGAGTTGCAACTAGAGGTAGACATTCTGTCAGATCTTTATAAAATGAAATAAGAGGTCTTTCCTCTTATAAATAAGAAAAGTCTTTCTCAAATCTTTGAGAAAATTATTTCATTTAATTTCTTAACCGAAAATTTATTTTAGAAATATTTTTATTAAAACATTTACATACATATCCTTACTGATTATTTTTTGAGGACAACAAGTAAGGATTCATGATAACTAGTTAGGTTATCACCTTTCGGTTGTTGAATTTTCTTCCCTTAGAGGTTTCAACATTCTTACATATTTGAGAAACCTTTATGTTTGAACCGTTAGGTTTGTTTCTCAAGTTTAAAGTAAGATCTTGATGTCTAAAAACCACATTATTCAAATTTTTACGTTGAATTTCAGAAGTGATTTTTGATCTAGACTTAGATCTTGTATGTTTGGATTTGTAGAGTTTCTCTCTCTGTTTAATCTCAGGATATTGTTTTTGATAGTGCCCCCATTGCTTGCATCGGAAACAAGCCCCAGAAGTATTCCGGTTACAGATCTTAGTGTTGATGGTGGTTTTTAGTTCAAGGTCAAAATTGTAAAACCCTGCATTTAATGTCCTCTCGTTTCACAAAGAAGCAGCGCCATTTGAAAGTGATGAGTGCATAAACCTCTTCACTTACGACATGTATTGAGCAATTCAATATATTTATATGAAATTTATCCAGAATGGTGCGTGCAACAGCAATCCCAAATATTTTGTAGATTTATACGAAATTTATCCAGAATGGTGCGTGCAACAGCTATCCCAAATATTCTGTAGATTTATATGAAATTTATCTAGAATGGTGCGTGCAACAGCAATCCCAAATATTCTGTAAATTTCTGAGTATTTATTTTGTGATATGTTCCCCAGTTGAACTCTCAATATTGGCATGACATGATGATTAATGTTCACTCTCAACAGAGTAACATGAATCTCCCAAAGTGTCAGTATTGAGATCTGCACAAAAATACTCAAACGCATCGTTCTCTGACAAAGAGATTTTCGTATCGACGCACTTTAATTAAAAATAACTCGATCGAACATGTTTAAATTCCTTAGGGAAATCTAGACTGTCCATATCAGTCTCAAAAACGATCACGACCATACATTTTGGCCGCACGACCAACAAGCATAGCCTACTCCTAGCAGAAATAGGCAATCATCGCGATGACCGCCGGCGGGCCCACTAATACCTCGACCGGTCGGACTCCACCTAACAAGCTTCAACGTCATCGAACGGACACCCCAAACATGGGTGATCGTGCTGTTGAAGAGGAGAGCTCGAACGAGCTAGACCGGCCAAAACGGTCTCAGAAATATCACAACCGTCCAACTTTGCCATCCTAGTTGGACGGCTTAGATTTTCCTACAAACGATTAAGAAAGTACTGGCATGTTCATTGGCGGCTCAACTTTCCCCTTGGTCAATCGACCTGCCCATGGCAAGCCTATGGGGTGTTCAATCGTTTGCCCAAACTCGAGCAAACACGCTATGACAAAACCCTAAGTTTTGGGTTGCGACAATGTATTAGTGTCGCAAATCGATCATAACCGTCAAACTTAGCCAGCCTAGTTGGACGGCTTAGATCGCATTTTGGACGATCAAGGAGGTGCACATGAGTTCACAACCGGCCCAACATTATTCCCATTCGATCGACTTACCCGTGGGAAGTCGATGATGCATCAAATTGCTTGATCGAATTAGGGTAGACACGGCTGTTACTAAAACCCTAATTAATGCTTGCGGCAGTATGCTACTGTCGTAAATCGATCATGACCACTCATCTTCGCCAACCGAATCGAGTGGCTTAGATCTGATTTTAGATGACCCAGGAGATGTCAACACACTCACTAGCGGCTCGTCTCCACACATGGCCGATCGGCCTGTTTGAATCAGCGCCCAGCGCTTGAATCGATTAACATAAATAGGGGTGGCCACACGGCTTTAAACCCTAAATTAATCAACGACGCCCATTATCTACCGCAAATCATCTCGGCCGGACACACTCCTATTATAGGCGTTCAACCAAATGTCTCTGTGACCATTGGACGCTCCTCTTCCATAAGGAACAATCGGCCACGCCGCGGCCTACCATATGGCTTCTAAACGATCACCCAAAGATTGGTGTAGGATCAGAATATCGCAACACCAAGACCCTTGCGAAATCCATAAATGACACACGGCGAAGATATCACAGATGGGTAATATAAGTGACGCAACGGATGACGACAGCCTGAACACGAGAAAGATGTGAAAACCTGGCGAGATTTAGGAGTGTTGCGAGATTTAACATTTGAATACTTGCGAGAGTGTCGCAAGTCAGATCCGAAAATAAAGGACAGCTTAGCTGTCATCCACTATGTAATGTCCTATATAAAGAGCCGAACAGGCTTAAGAAAAAAAAGAAGATCTTTTTAAACGAGAGAGAAAGTTTTGAGGAGAGAGAAAGTTTAGAGTAGCAATTATATTCTTGATTTAAACTTCCTTCTTGTAAAATTTCTAACTCAATTAATAAAGAGATTGATTGTTGATCTTTAAGATGTGTTGAATATTACGAATTCTTGTGGGGTGTGTATTGTAGGATTTCCTGCAATTACATATGGTGCTAGAAACAGGGACTGATTGAAGATTAAGGATTAGAGATTGTTATTAAGATTGTTCAAATCAAGAAGACGATGAAACAAATTGATAAATCAGCTAAAGTAGAGAAAATTAAAATCAAGGAACGTAATAGAAAGTTGGAATGTAGCTTGATTACAAAAATAATGATTAATGAATTCCATGAAAATATCAGAGGGAGAATACATAAACGAGATTTTGAAGGAAAGAAAATCGTGACAACGGAGAAAACGTCACCCTTGAAAGATTGGGAAAAACAGAAGATTACATTCACAGCAACAGAGATACCAAGAGAAAATTTAAACCACACATCTCCTTTGGTAATCACGGTAACCACACAGAAAGAAAACGAAAAATCAGCAAAAACTATGGAAGAATGGGCGGTAAAAAAACTCTAGTTGATACGGGGAGTTCGGCTTAATATAATATTTTACCATGCATACAGAGGAATGGGATACAAAGATGAAGAGATGTCTCCTTCAACTTATCATATTCATGGCTTTGGCAAATCTATAACAAAACCAAAAGGAGAAATAGAGGTGCGAATTTTGCTGGGGGAAATTGAAACACAAGTGGCACTATGCGTAGTGGATATGGAATCACCGTACAACATGCTGTTGGGAAGGCCATGAATACATGTGATTAAAGCCGTAGCATCAACATTACATCAGTGCATAAAATTTCCCATGCCAAGTGGGATTGGTGAAATTAGAGGGGAAGCTGATAAAGCGAGATTATGTTATCAAATTGAAGTGAAACAACATGAAGGACGTGCAAAGAAGCGAAAAAATTGCAGAAAAATGGCGAAGGAAGCAAAGAAAGAAGAGGAATTTAGAGCTTATATGATAAGAGCAGAGGAAGGAAAAGGGATACCCAGCGAAATTTCGGGAGAAGGAACTGAGCCAGCGAAGGAGATAAAAGAACCTACACCTATGGGAGAACCTAAGGCCAGTTACATTGCGGCGGAACCAACAAAGGAAGTGAATGTTGGAACCGAAGAAGAACCCAAAATACTAAAAATTGGGACAAAGATGGAGGCAGAGATGAAGAAGAAAGAACTATCGGTTCTGTTGAGAATTTAAAGATATTTTCGCGTGGAACATGGATGAGGTGCCCGAATAGACCCGTCTGTGGCATGTCATAGGTTGGAAATTGACAAAAATGTAAGGCTATTCAAACAAAGAATCAAAAAAATCGCAACAACATATCATCCTCAAATAGAAGAAGAGTTGCAGAAGATGCTTGATGCAGGAATTATAAGACAAGCAAAATATCCGGAGTGGATAGCAAATATGGTCGTAGTTCCAAAGAAGAAAAAGGGGATAAGAATTTGTATAGATTTTACTGATCTAAATAAAGCTTGTCCGAAGGATAGTTTTTCGTTGCCAGATATTCCACAAATGGTCGAATCAGCAGCAGGAAATGATAGAATATCTTCTCTAGACGGATATAAAGGATACAATCAAATCCCTCTCGTTGAAGAAGATCAGAAGCATACTGCTTTTTTCGCTCCAAGAGGGTTATATTGTTATACAAAAATGCCATTTGGTTTGCGAAATGCTGGAGAAACATACCAAAGGATGGTAGAAAAGGTGTTTGCGAAATGGATACACAAAACATTGGAAGTGTATGTGGATGATATGTTAATAAAAAGTAAAGAAGCAACAAATCATGTCCAAGATCTGAGGGAAATTTTTGAGCAAATGAGACATTTTAACATCAAAGTAAATCCAGAAAAATGTATCTTTGGGGTTGCATCGGGAAATTTTTTAGGTTACATCGTATCAAAAGAAGGAATACAAGTTGATCCAGAGAAAGTGCAAGCAGTTCGCGACATGCCAACACCAGCGACGGTAAAGATGTACAGAAGTTAAATGGACTATTAGCTTCGCTGGGAAGGTTCATTTCGCGATCATCAGACAAATGTAAACATTTTTTCAATATACTCAAAAAGGGGGGCGAAGTTTAGATGGACAGACGATTGCGAGAAAGCTTTTCAAGGAATAAAAGAACATTTGACGAATATATCTATTTCGCAAAAGGCAGAACCATGAGAAGAATTATTAATCTATCTTGCGACAACTTCGCATGCGTTAAGTGTTGTGTTATTGCGAGTAGACGCAGGAGTTGAAAAACCAATATATTACATCAGCAAAACCTTCAATTTGAGTGATGTGTTGTCGCTACAGACTATTTTACAAAATGGGCAGAAGTAAAGGCAGTACAACACATACGCGACAAAGATATTTTTACATTCATATTTGAGAATATCATATGCAGATTTGGAATCCCCGCACAGTTGGTGTCTGACAATGGGAAACAGTTTGAGGGACAGAATATAGAACTGTTACTTAATGCATTTAAGATAAAATGTGGGAATTCAACTCCTTTATACCCTCAGGCCAACGGACAGGCAAAAGCAACAAATAAAAAAATCGCAGATATATTGAAGAAGAAATTAGAAGGGCATAATAGAGCATGGTGTGAACAGGTGCATAATGCAGTATGGGCTTACAACACAACCAAAGTAGAAGCTATGGGAATGTCACCTTTCTGTTTAACATACGGAGTTGAGGCTGTGCTACCAACAGAAGTTATTATTCCAACAACAAAGAGAGAATCTTGGGAGAAAAATCTTAGTGCGGGTAATATTTTAACCAAACTAGATGAATTAGAAGAAAAAATAGAAAGAGCTTTACAGCATATGGAGAATTACCAGCGAAGATTAGCTCGAGAATATAATAAACGTGTTAAGACACGCGAATTTCAACCAAGTGATTTGGTACTAAGAGAAACACCAATATATCAGCGAGAAAGTGGTGGCAAGCTTGTGAAAAAATGGGATGAACCTTATATCATTAAGGATATAGTTGGAATAGGGGCATATAGATTGATGGATCCTGAGGGTAAAGATGTGGGCCACAGACTCGATAGACCATGGAATAGGTTATACTTGAAGAGATATTACCCGTAAAAGATTGTGGAGAAAGATTAGACTGCGAAATGATGTATGATCGAAGCAAAATGAATTTATATGAAAATCTTGTGAAAGAATTACTACGATATTATACAAAATAAAGAAAGAACATGCGAAAATTTCGCACAGATAATGACAAGAGATAATCAAAGATCAATGACATATCAGAAAGGGGCGAACCTGCTATGGCGTACACCCTAGTTCGTGAAATCAAAATTTCGAAAGAGGCAAATGTAAGACCTAAAGTACATCATAAAAGGGGGTACCTGTTGACATGGCTCAGAGAAAAGGTCACACCGCCCATGGAACCTGAGTCATGGAGATTTGGGGTCAATAAAGCCCATCCAGGAGAGGTACCTTGGATTTTAAATCTAAGCTTATGACTTAGATTGGACGACCGAGGGTCTCTTCTAAGGAGTCAACATTCGATCAAGGCGCCGAAGTACACGGTTGAGTCAAGAGTGCCTGGGTCATTTGAAGTGTCTCGGCTATTCTTGACAAGTCTTGGCTTATGCTGCACTTGGCCCGAAGAAAACCCCACTTAGGGTGCAGTCTCGTAACCATAAGCCCTATAGGCAAAAGGGATAAGAGGCTGCAAAAATAACTGGTTGTTGTTAAGACCAAATGGGAGGAGCTAGCCTTGTATGGCAGAGGTACGCCTCCTTGAAGGGGCAACCAGGGGGAAGATAAGGGCGGCACCCTCCATTAGGGAGCTGATAAGTGTCTTAAAGACGCAAATGTCATGAGGCTTTTTACTCATGGGAGTATCAAGGCTTGTCATATTTGTGCGACAATCCTGAAGAGGCAATAATACAAAAGAGAAGATAATACGAGATCAATGGGTCATTGCATGCAAATGTAAAGACGTCCTGCGATTTCTTCGCAAGACGGCAATGTCATGGGGCTTTATGTTCGCAAGAATTTTTAGGCCTGTCATATTGTCGCAACAAAAATATCCTATAGAGGCAACAATACTAGAGAAATGATAAGACAAGATCAATGGGTCATTACATGAAAGTGTAAAGACGTCATGCGATTTTGTCGCAATGACAAGAGGTGGCATAATAAGACCTTTAACTAGGAAGGAAAAATAAGACCACATAATTCAACAAAAGATTTATAAAAGCTAACTATTATTTATGCAGGTCACCCATCGCAAGAAAGATAATAAGAGGCAGTATGGGAATTATTAAACAATGGACATTATCTTTCTCGCAAATAAACACAATAATAAAAGAGTAAATGCATCTCAAAGATGACTGAAATGCACTGTATGCAAGAAGTTATACAGATGAAGTAGTCCAAAGAAATAAAATTACAAAAGAAGTTCAAGCCTCAACATCGACTTTTTTGCTAGAAGGAGATAATGGACGTCCTTCACTAGTTTTAGCACTCTCAACAACTTTCTCGATTTCGCTGGCTTTTTCAGCTTCGCCAGTCCTTTCTTCATTTTGGTTTATTCCAACTTCTTCTTCATCTGGATTATTATCGACACTTTCATCATTTGGAGGAACCTCCTCTTCATTTGCGAAATCTTCGCCACTTTCATAATGATAATCGCTGTCAGGAGAACCAGGAACTTCATCATCATCTACTTCCAAAGGTTCGACAGATACATGGGAAAGAGATTTGGATAATAAAATATCATTCACAAGAACTTCAGCCCTGAGATGAACTTGGCGAAGAAGTGCTTTCTGGTGATTCCTACTTTGGATATCTTTGGAGTAAGAGAGATAATCAAATCTTCTTTCTGCCCGATCGCGAGAACGAGCAAGAGCAGTGGCAAGTAATGCATTCTCTTTACGAATCTTGGCATAGCTAGATTCCAAAGTAGAAAGGGAGGAGCGAAGATTTTTCTCAGATTTTGCAAAAACAAAGAATAAATAAAATCATTCAGGCGAAGGGTTCGCAAAGAAGACATAATAAAAAGACTTAACAAAGAAAAAATGGTTGAGGCAGTCAAATTTTATGACTACCTTCCTTTTGCGAGATAATATATTGAGTTAAAGCCAAGCAACTATTCTCCAAGTGGTCCATGGCATTGTCAAACTTATCACCAGCCAAGCCTTTCAGTCGAGATCGCAAACTTTTTTCATTAGAAATAAGTAAGGTGTTTTGTTTCGCAAGAGAAGTGTAGGATTCTTCTAGCTTGGAGTATTGATCTTTGAGTTGACTTGCTTTTATGCTTAAAGTTATTCTACCTTGAATAAGTTTATCTCTCTCAGCAGAAGATGATTTTGTTACTTCTTTGAGTTTATTTCTCAATGAGCAGAGGGATCGTTCTTCATCATTACATACTTTTTGGCAAATGTTAAGTTCTTGCGAAGAGATCGCCACCTTAATTAAAAGAATTCGCTTCTCCTGAGATAGGGTTTGATTCTCATCTGATAAAGTTTCCAACTCCAGATTAGCTTTAGTCAAAAAGTAAGAGAGGCGAGATAATTCACTACTTAATAAGTTTTGCTTCTGGACTAATTGAGCATTCTCCTTGGTAAGATTATCTATTTGATCAACAGAGTACGTATGAAGATTATCTAATTGGTTATATTGATCCATCCAAGCATCTCTATCCATTCGGGCTTCTTCGACGACGGATTCAAACTGATATATCTCCATTTTTCGTTTCTAGTTTAGAGCTTAAAGGGCGAACAAAGGTTTTAAAAATATATATATATATATATATATATATTTTAGTTCCTCATTCTTCTTGCAAAGATTATCACGATCCAGCGAAACATTCTGAAGTTTTTGATTCTCAAGATGAAGAGTGTCACATTTCAAGGTTATAGCTTGGAGATTATTTTTCAGATCTTCAACTTCCTTTTCTAAGGATGTTTGCGAAACCATTCTGTCAGAGCCAAAATATTTACTTAAAATCTCATAAACACCAAATCTGATAGGATCAGTGGAAGCTTTCTTGACATCATCTAGAAGGTCTGATAAAACCTTGAAAGCAATATCCATCCCTTCTAAATTTTCTTTAGTAAAAGGGAGAGATTCGGATGAAGAAGCGATGATGGCAGAAGGTGGGAGAGTTGAATCATCTTTCGCCATAGATATGTCATCGGAAGATGAAATTTGATGAAGGTTAATGACTGGGGTTGAGGCAATGTCAAGAGAAGAGGCATTGACAGTAGAAGAAGAAAAGGGTTCATTCGCAACAAGGTTATCGCGAGGAATTTCATTTATAGAAAGGTTAGTTACAGGGGAGAAATCTGCAGCGACATTTTCTCAAATGAGAAGAGGAGATTCAGCTTGCGAAGATATCGCAGGAGGTGTTGAAAGCTTAAACAGAGGAAATGGAACAGATGTTTCAACATTTTTAGGATGGCGAGGTCTTTTGGGGGGCCTGTCGACATTTGCATCACCCTGCGAATCACAAGTCATATGTAGTTGCAGGAAATCCCACAACACACCCCTTATAATATTTTCTAGATCTAAATTTATTTCATAATCAAAATAAAGATTAAAGTGCTAAAATTATAAAATGGACACAAGGATTTTTTACATGGTTCGATCAATGTGATCTACATCCATGGTTCTTCACTATGATTGTTGAGGTTACATTAATATTACATTTAGAATCTCCATTAATGGATATTTTATAGAGCTCCAGATCTAGTTTTGGGGAAGAAGATAATAAAGAAAATAAAGTCTCTCTCTCCTAATTGTGTATCTTTTCTCTCTTACCAAAATTGTGTCCATCCTCCTTTTCTCTCTCCAGCTCTCCTCTTTATATAGGTGTTTACATAGTGGATGACATCTCATACATAGTAGAGTACAGCTCATATTCCCCTTCATTTTCGGATCCCCTGCTACGTTCTCTCAGACTCTCTTTATAATTTCGCAGGCTCTCTCTCTCAATCATTCTCGCAAGCTCTGCTACATTCTCGCAAGTTAAGGAAATAATTGAATCTCGCACGCTAATAAAATATGTTGTGCGATATTTGAATCCTACATCTTGCCTCTTTTTTCTTGAATATTGCTTGAAGAGCGAATTTTAAGAAAAAATCCGTTGTTGTAGTAGTCTTTGATCTTTGTTGATAAAGGAACGAGCGAAAGAATACTAGACTTGAAAAGTACGTACTTGCCTCTATTCTTTTGTGAAGTTCCGAAAACTTGAGAAGTAATTAGAAGTATCATCTTTTGAAGTATGCGAAGTATGAATTATCCTTGAAGAAGTATAAGAAGTACTCAATCCTCGAAATATAAGAAGTATCAGTCTTTGAATGAGAATAATAAGTATTGCCTCTATTCATGCGAAATTATTACTCCATTTTTGGTGAGGATTCTTGTTGTTCATTAGTGAACGTCCACTTTGGAAATGATTCTTGCCGAGAAGATAAAGAACATAAAATGTTTTCTTGGTAATCCATAGTTGCCTCTGTTCTTTATCTATGAAGGTAGAATCTTTGAGAAAGTGTTGAATGAGCGAATTGTTTCTTTATTCTTATCTTGCCTCTGTCTCATGTTTTGTGCTCATGCGATAGTATAATTTCTTCAAGCTGCTTATAATTGTGCGAAATAATTGAGCGAAATAATCTCATCCTGTGAAATAATCTTATTCTGTGAAATTTTGACACATTCTGCGAAATTCTGGATAATCCTGCGAAATTCGGAAGAATCCTGAGAAATTCTGAATAATCCTGCGAAATTCGGATGAATCCTGCGAAATTCTTAATAATCCTGCGAAATTCTGAATAATCCTGCGAAATTATTAATAATCCTGCGAAATTCTGAATAATCCTGCGAAATTCGGATGAATCCTGCGAAATTCTGAATAATTATGCGAAATTCTGAAGAATCCTGCGAAATTCTGAATAATTCTGCGAAATTCTGAATAATTCTGCGGTATTATTCCGTAAAATTTTATAAAATACTTATGCGAATCTAATGCTTATGTAATGATCATGTTATGAAATGTGTATGCGATGTTTATGTCATGAAATGCTTATGCGATGCTTTCATGATGCAAGTGTGATGCTTATATGATGAGAATGCTTATCTATTGCAATGTATAGCTAATGTTTGTGTTACTTAGCTTATTTTGCACGCTAAAGTTGATGTAGCTTTAAATTGCTTCCATTCTCCATTTCTCTGACTTTGTCTTTAGTATATGTATTCCTCTTCGCGTATCGATTGTTCATCGCAAGTTCTTACTTGTGTTTCATCTTTGTTTATTCCTGCACTATTAGTATCGCATAATAATATGATCATAATATCAAGTGTGCATAAGTTTTACTATCTCATTTTCATTTCCATGTATATATTCGCAAGCTTACTTGCTTACATATAATCATTTTCGCAATCTTATTTGCTTACTTTCTTAGGTGGTCTTATTTTGCCTTCCTAGTTAAAGGTCTTATTTTGCCACCTCTTGTCATTACGACAAAATCGTAGGCCGTCTTTACACTTTCATGTAATGACCCATTGATCTTGTCTTATCATTTATCTAGTATTATTGCCTCTGTAGGATGTTTTTCATGCGACAATATGGCAGGCCTAAATATTCTTGCGAACATAAAGCCCCATGACATTGCCGTCTTGCGACGAAATCGCAGGACGTCTTTACACTTTCATGTATTGACCCATTGATCTCGTCTTATCTTTCTCTTTTGTATTATTGCCTCTTCAGGATTGTCGCACAAATATGACAAGCCTAAATTTTCTTGCGAAAATAAAGCCTCATGACATTTGCGTCTTAAGACACTTATCATCTCCCTAATGGAGGGTGCCGCCCTTATCTTCCCCCTGGTTGCCCCTTCAAGGAGACGTACTTCTGCCATACAAGGCTAGCTCCTCCCATCCGGTCTTAACAACCACAAGTTATTTTCGCATCCTCTTATCCCTTTTGCCTATAGGGCTTATGGTTACGAGACTGCACCCTAAGTGGAGTTTTCTTGGTAGTGTGCGGATAAGCCAAGACTTGCCAAGAATGGCCGAGACACTTCAAATGCCCTGCACTCTTGGCTCAACCGTGTACCTCGACGCCTTGGTCAAATGCTGACTCCTTAGAAGAGACCCTCGGTCGTCCAATCTAAGTCATAAGCTTAGATTGAAAATCCAAGGTACCTCTCCTGGATGGGCTTTATTGACCCCAAATCTCCATGACTCAGGTTCCAGGGGCGGTGTAACCTTTTCGCTGAGCCATGCAATAGATACCCTCTTCTATGACGCACTTTAGGTCTTACATTTGCCTCTTGCGAAATTTTATTCGCGAACTAGGGTGTACGTCATAAAGGTTCGTCCCATTTTGATCTTAGGATTTTTATGGATCTAAGATCGTCTCTCGCGAAATTATCGCATGTCTCTATTATCTCTGCGAAATTATCGCATATCTTCATTATTTAATTTCTGTCATTTCTTTCATTCATTCTTTCATTCTCATAATTTCATATCATTTGAAGCCAAGTAAATATTCAAGAGAAATTCTAATACATTGTAATTCTGAAATCTTTGTTGTTGTGAAATCTTTATAATTCAGCGATTGTAAAGCGTTTTGTAAATCAAATCAAAAATCTTTTATTTTCTGTAAAAGAGATATTCTAAATAAATATATAAATTGAATTTTCTCGGTTTTCTAGTAATTTTGAAATCTCGAAATTTTTGTAATTTTGAAGTCTTTGTACTCTTGAAATCTTAGTAATCTTTATAATCTTGCGATTGAATCGCTTTTTGTAAATCAAATCAAAAATCTTTTATTTTCTATAAGTAAAATATTCAAGGAAGTGGTACTTAGCTTTCATGTGATTTTCTGTTGCTGTCGTCTCTTGCGAAGTATATGATTTGCTTATGAAACTGGCATCCTTGAAATGTATAAACGTCGCTCAAAGAAATGTAATTATCGCGTAGCAAAAAGAAGTGTGAGAAATGAGATTTGAACCCTTGACCTGCCTCTTGCATATTCTCACACCTTACCAACTGTTCTAACCCTCTCTTGCGAAATTAATTTGCGAGATAATCATCAACTTTCTTCTTTGCGAAATAATCATAGTTCGTGCGAAATTTCGCATAACAAAAATAAATGTGCGAGAAGCAAGAATTGATCCTGCGACCTGCTGCTTGCATTCATGCCTCTTGACCGACTGTGCCAGTTCTCTTGTGCGAAATTATCGCACACTTGTTAAAACTTGATTTTCTCTTCGCTGGTAGCAACCCAAAAATATGTAAATTGTGCGAAAAATTCGCAGGAGGTGGGAATTGAACCTACGTCCTTCTTCATGCATCGAATCAAATGAACCATCTGTGCCAACCCTCCTTTGCGAAATTTATGTGCGAAATAATCATAAACTCTCTTCTGTGAGAAATACTCTTGCGAAATATCCATGCGAAAAATACACAGTCGTTGGGATTTGAACACACGACCATGAACTCATTAACTTTGCAGGTGACCAACTGTGCTGCCTCTTGTTTTCGAAATTATGAAACAACTTTGCGAAATTATTCATTTTTTCGTCCTCTGTAAAAAGAAGAAAACTATGCTCGCATGCGAATTCGAACTTGCGACCACAAACACACATGTTGTTCTCTGGACCAACTGTGCAAGAACTTCTCTGCGAAATTAACTCATAACTTTTTTCCTTATTCTCTTATTCGCCACTGAAGATGATAATAAAATGAAAACTATGTATCTCTGCGAATTCGAACCCATGACCTATTGTTTGTTCGCTCAGCCTTGAACCATCTGTGCGAATTTCTGTTTGTGATAAAAATTGCAGCACCTGTCTCTTATCTTCTCTTCGTCCTTCCTTAATTTCTTTCAACAATTTGCTTCTTGATTTTTCTCCTGAATATGGAAATCTTCTATTGAAACTTTGGTTTTCTTCTCTGAAATTGTAATTTCTTCCATGAAATTTCCATTTTTGAACCTAAACTTTATAGGTCTAGAAAAATATACACACTACACAGTTGATGGCTTCAAGTATCCATAGAAATTAAATATCAACACCGAATCTTCTTGAACCAACAATTTACGGGAAAGATAAATCCTTTACTCATCCCTGTTTCTAGCGCCAAATGTAGTTGCAGGAAATCCCACAACACACCCCTTATAATATTTTCTAGATCTAAATCTATTTCATAATCAAAATAAAGATTAAAGTGCTAAAATTATAAAATGGACACAAGGATTTTTTACATGGTTCGATCAATGTGATCTACATCCATGGTTCTTCACTATGATTGTTGAGGTTACATTAATATTACATTTAGAATCTCCATTAATGGATATTTTATAGAGCTCCAGATCTAGTTTTGGGGAAGAAGATAATAAAGAAAATAAAGTCTCTCTCTCCTAATTGTGTATCTTATCTCTCCTACCAAAATTGTGTCCATCCTCCTTTTCTCTCTCCTGCTCTCCTCTTTATATAGGTGTTTACATAGTAGATGACAGCTCATACATAGTGGAGTACAGCTCATATTCCCCTTCATTTTCGGATCCGCTGCTACATTCTCTCAAACTCTCTTTATAATTTCGCAGGCTCTCTCTCTCAATCATTCTCGCAAGCTCTGCTACATTCTCGCAAGCTCTGCTACATTCTCGTAAGCTCTGCTACATTCTCGCAAGTTAAGGAAATAATTGAATCTCGCACGCTAAGAAAATATGTTGTGCGATATTTGAATCCTACATCATATAAGAAACAGAGGCAAAAATATTTTTATTTAAAGAATAAGTGTTTCTTAATACCTTGCTATTCGCAGGCTTTCTTTTGTTCACAACGAGTTTTTGCTGCGAATTCTTGGGAACATTAGGGTTTTGGATCGTGAACTTGGTGCTAGAAGTGTTTTTGCTGAAACATTATGGGAATTATTCAAAAATGAGCAATATCAAATAAAACAATTTCAAGAGTAAAAGAGATCAATCTTAAGAAGATCGGTTTAAAGAAAATCAACAAACCTTGATGGCTCCATAAGAACAAGAGCAAAAAGATGGAGAGGATTTATGGAAAGATGAACAAGTAGAAAAAGTTGCAGATTTACAAAAAGAGAATTTACAGAGAATGTAGAGATGAAGAAGACGAAGTAAAAGAAATAAGACATTCTTATGATGGATCTCTTCTTAAATAGACAAAAGATGATGACCGGTTAGCATTTAATGTGACGGTGAATAGGGGAATATTTAACACGTGTAAACGGTTATGCTTAATTCATGGAATCCTGTGGGCAGAAAATTTAGGGAAAGAAATGAACAGCTGCGGCATTTTGAAAGTATTAGTTCTCATGGCATTGTCTCCTTCGCAGAGAAGACATGAGAAGAGGCAAGATGTAGGATCAGAATATCGCAACACCAAGACCCTTGCGAAATCCATAAACGACACACTGCGAAGATATCACAGATGGGTAATATAAGTGACACAACGGATGACGACAGCCTGAACACGAGAAAGATGTGAAGACCTGGCGAGATTTGGGAGTGTTGCGAGATTTAACATTTGAATACTTGCGAGAGTGTCGCAAGTCAGATCTGAAAATAAAGGACAGCTAAGCTGTCATCCACTATGTAATGTCCTATATAAAGAGCCGAACAGGCTTAAGAAAAAAAAAAGAGATCTTTTTAGACAAGAGAGAAAGTTTTGAGGAGAGAGAAAGTTTTGAGTAGCAATTATATTCTTGATTTAAACTCCTTTCTTGTAAAATTTCTAACTCAATTAATAAAGAGATTGATTGTTGATCTTTAAGATGTGTTGAATATTACGAATTCTTGTGAGGTGTGTATTGTAGGATTTCCTGCAATTACAATTGGACAAACAACTAGGAACATTTGGTAAACAATTTTAGTATGAGCTACATGCAAAAAATTTCGTATGGATGTCTAGCATAACATACTAAAAAATCAAATCAATCGGAGTAACGAGCTAAAAGATACAACTTAAAAGGAGAGCTAGGTCATGGTTGAAAACTGACAGAATTCCTCTTGAATTCTTCCTGAGTTTTACTGTCGGGATGTTTTCACCTCCTAAACGAGCTCAAAACCTAAATATTCCCACGTGGGAAGATGGGAAATTCTTTTCTGATCAGAATGGAGGGTCAGACCGTCAAAATCCGAGTTCGTATGAGAATTCTACATCGATTTTAGTGAGGGTCTCACATCTGAATTTTCTGATTACGAAATTTCATGAATTAGCACAAACTTCTGCGAATCATCTTAGCCATCCAACTTGGCTAGCCAACTTAAATGGTTTAGATTTAATTTGGGCCAACCAATAGGATGTCAAAATGGCTGCAAGCCACCATTCTCCTATAGGGACCGGTCACCGCATCTTTAATGTACATGGATATCTCCTAGAAGCTACTCACACATGACCACCCGCCACATAGCTTGCGCGTGATTGGTCAGAATAACTAGGTCTTGCAAACAAGACCCATTCAGCAGCCTGCTGCATATTTTCCACGAAAATACTCGAGACATCAAACATGTCACAAACTGGGGGATACTTATTGGGGTATTGGTCTGGCAGTTTACAACATTGCGGTGTGCAACGCGCCCATTACGAAAACATGTCATGAAAGGACGAACGGTTAATAACGATGAGGGTAGTGGGTGAAGGTGTGACCACGTAATGATCACCACCTCTTACACAACCCCACTACTCCACTACTTAATCTTCTCCACTTCCTACGAGATCAAGGTTGCGCTCAAATGACTTGTATAAACAGGTTTTCAACCTATTTCGACAATAGGAACACAAGTGTTATCAACACAAGTAGTGATAGGTGTCTAAAACACCTAATTTTATATTTAATATTTATGATTTCTTTGCTATTATCCTTGTGAATTGCATCTCTTATGTTTAGTTTTGAGTTATTAGGTGCAATGGAGTCCTTAGGAGCAAAAGAAGGAGAAAACGCCCATTTAGAGTGTAATGAGTAAAAAGGTCAATTCACTGGCGAGAGATACTTGGAACGGGATATGTTGCGCAAGAAGGAGGTGAAGAATGAATTGCCAGTTTCCCATGACTGACAGTTGAGTTGATTAGTAATTTAGGCACCCAGTCCATGTATGGACTGGGTGGCCCTTATCGACTGCACCTGAGTGGCTATATCCATTTTCTATTCCTACAAAACCCTAAGATCGAGAATTGGTGGCTGTCTTCATTACAGTTTCCCTGAAATTCACAGAAGAGAAAAATTTGATGCTACTGAGGATGAATCCGATGGAAGAATGGCGACTTTAATGGAATCTGGGATAGAGAGATCTCTGAGGCTAAAGCAAGAAAGCAACAGCAGATTTACGAAGTTTGCTTTGCCGAGAAGAGTAGGTCGAAGAAATGAAGTTGTTGTTGCTGAATTAATGAATGAGTGGGAGAATAAAGATGGTGACTGAAGTTGCAGAGATGGGTTAGATGGATTTCAGGGGTTTGTATCAATTTCGAGTTCTAATCTCATTATGAGAAGAAATGTAGAGGAGAAAAGGGGATCTAGACAGAAAGAGATGAAGAATTGAAGAAGTTAGGGTGTAATTGTTCAATCGAAGAAAAGGTTGCTGTTGATTTGGGGGTTTCACAGGAGTTAGGGTCTTGATTTCGGTTACGAATTGCAGTCTGATGCCGAGGTTGGTATAAAGACAGAAGGAGGAGATGCTGCTTGTAGTTGCAGGAAATCCCACACTACACCCCTCACAAGATTCCATACAATTAAATCATTTTTAAGATGAACAATTATAAGTTTTTATTAATCAAACTCTCGAAATGTTACAATATGAACAGGAGATAAACCAAAGTATTACAATCACTCTAAACTTTCTCTCTCTTAATGACTTGCTCCACACTCGAAAAGATCCCCCTTCCCTTAAGACTATTCGGCTCTTTATATAGGACACTACATAGTGGATGACGGCTAAGCTGTCCTCTATTTTCGGGTATGCCTTGCGAAGTATCGCAAATGTTCAAATGTCAAATCTCGTAACACTCCTCAATCTCGCTACATCTTCACATCTTTCTCGTGTTTTGGTTGTCGTCATTCGTTACGTCATTTTTACTTCCAGCCCGCGATGTCTTCGCAGTGTGTCGTTTATGGATTCCGCGAGAATCTTGGTGTTGTGATATTCTGATCCTACATCTTGCCTCTTCTAATGTCTTCTTTGCGAAGAAGGGAATGTCATGAGAATTAGTGTTTTCAAATGCCGCGGCCGTTCATTTCTTCATATTTTTCCGTATTTTCATGCTTCCATACCATTACGCAGAATTTATTACACGTATCTCTTCTTCCATCCATTTCTTGACACGTCTCTTTCAACCGTCATTTCTCAACTATTCACGTCCCTTCTCGCATTAAATGCGTTTATTTTCTCAAGAATTTTTCTCTATATATAGCTTTCTCATCCTCCTCTTCTCCTTTTTTTACTTTCTCTCTGCAATTTTCCTTCAATTCTCCTCTGTAATTTCCGCTTCTGCTACTGTAAATCTTCTTCTTCTTCTTCTTCTTCTTCTTCTTCTTTCTTTTGATCTTTAGTTCTTCAATCATTCCCATACGAAAAATGGATCCAACTGGTCGCAAATACGAAGCTTCCCTTGAAGAAATTCAAAAAGATCTTCAAGGAAAAGGTTTTACTTTATCCACTATTCCTGGCCAGGAATCTAAATCCATTCTTTCTGTCAAGTTGTTCACTGATCATCATTGTGATGATCATGAAATCATAATTTCGCTTGGTCAGATTCTCGCCGGACTTCCCATTCCTCTTTATAACCCTAACCTTCC
Organism: Papaver armeniacum; assembly: GCA_023531295.1. Taxonomy (NCBI): domain Eukaryota; kingdom Viridiplantae; phylum Streptophyta; class Magnoliopsida; order Ranunculales; family Papaveraceae; genus Papaver; species Papaver armeniacum. The sequence continues at coordinate 261,446 of JAJJWW010003073.1, read as the reverse complement.
GTTATTCAATGGAATTATCGCTCATGTGAACTTCTCGCGAGCCGTCTATCAACTAAGCGAGGATTTCATTCGCCAATCGTGGTGCTGGAAATGGGTCTCTTTATCCACCAGAAGTTAGGGATCCAAAATTTAAGGAATTGGCGATACTCGCTGAAAGTTATACAGTCGAGAGTTTCTATGAAAACTATGAATTCATTCCTATGAGGAGGGATAATACTTGTTGGGGTGTTCGTTTGAAAAGAAAGGATGATGTTGCTGATGATAAACTCCTTATGCAAGACATCGACTGGCATTCTGGTAAAAACAACATCCCGCGTCATTCTAAAGACGATAGATGGTGTATTTTTCCATTGGTGTTAAAGGGGCCTTATATCGCAGGCTCGAATATACTTCCTACGAACTTCGCTACTTATCGACCTTGGGTATTCAATTGGACCGAGAAGAATAAGGAGGTATGTCTTCTAACTTCACGCACTTTGTAATCTTTCATTGATTGCTTACTCCCTTATCTTTTGATTCTCGTGAAAAATTTTAGGTTGAAAAATTGAGATTGAGCTATAATCGGACCGGGAAGGTTAGCACTTTAGCTGCCCTTCGCTCCATCAGGGATGAAGTAAGAAACACTTTATATATATTTTTCTATTTAACAATATTGTTGCCTCTGTTTCTTATCTTCATTTGTGTGCGAAGGTTGGTGTTGAAGTTGTTGGAGAAGAATAAAACCCTGAGGCTGCGAAAGCCAAAGGTAGAAATAAAAATCCTCTTCGCAAGGACAAGTTTGTTGTTCCGCCTTTGAAGAAGCGAAAACTTCACCTCCCCTCTCCTTCGAATCCTCAGCCAGGTGAAAATTCTAGTGATGAGGAATATGATGATGTGGATATCCCTTCTTCAAATTCTCCAACTGAATCTTCTATGGCACATCTGTCTAGCATCTTTTCTGATTCTATGCAAGGGATGGGCGACGATCGCCTTTCTAATACATGCAAGGCTCTCGCAAGTATTTGCGATTCACCTTTGCTTGAAAGTGATAGTTCTCTTCATGGAGTCTCCGGATCAGTGACTCCTAGCTTCTTGAATTCACTTAGTGTCTTGGTATGTTTTCATTCTCTTATTTTTTCATGATTTTAATTTTAAATTATGCCTTTTTAATTTCTTTGTTTTCTTTGGTAATCCGGGAGAGCTTCCTTTGCTGTTGCCTCGGATCTTGAAAAGAGGCGTAGTATTCTTGAAAAGAAGAATCTTCAATTTCACAAGAAAAACGAAGAATTGGGAGTTGAAGCTACTACTCTTCGCAAGAGAAATGAAGAATTGAAATCAAGCCGCCATTCTTCGCGAGAGGAACAAGCAATTAGAAGTCGACTCGCCACTTCAGAAGATTAAGATTTCTAGCCTTCAAAGCTCCAACCAACAGCTTTATGGTATGAAACTTTTCCCTTTTCCTTTGTTTTGTTCTCTTATTATCTTCCCTCATCTAACTTATCATTTTCGCAGACGTTTATAATCTTTCTGAGGAAGCCATTTGTTGGTGCAAAAATTAATCACCCCAACATTCTTCGAGATGTGTGTATGATGATCAAATCGCCGCCGTTGATGAAGAATCTCCAAACAATTGATCAAAAAAGGTGGGGGTACCTGCAAAAACACTCCGATGCTAAAATCAGCGGATGTTCTATGCAAGTAGGTTGTTAGGAAAAGGAAAGAAGGTTTGTCCCTTTTGTGTTGAGATTTAGCCTCTATATATAGGCAGAAATAGATGTAGCTTTAGGGTTTTTGATAGTTATCCTAATAACTTCCCTCATCTGTATAAATCCCAAAACACGTCCGTTCATGATAAACCCTAATATTTATCATAATCCTTATTTATCTTGAATAATAATTATCTTGAATAATTATTAATATTTAAGATAATTATCCCTTTAATTTAGGATCCTGTATTTATCACAAACAATATTAATAATTATAAATAAATATTCAAGACTCCTGGGCTTCAATAATAAGCCTAGTGGGTTTCCACAATAAACCCACTGGTTTCCCTAACAACCCAAATCCAGGCTTCCACAATAAGACATGTGGGTTTCCACAATATACCCACCGGTTTCCACAATAAACCATACTAGGCTTCCACAATAAGCCATGTGGTTCTCCACAATAGACCCACCCAGGTTTCCACAATAAACCGTACTAGGCTTCCACAATAATCCATGTGGGTCTCCATAATAGACCCACCGGTTTCCACAATAAACCGTACTAGGCTTCCACAATAAGTCATGTGGGTTTCCACAATAGACCCACCTAAGCCACAATAAACCGTACTATGCCCATTCCGAATAGCTTGTGCGGCACGCACGTACACTATTTATATAGGGTACAAACATCGCCCCCTCTTAATTCTCAACTTGTTGATGGATTAAGAAAATCAAAAGAAAACTAACCTTCGTGGCTCGTTCCAATTCGCCATATGCTTCTTAACTGATAACCTTTCTTGTCCTTGGCCAGCTTGTTGTGTGGATTTGCCCCAAAGTCGACCATATGCCAAATAGATCGACATGTTATGTCTTCTTGCTCTTCATTTAGCTAACAATTGACCGACGTGTTGGTGTGATATCGACGATACGCTTCGCACCCAGCCAAACGGACCATACCGACATGTTAGGCTTCCATAATAAGCCATGTGGGTTTGTATAATAAACCGTACTAGGCTTCCACAATAAGCCATGTGGGTTTCCACAATAAACCCACCAGTTTCCCCAATAAACCGTGCTAGGCTTCCACAATAAACCATGTGGGTTTCCACAATAATCCATGCTAGGCCTCTACAATAAGCCATGTGGGTTTCCACAATAAACCCACCGATTTCCACAATAAACCGGATTAGGCTTCCACAATAAGCCATGCGGGTTTCCACAATAAACCCACCAGTTTCCACAATAAACCGGATTAGGCTTCCACAAGAAGCCATGCGGGTTTCCACAATAAACCCACCAGTTTCCACAATAAACCGGGCTAGGCTTCCATAATAAGCCATGCGGGTTTCCACAATAAACCCACCGGTTTCCACAATAAACCGGATTAGGGTTCCACAATAAGCCATGCGGGTTTCCATAATAAACCCACCGGTTTCCACAATAAACCGGATTAGGCTTCCACAATAAGCCATGCGGGTTTCCACAATAAACCCACCGGTTTCCACATTAAACCGGGCTAGGCTTCCACAATAAGCCATGCGGGTTTCCACAATAAACCGGGCTAGGCTTCCATAATAATCCATATGAGTTCTTTTATATTTCTCCTTTGCTCCTTTCGCTCCAATGCGTCTAATGATATTGAGATGCGTCCAGGCTTGCATCAACATTTTCAAGTACTCAGATGTACTCCAAAAATTCCTTGTACAAAATACTCACGTACTAGCTTGCCAAGCAGGGCAATGATAACCCATTTTCCAGCAAAAAGGCCCACGCGATACTCCTGTATAGCTTTATGCATGTTGATCCGATTATTCCTTTGTGAATGTCACAATAGCTCTATGCCTTGGTGCGGTCTTCTTACTGGTGCCACGTGTCATAATGTTCAGTTAGCTGATACTAGTTGACACTTCACTGTTATTGACGCGTCAATATTATGTTGGAGGGAGGAACTATAAAAATATCGCCTCGAACTCCTCCACAATTTTATCTTGTGCGGCAGTGAATCTTGCCTTAAAAAAGTGGTGCTCCATTTACCATGTTCTTCATAAACGGCGATCATCATCTTTATTCTTCTTCTCAAGTAACTACTTTGTCGTAACTTTGGTACGAGGTGCTTTTATTAAAGCCAAATATCTCTTTTGCAGTATGTCACGCCTCCAATTCCAACGACATTACGAAGAAACAAACTGCTAGATAAAGACGGGGTTACCTATATGGTGCAAGTCTCCCGGTTTGCTTTGCGTAGCTTCCTGTCTTCCTTTCCTAGACGTGAGGTTGTTCACACGCATGTGTCACTCTCATTTGATTGCATGCTTGGCGACACTTTAGCGCCCCGATATCTATAGAGATATTCCCAAGTAGAAAAGACGCCCCCATGTGAAGCAGAACTAGATCTATTATATCCGTTCCTCACTTGTCGACGGCTCTGGGATTATGATCACATATCTTTCTCATTGTCTTCTTATTTCGGTTCTATCATGATTTTTCCTTTTGGAATCGCTCAAGAAGGACATTATAAAGACGCCCCCAACTCAGTAATAGCAAGGCTATCGCCTTGCTGCTCGGGGAGACTGGGTTGTTGCTTGTGTTGAGTACAAGTCTTTGTACCAATATCGGGCATTGGGCTCGTGGTTCGACGAGACTGTGTGCTTGCCAAGGTGCAAGTCTTTCATACTCGCATGCAAGACGAGATTTTATGCTTGCGATAAGAGCAAGACTTATGTGCTCACGTGCAAGGTGAGGCTTCAAGTGCTTGCGAAGTGATGCAAGGCTAAATATTGAAGGATCTAAGCAATCCTCATCTTGAACTCGATCATGTTGCTATCCACGAACCTCGAACTCGATCATGTCGCTATCGACGAACCTCGAACTCGATCATGTTGCTGCCCCAAGTGCATATAAAAGTTTCTCGGACACTGGATTTTTTGCTTCCATGTTGTAGGAAATTCAAAGAGGATTCCAACGAGCAAAAATCACTCAATTCAGACTTAAAACGGAGAAGTTATTGACGAAACAAGGTTTGAATGAAGCGCGAGCTGCAAAGAATAATCTTACTAAGTCATGTTTCATTGCACAAACAGCAACTGTCACAGATGGTTGTTGATGGAGACAACGAGTTCGAGGGTCCCGTGATCGACCCTCACCTTGCTCACATTTTTTATCTTTTTCTTTTTCTTGAACTGCCCAACTGCCCCTTTGAACTTGAAGTGGCTCACATGCTTGACATTGCAATCTTGATGCGGGATGTCTCGGCGACATGTCATTAGCCAACGTGGACATATGCTGATGTGCCACGTCTTCATCGACGATCTGCAGTTGAGTGAAAAATAACTTCGCGTGAAAAGTAAACCCACGCGTGAAACGGTACTTCCGTGAACAGTAACCCCACGTATGAACAGTATCCCACTCGTGAACAATAACCTTCGTCAACAGTACTCCGTGAACAGTACCCTGATACCCTAGTTTCAAAAATACCCGGAGAACACGATCTTTTCTTGTGCTCCCCTTAGTCGGCGCCAAAAGATGTTGGTGCAAAATTAATCACCCCAACATTCTTCGAGATGTGTGTATGATGATCAAATCGCCGCCGTTGATGAAGAATCTCCAAACAATTGATCAAAAAAGGTGGGGGTACCTGCAAAAACACTCCGATGCTAAAATCAGCGGATGTTCTATGCAAGTAGGTTGTTAGGAAAAGGAAAGAAGGTTTGTCCCTTTTGTGTTGAGATTTAGCCTCTATATATAGGCAGAAATAGATGTAGCTTTAGGGTTTTTGATAGTTATCCTAATAACTTCCCTCATCTGTATAAATCCCAAAACACGTCCAGATTCATGATAAACCCTAATATTTATCATAATCCTTATTTATCTTGAATAATAATTATCTTGAATAATTATTAATATTTAAGATAATTATCCCTTTAATTTAGGATCATGTATTTATCACAAACAATATTAATAATTATAAATAAATATTCAAGACTCCTGGGCTTCAATAATAAGCCTAGTGGGTTTCCACAATAAACCCACTGGTTTCCCTAACAACCCAAATCCAGGCTTCCACAATAAGACATGTGGGTTTCCACAATATACCCACCGGTTTCCACAATAAACCATACTAGGCTTCCACAATAAGCCATGTGGTTCTCCACAATAGACCCACCGGTTTCCACAATAAACCGTACTAGGCTTCCACAATAATCCATGTGGGTCTCCATAATAGACCCACCGGTTTCCACAATAAACTGTACTAGGCTTCCACAATAAGCCATGTGGGTTTCCACAATAGACCCACCGGTTTCCACAATAAACCGTACTATGCCCATTCCGAATAGCTTGTGCGGCACGCACGTACACTATTTATATAGGGTACAAACACCATTCTTCTTCATTCATTCCCTGAACCTATGGATGATGATGCTCTTCTTGCTCATCTCAACAATTCTTTGGATAGTTTTTCAAATAATAAGATTAAATCTCTTCCTCTAAATGAACTTCAATCCAGATTTCGCCTCTTAGAGCTTGATCATAGATCTAGTTTAAGTTTAGCCAACCAACTGAAATGCATGTATCTTAATTCTAAGGAGAAAATTAATACTTTAAGGAAGAAAATTAGTGATCTCATAGATGATAAAGATCGCATTGCTAGTCAAGGTGCTCAAGCATTAGCGAAATTCCAAAAGACTCTTCTTGAAGTTCAAATTGAACGGGATGAATCCATTCGTCAAAATACTATTCTTAGCGAAAGAGAGAATCAAATCCGTTCCCTTCTCCTTATAAATAATGATGATGAATTTGCTTGGGCTGCCAAGGTTCTAGATGATGCCAGAAATAACTTAGGTGTTAATATTATTCTTCAAGCTGAACATACGGCCTTGGTTAAAGATATGATTTCTGACAGAGAAGGTTGTTTATTATTCTTCTTTATTTAATTATTTGCATAAACTTGTCATCCAGATTTTTGATCTAATGTTATATGTTCGCGAGAATCTGAAGCAAGGTTCCGAAAAAGAATTAAAGAACTCGAATCTGAGAAAGAGCAGCTTGCCAAAAATCTTTCTTCTCGGGATGATAAATATTCTAAGCTGAAGAATCAACTTAAAATCACTATCGCGAATTTTAAGAATGATGCTATTCTTTTTCGCAATCAGACTATTGAGACGGTCTGCGAGGACAACAACATCCCTCAGTCTAAGTATCCTTGCCTTCTTGATGAAATTCCCCAAAATGTGCCTTCTCTGGATATTTCTGACAGTGATGTTAGTGAAGAGGAAGGGGAATCTAATGAAGATGAAGAAATTGAAGAATCTGGTGAAGATAATGATGAAGAAAGATCAAATGAGAAATAATTTTATTTTCCTTTTTCTTCCTTTGTAATCTTTGTACAATTATTTTTTCAATCTCCCGTCCTTGGGTTTATTCTTTTGTTGCGAACTTTTGAGTCTTTGAATGCAATTTCTTTCTTTCTTGTTTCTTCCTGTACATAAAAAGCAATTCTTTTTTGCAATATGGTTAATCAATATATGCATAAATCTGTCATGTGAAGACAAATAACATGTGAATTTCTTGTTCATTCCCATACTTGCCTCTGTTATTTGTATTCGAATGGGAGATTAAGCATAATTTCGCAGATATTTTCTGCTGAACTTTATCATTGCGACAAGATCGCAGGACGTCCTTACATTTTCATGCAATGACCCATTGATCTTGTGATAGACACATTTTTGTGTCTAATTTGATCTCAATACTATATATTGTTGGCACTCGATTTTGTACTAATTTTGGTGTTTTATGTGTTTGTAGGTATTTTTGGGAAATAAACATTTTTGGAAAAATCGGCTCGAAAAGTTGTCTAAAGCACCCGGAGGACACGTGTTATTCGGACTCTCAGTTTTGGATAAGGGGCACCCAATTACTAAGGGGATACCCATCTTCTTCATTTAAATTATATTTTGGCGGGAAAACTAACTTTCACCGGCATAATTCTCTGGATTGATTTTGGAAGGAATTTAGTCGGATTTGGTCGCTGACTTGGATTAATATCGAGTTATTGATATAAACCAGGGTTGGTAACATATTTAGTTTCGATAAAAAAGGAATAGATTCGCTACTTTGAATGAATCAGGGAAGTCTTTTATTATCAGGTATTTTTCTTCTCCCTCTGTGTTATATTTGGAACGAGGCGTGAGCTGTAGAAGAAGAAGAATAAGAAGATATTCTCCAAGGATTCACAATGATTAAGAATATTTTTGACAGCCCAAAGACGTGTGAAAATTGAAAGCAGAGAATAAAGAAAATATTCCCGAGAAAATTTTCATAACTGCATGAAGATTTTGGATTTAATTTCGTGAGATTCTGGCACTGATGAGTATATAAAGGATTCTGTAGGTGATTAGAGAGGGATAGAGAGTTCGGGGAGCGTTATAGAGCTTAGAAAATCGAGTTGCAGAGAATTCTGCTGCTGCTGCTGTGAAGGAAGAACACGAAGAACTTTAGACGCACACGCACCAGTCGTTTCGCTAATGGTAACGACTCACAGCCATGGGTCGTATTTCACAGGGCAGTCTTAAAGCAACAGCAGCATTTCATCTTTATCGTTCTTTGTAACAGTGTTTGCAACAATTATAAACGTTGCAAACACCCGATTTTCATCATTTTCTCCAATTCATCATTGTAAACACACCTTTTTGAGCAATAAAAAAATCCTTTGAGCGTGTTTTTACCATGCGGAGCTAGAACCCATCACTGGGACGACGGAGGAAGCTGTTTTGCACCCATGTGGTAATTCTATTTAATTCCTTTATGACTATTTGCACTATTATAATTGATTTATGATTTTTCTTGATTATTTGTGAATTCGTTAGATGTCGCATGCTTAGTCTTAGGTACTTTAGATGCACCATGCTTGTGAGTTACATATAATTCTTTATAAAATCTACCTTGGCAAAGAATTAGAGTCGATGTTTGTTATTTTATGAGCTTTAATTGTCCTAATTAATAGATGAACCGCATGAATGTGAGAATTGGTGGAATCCCGAGTCCCAGTAACTCTCTTCATCTTGTGACATAAATTGTATATATTCTCTATTTTTATTATTTTTCTTTATTAAATCCTAAAATCAATTTCATCAAGTCCGAGTGAACGACAACCTTACTTACCACTATTCTAAATTCGATCATCTTGCCTTATCATTTCTCTTGTGTGGTCTTATTTTGCCTTCCTAGTTAAAGGTCTTATTTTGCCACCTCTCATTTTTGCGACAAAATCGCAGGACGTCTTTACACTTTCATGTAATGACCCATTGATTTTGTCTTATCATTTCTTTAGTATTATTGCCTCTGCAGATATTTTTCTTGCGACAATATGACAGCCTAAATATCCTTGCGAACATAAAGCCCCATGACATTGCCGTCTTTGCGACGAAATCGCAGGACGTCTTTACACTTGCATGCAATGACCCATTGATCTCGTCTTATCTACTCTTTTGTATTTTTGCCTCTTCAGGATTGTTGCACAAATATGACAAGCCTAAATATTCTTGCGAACATAAAGTCTCATGACATTTGCGTCTTTTTTGACACTATCAGCTCCCTAATGGAGGGTGCCGCCCTTATCTTCCCCCTGGTTGCCCCTTCAAGGAGGCGTACTTCTGCCATAGAAGGATAGCTCCTCCCATCCTGGTCTTAACAACAACCGCTTGTTTTCGCACCTCTTATCCCTTTTGCCTATAGGGCTTATGGTTACGAGACGACACCCTAAGTGGAGTTTTCTTCGGGCGGAGTGCAGCCTAAGCCGAGACTTGCAAAGAATGGCCGAGACACTTCAAATGCCCTAGGCACCCTTGGCTCAACCGTGTACCTCGGAGCCTTGGTCAAATGCTGACTCCTTAGAAGAGACCCCCGGTCGTCCAATCTAAGTCACTAGCTTAGATTGAAAATCCAGGGTACCTCTCTTGGATGGGTGTTATTACCCCCAATCTCCATGAATCAGGTTCCAGGGGCGGTGTAACCTTTTCCCTGATCCACGTTTACAAATACCCCCTTACATGACGCACTTTAGGTACATTGCCTCTTACAAAATTTTATTCGCGAACTAGGGTGTACGCCATGAAGGTTCGTCCCATTCTGATAATTTTGTTAATTCTTTGTTATATGTAATAGGTACCCCCTACTATGACGCACTTTAGGTACATTGCCTCTTGCGAAATTGTGTTCGCGAACTAGAGTGTACGCCATAGTAAGTTCGCCACTTTCTAATCATTTTGATGATTCTTCTGCATATATAAGCTCTTTTATATTTTCGTAATATGTTTGCCATTTGTAAAATATATTTTCTTCTTCTTCATATCAACTCTAACACAACTTCATTCTCACTATTTTCGAAAAAAAAAAATTATGAAGACTTACATTTGTAATCTTCCTCCCCATTTTTTCTCTGACAATCAACCATTACAGTTATTCTTTAGGTCTCTTATTTCTGCTACTTTCTGCCTCTGCATCTTTGAATTTTCCTGTCATTTTCTTGTCCATGGCGAGACCTTCGCCATTTCCTATCTTCATCATTTTTTGGTTTTGCAATATTTCTTCCTCTATTTGCTCTATTACATCTACCATTAATTTTTCAGCTTTCTGTTTTTCTTTGATGTTGTTTTTCCAATTCCTCTACTTCGCGGCTCTTTCTTCACAGGATGCTATATCAACTTCATAACACTTTTTTCCTTCCATCCAATCTCCTTTTATAATCCCAATACCAGTTGGATGGGGAAACTTGATACATTGATGAAAAGTCGATGCTACACCTAGAATCTCATGTAGCCAAGGTCGCCCAATTAATGCATTATATGGTGATTCCACATCAACGACACAAAATAAAATTTCGAAGACAATCCTTTCAAAGGGAATTCTCATGTGCACTTCCCCTTTAGGCTTATTTGCAAGTACCATTAAAACCATAGATTTTGTATGTTGAAGGTATTAGATCTTCATCTTTTCCTCCCATAGTTTTATAAGTATGATAAAAAGAATGTTCACGGAACTCCCCGTATCAATCAAAATTCTGTTAATTGCCCAAGAATTCTCAGCCTCATCATCTCCATCCTCTCTGGGTTTTGGGTTGATCTCCAATCTTACCACCAATGGGTTGTCATGCATTTCTCCAGCCTCAGGCACTTCTTCCGCGGTGAAAGAAATGATCTGCTTCTGCCATTCTTCCAGTCGCGACGTCTTCGCGGTGTTCATTATTTCTTTGTCATTGGAATCCCTTGCGAAAACCCTGCTGAGAGTATTATCGTGGAAATCTTCAATTGTCTTGTACGAATGTACAATAGAGTTACAAAACAGATTTTTTGCTTTTGCCCCAACTTATATCACAAATGTTTCACGTTCCTTTGTTATATTCGCCATGGGAATTCTGGAGGAGGTGGTAATGCTTGAGGTTGAGCTTTCCTTACTAGAAAATGATTTAATTTTCCCTGATCTATCATCCTGAGAATGATTCTCTTTATATTTCTGCAGTCATTTGTTGTATGTCCATGGAAATGGTGATAAGAACAGAATTCATGGATTCTCTCACTTGGAGGTGGCTCCTTTCCCATGTTCCATGGTGTTGGTATATTTTCCATCAAGATTATAGCTTCCCATATTTTCTCCACGCTAGCATTCAGAGGTGGCATCTCAATTTCTTCCCATATTATCCTGCGGCTTCCTTGTCCCTATGATAATTTTGCCTTTGACCTCCATAATTTTCTTGCGGCTGATCAAGTCTTTGAATTTTGTTATTTCCACCGCGGTTATAGAAATTTCTTTCTCTCTCGTATTCTTCTTGATCACGACTCCCCATAGCTACTAGTTTCTGCTGATTATCACCCATTATCAACTCGGGTTGTCCTTGCGAAGTGCTCGCCACTGTATTTATCAGCTTAGGTAACAAGCTTGCATTAGCTGCATTTGCACTCGTGTTCGCAACTGGGTATGATTCCATCTCATTTTGTTTTTCCTCGAGAGCAATGTATTCCTCCTGTAATTCTCGCAGCTCAGTCATTGTGATTGTGTTCTTAACTCTGAAGATTTGAATGTATAACAGATTGGTTGCGAACATAGCATTAATGAATGATAAAATGAGATATCTCTCATCAACACGACCGGCCATGTCGCTACACATCGTCTTCCACCTCACAGTCAAATGTTTTAGACTTTCACCAACCCTTTACTTTAATCCAAATACATATGTAGGATCAGAATATCACGACATCAATACTTCGCGAGATTAATAAATACAACATCACGAAGGAGTCGCGGGGAAGTAAAATAAATGACGCAATGGATGACGACAGCCAGAACACGAGGAAGATGTGAAAATTTGGCGAAGGTTAAGAGTGTCGCGAGGACGAACACTTATACACTTGCGATACTTCGCGAATTATTCCCGAAAATAAAGGACAACTTAGCTGTCATCCACTATATACTACCCTATATAAAGGGTTGAGTCAGTCTGTTGTGGGGGGGTTCTTTTTGAATTGTTAAGCAAGTCATTAGGAGAGAGAAAGTTAAGAGTGATTGTAATTTCTTTAACTCTGTTCTATCTTTCTTTGTAAACATTTCAAGAAGATAATCAATAAAATCTATAGTTATTCATCTTCAAATGGATTAGTTGAGTGAATTCTAGTGAGGGGTGTAGTGTGGGATTTCCTGCAACTACATATGCGCTAGAAACAGGGAAATGAGTAGAAGATCAACCTTGTGAATTGAAAGAATCAGGAGTAACGAAAAGAAATTTTGAATAATTTTCAACAATTTACTAAAATTGAGAAATGGCTAGAAGAAGGAATGCGTCAGAACAACCAACAATTGTGAGGAGAAGCGGGAGATTAGCTGGAGAAAGGAGAAATGAAGTAGGTGAACCATCAAGAATAAACGCAAGAGATAGAGAAGAAGGTCAAATTCAACCACCAATTCAACCAAAGACCGAATAGAGTAATAGATTATGATAGGGTGAGCGTGCATACATGGAGATCGATTCTGTGGAAGAAAGAGAAGAAGTGCAACAATTGATAAATAATGGACAAGAGGAGAGAAATCGAGAAGAAATGGGAGAAATGCTTGACTCATAGAAATGAAGAAATCGTAGCATTAGAAACGTTGAGACAAACAATACATGAAGAAAGACGATTAGAAGCGGAAGAACGCGCAAATTTAACAAGGAAAAATCATGAGTTAAGAATGGAAAATATGAGGTTGCAGAATAGGAGGTCGAGAAGTAATACCAGATCAAGACCATGATCGTTAGAGATGATAGGAGGAGAATGTTACCTGCAGAAAATGTTAATGAAGAAAATTTAGAAAGAGAGCTAAATCTCGGTGAAGGATACTGCGAAAGAAGGGAAGTGGTGTGTATTCCACGACCAGAGATTTTACAGAATGACCAAAATAATGGAAATCAAGGAAATAGGCAGCAAAATAATCCAATTGATGAAGAAAATCAGGAAGAAGGAAGAAGAATACTGCATGGGAGAGATACACAGAGGAAACAAAAGGAGATTGAAGATGACATCGAAAAGCATTATATTGAACAAGCGCGTCTAGCTTGCGAAAGGGAAAGATTAAGAGTAGAAATGGAAGAACGAGAATTGGAGGAAGCAATTCGGCAGAATAATCATGACAATCGAGAAAGAAGGCGCGAGCAAAATCGCAACAATGGAAATATCAATGAAGAGTATGAAAGAATACAAAGGAGAACTGATAGACAACCAAGAAGAGAAAATGATAGATACAATGGTGTGCGAATCCATGAACGAGATGGAGGAGAAAGTCACAGAGAAAGAAGAGAAGAAAATGCTGAACAAGAAAATCAAGATAGACATGAACGCAGAAGGAGAGAGGCAGAGCTAAAAAGACCAATAAATTCAAATCCTGATGTAAATGAACAAATCTTAAAAGAGTTGGCAGAAATGAGAGGAATGTTGAACAATAGAAGAGGAGAAGGAAGAAGACAATTGGATGAGGCAATCGAAGAAGTCACGAAAAATCCCTTTACACTAGAGGTGCAGTTAGGAGGAATACCCCAAAGTGCAATTTACCCGCATTAACCAAAGCATTTTTGATGGAACAACTTGCGCAATACAACACATCAAAGCGTATGTAAGATGTATGTTACAGTGGGAAAATCATGACGCTATATTATGCAAATATTTCGCATCAAGTTTAACAGGAGAAGCACTGAAATGGTTTGAGGGTTTACCAAGAAACACCATCACGTCATTCAACCATTTACAAGCTATATTTTTAGGGGCATACATAAGTAACAACTCCTCGCGACCAGGAATTGAAGATGTATTTGGACTGAAACAAAGAGTTGGTGAAAGTTTAAGACACTTAACTGTGAGGTGGAAGACGATGTGTAGCGAGATGGCTGGAAGAGTGGATTAAAGATATCTCATTTTATCATTTATAAACGCTATGTTCGCAACTAATTTGCTATATATTCAAATTTTTAGAGTCAAGAATACAATCACGATGACGGAGCATGAGAACTTCAAGAGGAGTATATTGCTTTAGAGGAAAGGCAAAATGAGATGGAATCGTATCCAATTGCGAATACAAGTTCAAATGCTGCGAATGCAAGTTTATTACCCAAACTGATAAACACGGTGGCGAGTACTTCGCAAGGTCAACAAGAAAGGATAATGATGATGATGGACAAAGATAGTAGCCATGGGAAGCCGTGATCAAGAAGAATTTGAGAGAGAAAGGAACTACTACAACCGTGATGGCAATAACAAAATTCAAAGACTTGATCATCCGCAAGAAACTTATGGAAGTCAAAGGCAGAATTATCATGGAGGGCAGCGACGTCACAGAGTAGTATGGGAAGAAATCAAAATGCCACCATTAAATGCTAGTGTTGAAAAAATATGGGAAGCTATACTCTTGATGGAAAACATACCTGCGCCATGGAACATGGGGAACGAGCCACCACCAAGTGATAGAAGTCACGAGTTCTGTTCTTACCACCGTTTTCATGGATACTTAACAAATGACTGTAGAAATATAAAAAGAATCATCCTCAGAATGATTGACCAAGGAAAGCTAAGTCATTTTCTAAAAAGTGAAGAGAAGGTTCAGCCATTGCCACCACCACCAGAAATGCACAGAACAAATTCAGTAAAGGGGAAAGAAACATTCGTAATAGAAGTTGGATCGAAAGCTAAAAATTTGTTTTGCAACTCCATTGTACACTCTTACCGAACAATTGAAGATTTTCATGATAATGTTCTCAGTAGGGTTTTTGCGAGGGATGCTAATAATAAAGAAGTGATGAACATTGCGAAGACGTCGCAGTTAAAAGAATGGCAAATGCAAATTATTTCTTTCAATGCAGAAGAGGTTCCTGAAGGCAAAGAGATGCATGATAACCCATTGGTTGTAAAATTGGAAATTAATCCAAAACCTGTAGATGGCGAAGACGACGAAGCAGAGAATTGCTGGGCGATCAATAGAATCTTGATTGATACTTGGGAGCTCAAGAAATATTCTTTTCTACCATACTTACAAGACTATGGGGGAAGGATGAAGAATTGATACCTTCGACATATAAGATATATGGTTTCAATGGAACAAATAATAAGCCTAAAGGAGAAGTTCATATGAGAATACCCTTGCAAGGGTTATCAACGGGATTTTGTTCTGTGTAGTTGATGTGGAGTCCCCTTATAATGCATTGATCGGAAGGCCATGGTGGCACCAAATTCTGGGCGTAGCGTCAACTTATCATCAATGCATAAAATTTCCTCATCCTAGCGGTGTCGGAATTATAAAGGGAGATTGGACGGAAGGACAAAAATGCTATGAGATCGACGTGGAGAGTTGCGAAGAGAGAGCTGCGAAAAGAAAGGGTTGGAAGCAACATGCAAAAGATGAACAAAGAAGAGAAAGATTGATGGTGGATGCCATTGATGTAAGAGAAGAAGATACATCGCGAAACAAGTGCATGAAAAAAGTTGAAAATTATGATGGAAAGGAATCATTAAGAGATTTGAATGGTGCAGAGGCAGAGAGCAGCAGGAGCAAAAAGTGTAAGAAGTGAGTAATCATCAAAAGGCAGTAACAAAAGCTTGTTAAGGGTAAGAGGAAGAAAAAATAATTGAAGAAGAAATATGCGAGGATCTCGCCATCAAGAATGTATGACAATTTGATTGAAAAATTGAAAAACAAAAATGATTAAACAATGTAAGATTGTGCGATAGCTTCGCAAACAAAATGAATGATTGAATGAATTAACAAAAATGAAAGAGTGAGTGAATGGGACGAACCTTTATGGCGTACACCCTAGTTCGCGAATGATATTTCGCAAGAGGCAAATGTAAGACCTAAAGTGCGTCATATAAGGGGGTATCTCTTGACATGGCTCGGTGAAAAGGTTACACCGCTCCCGAACCCGAGTCATGGAGATTTGGGGCCCATGAAAGCCTATCCGGGAGAGATACCTTGGATTTCCAACTATATATATATGGTTATACCCTGGTTGGACGCCCGAGGGTCTCTTCCAAGGAGTCAGTGTATGCTCAAGGCGCCGGGGTACACGGTTGAGCCAAGAGTGCCTGGGGCATTTGAAGTGTCTCGGCCATTCTTGGCAAGTTTTGGTATATGCTGCACTCGGCCCGAAGAAAACTCTACTTAGGGTGCAGTCTCGTAACCATAAGCCATATAGGTATAAGGGATAAGCGGCTGCGAAAACAACTGGTTGTTGTTAAGACCGGATGGGAGGAGCTATTCTTGTATGGCCGATGTACGCCTCCTTGAAGGGGCAACCAGGGAGAAGATAAGGGCGGCACCCTCTATTAGGGAGCTGATAAGTGTCAAAAGACGCAAATGTCATGAGGCTTTATTTTCGCAAGGAAATTTAGGCTTGTCATATTTGTGCGATGATCCTGTAGAGGCAATAATACTGACGCAAGGATAAGGCGAGATCAATGGGTTTTTGCATGAAAATGCAAAGACGTCCTGCGATTTCGTCGCGAAGACGGCAATGTCATGGGATTTTACATTCGCAAGAATATTTAAGCCTGTCATATTGTCGCAAATAAAATATCCTGCAGAGGCAAAAATACTTAACAAATGATAAGACAAGGTCAATGGGTCATTACATGAAAATGTAAATACGTCCTGCGATTTTGTCGCAACGAGGGGTGGCGAAATAAGACCTTTAATTAGGAAGGAAAAATAAGACCACACAAGAATGATAAGGCAAGATCAACAGATTTCTTCATTTGTGAAGACATCCTGCGATCTTGTCGTAATGATGAACTTCAACATAACTAAAGAAATAGACATACATAAAATTGAGGAAGCAAATAAGCTTGCGAAAACGATTATATTCCATCATAAAGTTACAAATAATAAAGGCCAAAGTCAGAGATTCCATTACTCAGAGATAATTGATCAAATCTCTCATTTGAAAATGAATACCAGAGGCAAGTATGGGAATGAATAGGATAAAATCTTGTTATTCATTTCCACATGATGGATTTATGTATTCATAATGTCACGATTGAATTATAAAGGAGAATTGCTTGATTAATATGCACAAGTAAAGAAAACAAAGATTGAATTCATATTTAGCAATCCAAGAAGATTAAAAGAGTATATAAACAGATATTACAAGAAGCGAAAGAAGAAAAAGAAGTTATTTCTTTGAGGATTCTTCTTCTTGGTCAGATTCTTCAATTTCATCATTCTTTTCGCCAGATTCTTCTTCTTCGCTAGCTTCACTATCAGAGACATCCGAGAAAGGCATATCTTCAGGAATATCATCGCGAAGACAAGGATATGAACTAAGAGGAATGCGGTGATCATTGCAAACCGTTTCAATAGTTTGATTGCGAAAACGAACAACATTATTGTTGAAATTCGCCACCTTAGCTTGCGCTTGTTTCTTCAACTTAGAATACTTGTTATTGCGAAGAGAAAGGCCTTGCGAGTTCCCTTTTTCGTACTCAAGTTCTTCAATCCTTGTTTGAAATCTCTTCTCGGATTCTTCAAAACATATTACAATGAATTAACAACACAATAACAATACTACAGAGATAAGGAGCAGTAAAGTATAATAAACAACCTTCTCTCGTCAACAGATATCATGTCTTTAACTGAGGCGTATGCTCGGCATGAAGGCTAACATCAACACCTAAGTTATTCCTGGCATTATCTAGAACCTTCGCATCCCAAGCGAATTCATCATCATTATTTATAACAAGAAGCGAACGAATTTGATCTTCTCGCTCATTAAGTATGGCATTCTGACGAAGAGATTCGTCTCGTTCAATTTGTACTTCGAGAAGAGATTTTTGAAATTTTGCTAATGCATGTGCACCTTTATTAGCAATACGGTCTTTTTCATCTATGAGACCACTAATTTTCTTCCTTAAAGTTTTGGTTTTCTTATGGGAATCAAGATACATTTGTTTAAATCGGTTGGCTAAACCTAAACTAGATCTATGCTCAATCTCTAAGAGACGATATTTGGCTTGAAGTTAATTTAACGAAAGGGAATCAATTTTGTTTGACGAACTGCTTAAAGATTCGTTGAGATGAGTGAGAAGAACATCATTGTCCATAGGCTAGGGAAATGAATGGAGAAGAATGGCTTCTTCAGAGAGATTATATATGTCTGCGAAAATAATAAATCAGGCAAAGAAAAGTAGGTGACAAAATAAAGACGACTTGAAGAGTAAAAGTTTTATACCATAAAGTTGTTGATTTGCACTTTGAAGAGTAGACATTTTAGTCTTCTGAGAAGCAGACTCAACTTCCAACTGTTGAATTCTTTCATCTTTCTTGCGAGACATCGCAACTTCGATTCTAGTTCTTGGATCTTCTCTTTGAGTTGGAGATTTTTCTTTTCAAGGTTGTCGCGTCTTTTCTCGAGATCTGAGGCAACAACAAAGGAAGCTCTCCCAGACTATAAAGGAAAATAAAGAAATTGTTAAGATAAAGCTTATAATCGAAATTACAGAGAAACAAAGGAATATGAACATACCAAAGCATTGAGAGCATTTAAGTGACTTGAAGTCAATGTTCGGGAAACTCCGCGAAAAGATTCATTATCCTCTAACAAATGGGGCATCGCAAATTTTAGCGAGAGCTTCGCAAGTTGCGATAAATGATCATCTCCCAATCCTTGCATGGAATCGGAGAAGACACTAGACAATTGCGCCATAGCGAAGTAGTCGAGTGATTCTCCCTCACGAGGGAAGTACCAATCTCATTTTCATCCTCGTCAGAGCTTTCGTTGGTTTGAGAACTAGAACGAGAACAGGATGGGTTTCCGTTTTTAGAAAATGGAGCAGAAGACTTGTCCTTGCGAAGAGTGATTTTATTCTTGCCCTTAACCTTCGCATCTTCGGGGATGTCTGTTTCTTCAATAACCTTCGCACACGAATGAAGATAAGAAACAGAGGCAACAATATTGTTAAAAATAACAAAAGAAAGTATTTCTTACTTCATCCGTGATCGATCGGAGTATCGCCAGAGTACTCGCCTTTGGGTTTCTTTCATAACTCTTCCTCAGTTTGTCAACCTGTAAACTTTGCAAGTTCAGTAAATGCTTGTCATCGGGAATATCGCAAAAGCAAAACCTGAAATAGGAAATATACCTCTTTTGCCTTCTCGGGCCACTTAAATTCCCAAGGATGATAGTCTGCGAGATCCGCAGGGAGTACGTGTGAACCTGCGATATAGGGTCCATTCAAAAATAAAGGAACAACCCACCATTTCTCATCTTTGGAATGACGAGGAGTACTATTGTTGCCCGAGTGCCAATCAATATCTTGCATAAGTAGCTTGTCATCGGAAATATTATCTTTTCTTTTCAACCGAGCACCCCAACGAGATTTATCATTTCTCATATTTATTACTTTATAATTTTCAAAAAAGTTTTCCACGGTATACTTCTCAGCGACTATTTCTAAGATTGCGAATCTAGGATCCTTGACATCATTAGAATATAAAGATCCTTTACCAGCGCCACGGTTGGCAAATTCAAGTATCAGACGGATGCAGTCGCCGCTCAATTGATAAATAGCTCGCGAGAATTTCTCATGAGCAAGAATTTTATAGAATAATGGTATCTCGGGATTGTATAGAGGAATGGGAAGGTCCGCGAGGAGTTGACCTAGCGAGACTATGATTTTCTGATCATCACACTGATGATCAGAAAACAGTTTTGCAGAGAGAATCGACGAAGATTCTTGATCAGGAATGGTTGATAAAGTGAAACCCTTCTCCTGCAAATTCTTTTGAGTTTCTTCAAAAAGGGGTTTATATGTACGACCAAGTGAAGCCATTAATATAGTATGGGAATGAATGGAGAATTGAAGATTGAGAGAATTGAAGGGGAGGATTACGTATGCGAAGCGCAAATTGCGGAGGAAGAAAGTTGAAGGAAAGTTGCGAGAGGGAAAATAAAAGAGAAAAAGAGAAGGGTAAGAAAACTATATATAGAGAAGAGAATCCTCGAGAAAACAAATGCATTTAATGCGAGATGGGACGTGAATGGTCAAGAATAAGCGGTTGAAAGAGACGTGTCAAGAAAAGAGTGGAAGAAGAAACACCTGTAATAAATTCCGTACATGAATAAAACGGATAAAAGTGAACAATCGCGAGATAAAGATGAGCAATTGCGGCATTTTATAATATGGGTTCTCATGACATTTTCTCCTTCGCAGAAAAGACATGAGAAGAGGCAAGATGTAGGATCAGAATATCGCGACATCAATACTTCGCGAGATTAATAAATACAACATCACGAAGGAGTCGCGGGGAAGTAAAATAAATGACGCAATGGATGACGACAGCCAGAACACGAGGAAGATGTGAAAATTTGGCGAAGGTTAAGAGTGTCGCGAGGACGAACACTTATACACTTGCGACACTTCGCGAATTATTCCCGAAAATAAAGGACAGCTTAGTTGTCATCCACTATATACTACCCTATATAAAGGGTTGAGTCAGTCTGTTGTGGGGGGGTTCTTTTTGAATTGTTAAGCAAGTCATTAGGAGAGAGAAAGTTAAGAGTGATTGTAATTTCTTTAACTCTGTTCTATCTTTCTTTGTAAACATTTCAAGAAGATAATCAATAAAATCTATAGTTATTCATCTTCAAATGGATTAGTTGAGTGAATTCTAGTGAGGGGTGTAGTGTGGGATTTCCTGCAACTACAACATCTTCAATACCAGGTCGCGAGAAATTATTACTTATGTACTCCCCTAAAAATATAGCCTGTAAATGATTGAAGGATGCTATAGTATTTTTTGGCAGGCCTTCAAACCATTTCAAAGCTTCTCCTGTTAAACTTGATGCAAAATATTTGCACAATATAGCGTCATGATTTTCCCATTGTAACATACATCTCAAATAAGGTTTTATGTGTTGTATTGCACAAGTTGATCCATCAAAAATGCTGGTTAATGTAGGCAAATTGCACTTTGGGGGTATTCCTTCTAATTGTATTTCCCGCGTGAATGGGGTTTTCGCAGCTTCTTCTATAGCTTCATCTAATTGTCTCCTACCTCCTTCTTTCTTATTGTTTAACATTCCTCTCATTTCCGCTAGCTCTTTCAAAATTTGTTCGTTTATACTAGAATTATCTTCCATTGGTCTTTTTAACTCCGCCTCTCTTCTTCTGCGCTCATATTCGTTTTGATTCTCTTGATCATCATTCTCTTCTTGTCTTTCTCTGCGATTTTATCTTTCATCCCTTTCATGGATTCGCACACCATTATATCTCTCATTTTCTCCTCTTTGCCGCCTTTCAACTCTTCTTAGTACTCTATCGTATTCTTCATTGATATTTGCATTATTACGATTACGCTCACGCCTCCTTTCTCGATTATCATGATTGTTTTGGCGAATTGCCTCTTGTAATTCCTGTTCTTCCATTTCTGCTCTTAATCTTTCTCTCTCGCGAGATAGATGTTCTTGTTCGGTATAGTGCCTTTCAATTTCATCCTGAATTGCTTGGTGATTCCTTTGTACTTCTCTCCCATGTAATATTCTCATTCCTTCTTCCTGATTTTCTCCATCTTGTTGATTATTTAGCCTCTGTCGGTGTCTATCTCTCTGATTTCCATCGTTTTGCCCATCTTGGAGAGCCTCACCGTGTTGAACATAACGATTTTCCCTTATTTATCTTCTTTCGCGACGCTCCTCAACTGCATTTTGTATTTCTTCTTGAATTTCTTCATTAGCATTTTCCACAGGCACATTTTGTCTTACTTCTTCCCTTACTGATCTTGATTTTGTAGTGCTTCTTGACCTCCTGTTCTGTAACCTCATGTTTTCCATCCTTAACTCATGATTTTGTCTTGTCAGATTTGCACGTTCTTCTGTTTCTAATCGCCTTTCATCGCGTATTGTTTGTCTCAATGCCTCTAACGCTGTAATCTCTTCATTTTCATGAATTATTCCTCCAATCATTCCTTGATCTCTCTCCCCTTGTCCATTACCTCTTATTTGCTGCTCTTCCTCTATTTCATCTGCAGAATCTGATCGCCAAGTATGTACGCTCACTCTGTCATAATCCTCAGTTTTATTTTGCGTTGGTATATGTTGAATTGGCGATTGAACTCGGTTTTCTCCATTGTTTCTTGCGTTTGCTCTTGAAGATTCTTCCATTTTATTTCTTTATTCTCCAGCAATTCTTCTACTCCTTCTAATAGTCGTTTGTAGTTCTGATGTATGTCTTCTTCTTGCAATTCTTTAATCTTTATGAATTGTTGAAAATTATATGAAATTCTTTATCTGTCACTTTAAATCCTTCCAAATCACAATATCAATCTTCACTCAACCCTGTTTCTAGCGCCATTATGTAGTTGCAGGAAATCCCACACTACACCCTCACAAGATTCCATACAATTAAATCATTTTTAAGATGAACAATTATAAGTTTTTACTAATCAAACTCTCGAAATGTTACAAGATGAACAAGAGATAAACCAAAGTATTACAATCACTCTAAACTTTCTCTCTCTTAATGACTTGCTCCACACTCGAAAAAGATCCCCCTTCCCTTAAGACTATTTGGCTCTTTATATAGGACACTACATAGTGGATGACAGCTAAGCTGTCCTCTATTTTCGGGTATGCCTTGCGAAGTATCGCAAATGTTCAAATGTCAAATCTCGCGACACTCCTCAATCTCGCTACATCTTCACATCTTTCTCGTGTTTTGGCTGTCGTCATCCGTTACGTCATTTTTACTTCCAACCCGCGATGTCTTCGCAGTGTGTCGTTTATGGATTTCGCGAGAATCTTGGTGTTGCGATATTCTGATCCTACACTGCTGGTGTTCTGTTTTCTGTTGTTGAAGGCAATGAAAGATTGCAGTTGTGGTTGAGTGAATAAATTCTGGTGTGCTTGAGAATGGGGTTATGCTCAATTCGAAATTGCAACTGTTGCAGGCAAGGTTCAGTTGTGCCATGGAATTGTAGTGATTGAAGCGATGTTCTGAGTTGGTACTGTTAACTTGATGCAGTTGCAATGGTTGAGATACAATTTGTTGTGCAGTGGGTATGTGGATCTGAGAAGCTGAAATGGTGGTATTGGTTGCAGTTAGGTGGTAACATGGAACTGAAATCAGGGAATTAAGATGGTGTTGCAGTGGCTTCGATTGGAGGTTTTGCTGGGGAAATTGTGTACTTGCAGGTTGGTTTCAATGCATTGCAGTTAAGAATGGAAGTGCAGGGAAGATGACAAGCAGTCAAGAGCTAAAGAAACTGGTGGTGCACACGAGCATTGGTTGAGTTTTGAAATTGCAGAATGGAATGTGTAGTATTCAGGGAATGGGAATGGTAGAGAAGCTACAGAAAGAGATATTGGTAATGATGGTGATGCATTCAAATGTGTAATGGGCATCGAAGGTGGAGGTTGCAGTTCTGTGGGTTCTGAGTTATGGGTGAATATGAATTGCAGTCGATGGAGTTTGAGGCTGAGTGCAATGAGAAGTGGTTGCTGTGTCGAGCCAAAATTTATGGGAAGTAAAGCTGATCGTGCTGATGATAATGAAATGTGGACTGAAGTGCAGTTACATGGGCTGAGATGAAATGGCTCAAGCTATTAATGTGAAGCTGAGATGTTGTGCCGCAACGAGTTATACATCATATTTGATGCCGAGATGAAGAGCAGAATGTAGATTGAGATGAGGTTATGGAGCTGTGAATGTGTCTTGAGTTGCAGTGGCGAGTGAGACTCAAATGCAAGAACGGTTCGAGTTTGTGCTGCAGTTCAAGACTCGGGAAATGTCTTTGGTGGTATTGAGCTCATAGAGGATGGTGTTGAGGTTCAAGCTGATGTCACTGGTACTGAGAATGGAAGGATTATGTAGTTGCAGACTAGTGTTGTGAGGCATTAGAAAGTGCAGTGAGTTAGCTAGATTTCAGGGACAGAATGGCAAGGGTTAGATGCTGGAGGAATTGAACTGCTGTTGCAGTTGAGCTGAACAGAGAATGCATTGCAGATGGAGAATGATTGTAGCTGAGATTGAAGTGTTGTTGCTGAATGGAATTGAATGAAATAATTAGATGAATGTTAGGGAAAATGTGCAGGGAAGGATGAAGGAAATAACCCAGAAATAGACAAAACTCGTCTGGAATTGGAGTCCGGCGAGTCAACTCATTGATCCGATCCGACAGAAAAGGCTTGAACTTATTTGGACTGGGCTATGGGCTTTGTGTGCGATGTTAGAGGTTAGCAGAAAACTCTACGGGTTCAAGCTAGATTTATAAATTGGCCAAGGCATAGAGTATATAAAAAGGAGATCTCTTTACACATAGGGTTATCTCTTCTTCTACTTTTGTTCTAGGGTTTAGAAACATGATAGGCTTTCTCTTCCTTCTCGTGATGAACTCCATGAGCATGAATACTTAATTTACTTTTGGTTATGGATTAGTTGGATTTTGATGCGTGTCGTAAGTGCAACAAATTAATCAAGATATTTCCCACTAATTAAATAAATAATATAGCGGTAGTAAGGATCGTTCCCACAGAGAGCTGTGTAATTGATAGTTATTTAGTTCAGCAAATAAGATAAAACACAAAGGGGGATTGTTTTAAAGTGAAATAAAAAGAATAACAAATAAAACAAAGAGATGATCAATGAGTCCTTCGTCGTTACCAAACGTTGACTCTCATAGCATACTTATCTATCTTTCTCCAGAACCATTCATCACCAACCGTAGGATTGCAGGTACGCTTAGCTATCCCCAAAACTCCTCATATCACCGGATAACAGTGTACGTTTAGCCACCGGATTCTATCCAATCGAGCCTCCCCGGAGGTACGCTTACAAGGTGTAACTCAACCGAACGCTTAGGCTTTGTGAATTTAGGTTTGATCCCAGCAGTTAAAAACTCGCACGCTCGGTTCACTTACTGGTGTTGTCTTCACACATGATTGCTTCACAGAAACCCTCTGCAAGGTCTCACGTTCTCTACTTGTGTAGGAGATGCACGACAATTACGGATCACTCCAAATCTCCACTAGCAATAGAACAATCAATAGACTAATCTAGTATGCATCCCAAATCAATCTAAGAATCATTCATAAACCCTAAATATAGAAAAGATAATCGATGATGATTAAAACTTCGAATAGATTTATATAACTAATAAAGCTTCACGCTAGCACATTGAATTCATCCTTAATCAATAGAATTTAGTTACACATGGATTTACTAAAACCCACAAAAAAATAAGAAGAAAAAAGAAGAAAATAGTTTGGTTTCCCCCTAAAGGGGTAAACCCTAAGATATGGATTAAGAACCTTTCCTCTCCTCTCTCTGTATTTTTCTCTCTCTACCAAAAGTTGTCTTTTCTGATGCTCGGCTACTTGGTCTTATATAAGCTTTCGCACCGACCATAGTTCTCCTGAATTTCCTTATTTGATAACGATCTTAGTCGGTCAACAGTGTTTCAGTGCGTATGGAAAACAGATGTTGATGACTTGGTGTAACAAGGAGCGTCGTAGCAAGACGAACATGGCTTATGATTGGTTGGATCTTAAGTGGGGACTTTTTTTAAACTAACGTGTCATCTTCTAACACGGATTATACATACAACTCCACGTACAAAGTTGTACCGGATTCCCGTTTTTATCTTCTACGCGTTCGAAAATATCTCCAAGAGATAACTCTTTCTTTCCTCGTTCAATAAACCTCAATTATGCAACTTCTTCTCAAATTCGTCCATCGGCAACACTTATCTTCCCCGATCTTATGAATTCTCGGTCAAGAAACTCACCCCTTCGTCTCAAACAATACGTTTTGTCGCTCTCAAGTCTTGTTCCAAAAGCATGTGGCGAGAGAAGAGGGGAAATAGAAGATCGAGTTCGCCTCTCTTTGCGATTGTTATACATTCAAATTTTAGGGTCCTTCATCGAAGCTGAGAATTACAAAGAATATATCGCCTTAGAAGAAAGACCTTATCCGATCGCGAACACAAACTCAAATGTTTTCTTTACCCCGACTTTTCCTTGTTTCCTCTTGCGGCGACGGTCTTACCCTTACTTTTGTCTTGGCAATAACTTCAGCCTTCGCAAAATGTGTAAAGTTGAGAAGCGGGGCAATAGTGTTGTTTTAAAAAAAAAAAAAAAAAAAAAAAAAAAATTAGGGTCAAAGTAAGGAAAATGCTTCTTAACATCGAAGCAATGTCAAAGTATCCTCCAGACGGATCCCTTTTGTAGCTACTTTTCAACCCAGGTTATCAAAGATTTCACAAACTCAAAGAATCGTAAAAAAGAATAGAATTTTTCATGGGCATAAAATAAAGGCAACTCGGGATTGTACAAGGGAATAGGAAGTCCCGACTTTGATCATCACATTGCTTGATCTTCAGCTTCCCTCTTCTCTTTATCTCCATCACGCTCTTCAAGCACTCGAGAACCATTATCTTCAATATCCATTAATGGCAGCAACACCACCAAGCTATCTCCTCATCATCACCTTAGCCAATGGTAGTAAAAACTACCATTCCTGGATCCTCATCAACCTTCATCGTCCAAAGCTCCATAGTCGTTTCCCTCTTCTCTTTATCTCCATCACCAGACTGAGAACATTCTGACCTCATTTACCTCCAACATAAACTCCCATCGATCACTGCTCATCACCAAGCTCGGGTTCTTTCTTCTCTGTTACTCTCTCGGTCTCACCTGCATCACCACACTTCCATCATTACTCACCATCAAACATATTCCATCATCCCTGAGTTAGAAGCTGATGAGACTCGGGAGTGAACTGATGTAACTACTACAGACATGCATGAATCTGTTTTGGAATCGGAAAAGATGAAGGCAGCCCTGAGTATATTAGCTGGGTGCCTTAACAACTTTTGAATTTCGGCTTCCCCCTAAGTAAAAGAACTTACTGCCTTTAGCAGTTCCCTTGAAACAGTCCACCCCTTAACATACAGTGAGGGTGTCAACAACGCCTGCCCTTTAAAAGATCATTTTGCCCTTTTAGCCTTCTAAGTTCTTGTTTTGCTCGTAACTTCTTCATACGAACTCAGAATGAATCCGTTCTTTCGCCAGTGACTTCGTCTTCTCGTCCTCTACAAAATGATGACTAGAAATCCTCCATTCGAATGAGTTCCACTGGGTCTTTGGCCCTTCTTCACTTGTGACTTCACTTTTGTAGCTATTTCCACTTCTTTTGGATGATTCATCTAATAAAAGACATAAACTAGAAAACAATCATAATACAAGGTAATATGCAATAAACATAGCTAAAACAAGTATAGAATTGACACTCTAAACATGTAAATTAAGCACTTATCAAATTTCACATAACATGATTCTTTGATTCAATATATTAGTTTTGTCTCATATTTATCGTTCATGATTCTCTGAAAATATAGTTGTATGATTGACGTATTACAACATGATTGATTATTTGTTTTGTCAAGTTGCAAATTGGTAAAACTCATATTCACATCTATAGCTAGTTTAGGATTTTTCATCGAGCGATATATCGACTAGGTAGCATAAATATTCATATAATCCTTGAACACAAGTAGCATAAATATGATTCTAGGTTGTAGTGATATATCCTTGTATTCATATGTGAATCATGACCTTTGTTCGAATTGTTTGCGCAATGTATTTCAATTGCATTGATTAGCCTAATTTCATGAATCTTAATGCTCCACGGGAATTGAACTTGATTAGCGCAAGGCGTCAGGTTATTCTTTTGGTATAATTCATACTTGCGTCGTTTTACATGTATTTGTGATGAAATCAGGAAATTGCGGGATACTGTTTCGACTAGGTATCTTAGGGCTTTTGATAATGAGAGATTAAAAATCAATTCTAGTTATTAAGACAAGAACATGTTTGTGAATGAAAACGAAATCCTTGACCAATATCTTTATATCATTGATTCGAGTGCTTTGCTTTATTGTTTTGCTTTTATATTATTTTAGTTATATAAAAATCAGAAAATCCCCCCATTGTTTTATATAAGAAACCGGAACATATTGACAACCCAAGACCTCTCTGTGGGAACGATCCTTTCTAGCTCTTGCTTCATAATATATTTTGAGTAGTAAGAAAGTGTAATTATTTTTGACGCATACGACAGCGATCAAGTAGCCAGAAACCATTTTCTGATACGCAAGTCATAAACATCCACACCTTCAACACTCTGATCTCAAACACCTTCTCCGCTTCCCTCCCTAAGATCAACCCTTCTCCTTCACCTTGTGACCGAATTGAATCTGGAACGGCCATTTCTTGGTTTAGGCCAGAGTCTTACAGATTGATCTCTCGAACCTAAAAGCATTCCCGTTGTAGGATCATAATATCGCAACATACAAGGCTCGCGGGATTAATAAACGACGGTGTCGCGAGGCAGTCGCAGATAGCTAAAATAAACGACGCAATGAATAACGGCAAACAAAACAATTGGAAGACATGAAACCTGGCGAGGGGTAAGAAGTGTCGCGAGAATGAATATTTGTGCATTTGCGACACTTCGCGAGATATTCCCGAAAATAAAGGATAACTTAGCTGTCATCCACTATGTATTACTCTATATAAAGAGCTAAATGAGTCTGTTGAGGAGAGAGATCTTTTTGAGTGGTTAAGCGAGTCATTAGGAGAGAGAAAGTTTAAGAGTGTTTTAACTTCTAAGTGTAATTCTATTTTCCTGTGTAAACACTTCATGAACTCAATCAATAAATATTCTTGATCTTACATCTTTCAATGGATTAATTAAGCAAAATTGAGTAAGGGGTGTAGTGTGGGATTTCCCGCAACTACATATGCGCTAGAAACAGGGACGATCATTGGTAAAAAAGAGAGGATTGTAATTAAAGTTGTTTGAATCGGGAAAATGAGAAAGGAAAATCTTGGATCGGATGAAAAAGATATGGCATGCAGCACAGACACAAGAGTAATGATTAGCGAATTTCATAAAAATATCAGAGGAAGAATACACAAACGAGATTTTGAAGGAAAGAAGATCACGGATAGAGAAATAACATCACCTTTGAAGGATTGGGAAAAGCAAGAGATAACATTCACGGCGGGGGAAATATCCAAAGAAAATTTGGATCACGCATCTCCACTGGTGATCGCAATAAACGCGTATAAGGAAGGAGAGGAATTAGAGAACACAGTGAAAACATGGGTAGTGAATGGAGTTTTAATTGATACGGGAGTCCGGTGAACATCATGTTTTATCACGCTTACAAAAAGATGGGATATAAAGACGAAGATATGATTTTCGCGGCATACAATATTCAAGGTTTTGGTAAATCCATAACAAAAGTTAAAGGGGAAATAGAAATACGTATTCCGTTAGGAGGAATCAAAACACAGGTGACGCTGAGTGTAGTGGATATGGAATCACCATATAACATATTACTAGGAAGACCATGGGTACATGCAATAAAAGTCATGTATGTCGACGCTTCATCAATGTATCAAATTTCCTACACCAACCGGAATCGGCGAGATCAAAGGGGATGCTTTGCTAAAGGAAGAATATATTATCAAAATGAAGTAAAGTGTTGCGAAGAACAAGTAAACAAGCGAAAGAGTATATCAAAGTATCGCAAAAAGATGGCAAAGGCGGCTAAGAAAGAAGAAGAATTCAGAGTTTACATGATAAAAGCGAAGGAAGGGAAAGGCATACCTAGCGAGATCTCGGGAGAAGAAAATGATTTTGCGAAAGAACCAAAAGGACCGACCCCTATGGGAGAACCGAAGGCCAGTTACGTCGCGGCAGAACAAACCAAAGAAGTAAATATTGGAACTAAGGAAAAACCCAAGATGCTAAAGATTGGAACTAACATGGGAGTGGATGAAGAGAAAAGAACCGTCGATCTATTGCGGGATTATAAAGATATCTTCGCGTGGGATATGGATGAAGTGCACAGTATAGATCCATCTGAGCTCTGTCACAAGTTGGAAATTGATAAAAATGTGAAGCCATTCAAACAAAGAATTAGAAAGATAGCAAATGAAAGATATCACCCTCGATAGAAGAAGAACCTGCAGAAGATGATGGATGCGGGAATTATTAGACAAGCAAAATATCCCGAATGGATAGCGAATACGGTTATAGTTCCAAAGAAGAACAAGGGAATAAGGATTTGCATTGATTTCACTTGATCTAAATAAGGCTTGCCCTAAAGACAGTTTTCCATTACCAGACATTCCACAGTTTGGTCGAATCGTGTTGATATTCGGCGGGGAATGAAAGAGTATCATCATTGGACGGATACAAAGGTTACAATCAAATTCCTCTCGCCGAAGAAGACCAAGAGCACACTTTGCTTTCTTCGCTCCAAGAGGATTATACTTTGCTATACTAAAATGCCGTTTGGTTTGCGAAATCTTTGGAGCAACGTATCAAAGGATGGTAGAAAAAGTATTCGCAGAATGGATACATAAAACATTAGAGGTATACGTAGATGACATGCTAGTAAAAAGTAAAAAGCGTAAGATCATGTGCGAGACTTGAAAGAAATTTTTGAACAAATGAGGCGTTTCAACATCAAAGTCAATCCAGAAAAATGTACCTTCGGAGTAGCGTCAGGGAAGTTCTTGGGTTACATTATATCAAAGGAAGGAATACATGTTGACCGAGAAAGTAAAAGCGATTCGCGATATGCCGACACTGCTGACACAGAAAGGATGTTCAAAAGTTGAATGGGTTGCTAGCATCACTAGGAAGGTTCATCTCGCGGTCATCCGATAAGTGTAAACACTTTTTCAGCGTTACAAAAAGGATCGAAATTTAAGTGGACGGACGAATGTGAAAAGGCTTTACAAGGGATCAAAGAGCATTTAATGGATATATCCATTATGCGAAAAGCGAGAACCAGGAGAGGAATTATTAATATACCTCGCGACAACATCGCATGCCTTAAAGTGCGTTTTTCTCGCGAACGACGCAGGAGTAGAAAAACCAATCTATTATATCAAGAAAACTTTTAATGCTGCAGAAAGAAATTATTCAAGATTGAAAAACTAATTAAAGCGTTAGTCTATGCGTCGTTTAAACTTCGCATATATTTTTCAGTGCACATATCTTGTTAGAGTGGTAACAAAGGTACCAATTGAGTCGGTAATGAAAAATTCAAAAGATCAGAAGAGTCGAAAGATGGAATGCTCAAATAAGCCATTGCAAACTCAAATATGAAATATTATCTTCAACCAAGTCACAGGTTGTCGCAGACTTTCTGGCAGAATTTTCTTTGGAGGAAGATGAAGCAGTGGATGAAATGATGGATGTAGAAGAAGAGCATGGAGATCCGAAGGACTTGTTAACTGAGCCAGACCGATGGGAAATATTAGTGGATGGATCATCAAATGGAGAAGGTAAAGGAGTGGGAATTGTTGTGATTTCGCCAGAAGGCAATAAGTTAGCTTTTGCTTTTAGATTGGAATTTGAATCTACCAATAATGAAACGGAGTACGAAGCTATAATACATGCTCTACGATTTGCAATAGAAATGAAACTGGAGAATGTGAGGATTACCAAATGACTCGCAACCGGCAATTTGTCGATAACGAGAAGTATGCTACAAATGATCCATCCCTACGTAAATACGAAGCTTGTAGAAGTGTTGTCGGCCACAGATACCGAAAATAAAATGGAGGCACATATCAAGGAGAGATAATAGACTCATGAGACGCTTTTGCCTTTATATCAAGTATGATGACGGACCCAATGCGAGGAATATCAAAATACGACGCCATCAGCGCCATCAATTAATAAAGAGGTGGGACAAGAAGCAGATATAATGATGGTGGCAGATGAAATGCAATGTCGCGAGGAAGACTGGAGAGTAGAACTTCATGCGTATTTAATGAAAGGCGAGGTACCAAGAAATAGATTGGAAGCACACAAGTTAAAGAGCCGGGCAACAAATTATGAATTACGAGATGGCGTGCTTTATCGGCGTTCTTTTGATGGACCTTCGCTTCGATGTCTAACAAGGAAAGAAGGAGAAACCATATTGAAGATGCTGCATAGTGGGGATGCCGGAAATCATAGCGGCGGGAGATCTTTGGCATATAAGGCAAAGACGCAAGGATATTATTGGCCATATATGCATGAGGACGCGAGAGCAATATCCAGACGCTGCGAAGATTGTCAAATACATGGGAAGAAGATACATGCACAGAGCACCGTTAAATTCTTCGAGAAGTGTGTGGCCTTTTGGAAAATGGGGTTTAGATATTGTGGGACCATTTTTACCGAACGGGACAAAGAAGGTACTTAATTGTCGCAACGGACTATTTCACAAAATGGGCGGAGGTGAAAGCGGTCCAAAGACATTCGCGATAAGGATGTTTTTACTTTCATATTTGAAAATATTATATGCGATTTGGGATCCCCGCACAATTGGTATCCGATAATGGGAAGCAATTTGAAGGGCAAAATATAGAGTTCTTTGTAATGCATTTCGGATAAGATGTGGAAAATCAACTCCATTATATCCACAAGCTAATGGCCAAGCGGAGGCAACAAACAAAACAATTGCCGATATATTGAAGAAAAAGTTGGAAGGACACAATAGGGGATGGTGCGAACAAGTACCCAATGCAAGTATGGGCTTATAATACAACTAGAAGAGAAGCCACAGAATGTCCCCTTTTGCTTAACTTACGGAGTTGAAGCAAGATACTCCCAACATAGGTCGTGATTCCGACAACCAAAAAGAGGTGCTGGATAAAAATCTTAGCGCAGGCAACATTCTAATCAAGTTGGATGAATTGGAAGAAAAACGAGAAAAGGCATTGCGACACATGGAGAATTATCAGCAAGATTGGCTAGAGAATATAACAAGCGTGTAAAGATACGTGAGTTCCAACCAGGAGACTTGGTGTTGCGAGAAACCCTAATATATCAACGTGAAAGTGGAGGCAAGTTGGCGAGAAAATGGGATGGACCTTATATCATCAAAGAGGTAGTTGGAACAGGGGCATATAGGCGATGGATCCCGAAGGAAAAGATGTGGGACAAAAATTGGATAGACCATGGAATAGATTATATTTAAAAAAGTATTACCCGTAAAAATGGGAGAAGAAAATGAATCAAGATGAAGTACTTCTTCGCAAAATCCGTGAAGATCTCACGACAAGAATGACAAGAAGTCATGAATGGCTTAACAAAACAACAAGAGAGAATGAATGATTAAATGAATGAATCGGCGAATATCTCGCAAGCAAAATAGCAAATGATGAAGAATGATTGAATAAAAGAATGAATGAATGGGACGAACCTTTATGGCGTACACCTAGTTCGCGAATAACATTTCGTAAGAGGCAAATGTAAGACCTAAAGTGCGTCATATAAGGGGGTATCTCTCGACATGGCTCGGGGGAAGGTTACACCGCTCCCGAAGCTGAGTCATGAAAATTTGGGGCCCATGAAAGCCTATCCGGAGAGGTACCTTGGATTCCCAACTATATATATAGGTTATACCCTGGTTGGGCGACCGAGGATCTCTTCCAAGGAGTCGAGTGTATGCTCAAGGCGCCGGGGTACACGGTTGAGCTGCAGTGCCCGGGATGGATGAACCTACCCCGCCATTCTTGGCAAGTCTTGGCATATGTTGCACTCGCTCGAAGAAAACTCCACTTAGGGTGCGATCTTGTAACCATAAACCATATAGGTATAAGGGATAAGAGGTTGCGAAAACAATCAAGTTGTTGTTAAGACCGGATGGGAGGAGCTAGTCTTGTATGGCCGATGTTTCGCCTCCTTGAAGGGGCAACCGGGAGATGATAAGGGCGACGCTCTCCATTAGGGGGTGTCAAAACAGACGCAAAATGTCATAAGGCTATGTTTTCGCAAGAGAATTTAGGCTTGTCATATTTGTGCAATGATCTGCGCAGAGGCAATAATACTAACGCGAGGGTAAGGCGAGATCAATGGGTCTTTACACGACAAGTGTACGGACGTCTGCGATTTCGTCGCAAGACGACAATGTCATGGGACTTTATGTTCGCAAGGATATCTAGACCTGTCATATTGTCGCAACTAAAACATCCTGCAGAGGCAAAAATACTTGGAAAATGATAAGGCAAGATCAATGGGTCTTTACATGCAAGTGTAAAGACGTCCTGCGATTTTGTCGCGATGAAAGGTGGCAGGGTCGACCTCTAATTAGGGAGGTCTAACTTGGAAGACCACACAAAAATGATAAGGCAAAGTCAATGGGCCTCTCGCATGAAAATGTAAAGGCGGCTCAAACTTTGTCGCAATGAGAAGAATTAAAATCAAATCCCTGATTGGGATGGATTTACTTAATAAAAAATTCAATGAGCAAACATGCTCGCAAGGTGGTCTTAACTAAGAAAGGAAGAAACAAATATGGAAATTACTCAATCAAAAGAGTTAAGTCATTCAAACAAAAAGGAATTCTAACAAATTACAAAGGGAATTCAACTCTCTACATCTGCATTATCAAATACAGAGGGTGGTTGAGACTTTTCTGCGCCTTTATCAGCTTCACATCCGCCAGTTGATGGATTTTCTTCAGAAATGTTTTCATCACCTTTGTTCTCGCCAGTTGCTGGACTTTCCTCAGAAATTTTTCTATTCGGATCTTCATCGACGACTTCCTTACTAGGGAGATCTTCGCCGCTTTCATAGTCATAATCACTATCAGGAGAATTAGGGACTTCATCGTCACTTACTTCCAAAGGATCAACATGTATAGGATCAAGATACTTAGACAGTAAAATCTCATTCACGAGGATTTCAGCTTGGAGGGGGAATTGACGAAGCAGCGCTTTTTGACGGTTTTTACTATCTATGTCTTTACAGTCAGACATATAATCAAATCTACGTTCTGCACGATCGCGAGAACGAGCGAGGGAGGAAGCGAGTAATTTATTTTCTTTGCGAATTTTGGAATAATCTGATTTGAGAGTAGAAACGACGGCGCGAAGCTTCTTCTCAGAATCTGCATAATAAACACGCAAGAGAAGATTAAAAGAGATCCTTACAACAGATCTTTAGAACTTTCAGAATAATTAAAAATTTGTGAAATAAATGAATTAAGGTAGTCAAATAATTTGACTACCTTCCTTTTGAAGAGTAAGTTGTTGAATTAAAGCCGCAAGTTATTCCCAGATAGTCCATGGCATCATCAAATGAGTCTCCAACTAAACCTTTCAATCGAGATCGCAATTTCTTGTCATTAGAAACAAGTATGGAATTTTCGGTGGCGAGAGTAGAGTTGGATTTTTCTAATTTGGTGCATTGTTCTGAATTGCTTCGCTTTTACACTCAAAGTTATTCTACCTTGAATAAGTTTATCTCTCTCGGTGGAACTCTCTTCCAGTTGATTTTTCAAAGTATGAATGACCTGTTCTTGTTCTTTGCATAGTTTTTGACAAGCATCATACTGTTGCGAGTAGATCGCCACCTTATTCAACAGAGAATGTTTCTCTTGTGAAAGAGTTCGATTCTCATCTGATAAAGTTTCCAACTCCAAATTAGTTTTAGTCAAAGAATAAGAGAGGCGAGATAAGTCATTACTTAATGAGTCTTGCTTTTGTGATAAATCAAAATTCTCTTTAGACAAATTATTTATTTGATCAGCTGCATAGGTATGAAGATTATCTAAGAGATTATACTGCTCCATCCAAGCATCTCTTTCAACTCGAACTTCTTCAACGATAGACTCCGTCTGATATATCTCCATTATTCGTTTACTGGTTTAATACTTGGAGGACGAGCAAGGGTTTGAGTTGTAAAAAAAAAAAAAAAAAAAAAATAAAATAAAATAAAATGGGGGGATGGCGAGAGCATACCTTTTAATTCTTCATTCTTCTTGCGAAGATTATCACGATCTAGTGAGATACTGAGAAATTTTTGATTTTCAAGGTGGAGATTATTGCATTTCATAGCCATAACTTGGAGATCATCCTTCAGCTTATTAATCTCTTGAACTAAAGATGCTTGCGAGATCCTATCAGGACCAAGATGCTTACTTAAAATCTCGCAGACATTGGATTTGACAGATCGTGAGAAGTCTTTTTGGCATCATTCACGAGATCGAAAAGGACCTTAAAGGCCACATCTATCCCCTCCAGATTTTCCGCAGTTAGAGGAATTTGTTCAAACAAAGAAGATGAGTCGTCTTTTGTCAAAGGAACCTCGTGAGAAGAGGAGGTTTCAGGGAGAGAAGTGATTGGAGAAATAGCGGGGACATTGATAGCAGGAGGAGGTATAATATCGTTTGTAGTAGGACAGTTGTAAGGAACTTGGTCTATGAGGAGTTGAGGTATAGAAGTATTGTCGCTAGTAATGTTACCAGAAGAAAGAGGCACAAAATTATCTTGCGAAGATTTCGCAGCAGGAGACGAAGATGTGAATGAAGGAAATGGAACGTTGGGGGTAACATGTTTAGAGTAGCGAAGCCTTTTGGGAGTATTACTAGTAGTTTTATCATCCTGCGAATGACAAATTAAATAAGAAACAGAGGCAACAAGGTATTGTTAATAAAAACAAATGTTTCTTAGATACCTTGTCACTCGCAGACTGTCTTTTTGTAGCCATAGATTTTGCTCGCGAAAAGGGCT
The DNA here is from genome assembly GCA_023531295.1 of Papaver armeniacum. NCBI lineage: Eukaryota > Viridiplantae > Streptophyta > Magnoliopsida > Ranunculales > Papaveraceae > Papaver > Papaver armeniacum. The sequence continues at coordinate 224,672 of JAJJWW010003073.1, read as the reverse complement.
TTGGTTGCGTAAGGGATTCTTGTTGCGAAGTAGGTTTCGGTGGCGAGCCCAAAGAAAGAAGAGGGTCCTTCACGGTAAATTTAGTTATGGGTTGGTTCTTGCTAAACAACAATGGCAGAAAGAGAACTACAAAGTTAATCATACCAGAGTGATCTCAACAAGAAAAGCTAATCTCAAATTTGATCAACCACAAAATCAGCCAGATATGACAAAATTAACAAACCTGGACGCCATGAGAGTAACAACTGCTAAGGAATAGCAAAAATGGTGAAGAAGACGGTAAGAGACAATAATAGGCAAACACTTGCAGAACGATGAAGAAGAAGAACACTTGCAGACGATGAAGAAGATGAAAAGGAAAAGGAAAATTCTTTACAGGGGATGCTCCTATAAATAGATGAGAAAAAAAAAATGTTATGACCGGTTAACATTAAATGCACCGGTAAAAGAGGTAAGTATAGACACGTGTTAACGGTCACTAATAAATCCAAGGAAGCCAGACGAAAAGAACTTTAGTAGAATCCAAATATACAACATATTTCCTAATAGGCGAGAATAGCTTGCGAAATTGATTATTTTCTGTAATTCAAGAGGCAAGAAATGACACTTCGTATATATATTACAAAGAAGCTTCGGAACTTCACAAAAGAATAGAGGCAAGTACGTACTTTTCAAGTCCAGTATTCTTCCGCTCGTTCCTTCATCAACAAAGATCAAAGAATACTACAACAACAGGTTTTCCTTAAAGATCGCTCTTCAAGCAATATTTAAAGAAAAAGAGGCAAGATGTAGGATCATAATATCGCAACATACAAGGCTCGCGGGATTAATAAACGACGGTGTCGCGAGGCGATCGCAGAGATAGCTAAAATAAACGACGCAATGAATAACGGCAAACAAAACAATTGGAAGACATGAAACCTGGCGAGGGGTAAGAAGTGTCGCGAGAATGAATATTTGTGCATTTGCGACACTTCGCGAGATATTCCCGAAAATAAAGGATAACTTAGCTGTCATCCACTATGTATTACTCTATATAAAGAGCTAAATGAGTCTGTTGAGGAGAGAGATCTTTTTGAGTGGTTAAGCGAGTCATTAGGAGAGAGAAAGTTTAAGAGTGTTTTAACTTCTAAGTGTAATTCTTGTTTTCCCCGTAAACACTTCATGAACTCAATCAATAAATATTCTTGATCTTACATCTTTCAATGGATTAATTAAGCAAAATTGAGTAAGGGGTGTAGTGTGGGATTTCCCGCAACTACACCCGTGCAGTGCATTTGTTTAGGGTTTGAATTCGTTTCTCATCAACACACCCCAAATTACCAAAAACAGCAGAATCAGTTTTTACCCTCAAACACTTAGGTTTTATAGATTTATTCAACCCTACTTCCTTGCCTTCTGATATATTCATATCAATTGATGATTTCCCAAAGCAGTTAAGTTTATCTCTTAATTTCAGATTCTCTGCTTTCAACTTTCTGATTTCATCTTGACAACACTTAATGTCGAAAATGAGTTTAGATACTTGTTCTTTCTCGGAACATTAAGAGGCCTCGATTTTCACAAGACGCTTGTTAAATTTTATTTTATCATTCAGATAATTCCATCGGAACTGATCAAGCGATGACTTTATTTCATTGATTTCGGATTCAAGAAAGTGAGTTCTTTTATCTTCACAAGGAAAATTTTGTTTGAAAATCGTAGGAGTGAGATCTTCTTGGGTAAGGAACGCGACTGTACCTTGATCAGTGTGAGATTGATTAGGGCTCAACTACATTACAGTCCAAAGTTAACTTGGAGTAGGCTAGTGTCTGTAGCGGCTTAATACAGTGTGGTGTTCAAATATGGACTAGGTCCCGGGGTTTTTCTGCATTTGCGGTTTCTTTGTTAACAAAATTTATGGTGTCTGTGTTATTTCTTTTCCGCATTATATTTTCTATATAATTGAAATATCATAGGTTGTGCGTAGTTCAATCAATTAGATAATCTAACCTTTGGTTGTTGATATAAATTGATTGACACTTGAATATTGGTCTTTGGTACCGTTCAAGTTGTTTCACATAATAATCAGGCTCGCTGATTTCTATCTGTTTGATTTGCTGATTACATAGTGAAACAGAGATACAACTCTTGGATATATTTCCATTGATTGAGTCTGACTGTCTAGTTGATTCTCTTGGAATTATATTGGAGTTTGTCCATACAGATTGCCTAAACGAAATATTGGGTGTGGTTGTTAGACCCCCACTTTTTCAGTATCATTTCGATCTTGTATCCATAGTCAATCACACAAGTGACCTTGTTATTGTATTGTCTCGATCTCGTATCCATAGACAATCACACGAAGTGTGAACCAAATCTTTTGTATTGTCTTGACTCAGTCCATAGACGATCACATTCGGTAGAGGACTTACAGGTTGATAAATAAAAGATTGTGGTGTATTTGGGTACCCTCATCTTTTCAATTGGCATCAGAGCAGGCAAACATGAAAAGATCTAATAATATGTGTTTGGTGCGATCCAACCTGTACGATTTGAATCTAATGGATGATTCGGTTAACGTAGTAACAAGATTTGATAACTTCAAAGACTCGTGGTTGAAGACATGAATGAAGTATGTAATACTCTTGTTCCTGAATTTGTTAGGAATATGGATTATGTCTGTGCATGTCTCTACTGACATACATAATCTCTTGATTATCATAGAATTGTATCTCATGGTATTGAATACTAACAAGTTTAGTAACACTGATACAATTTTTTATGTGACATGTTTTATCTTGATTTTTCTAAGTACGAACCATGACTATTATGATTTTGAAAAATATGGGATCTTAAATATATTTTGGATTTGTTACCCAAATATATGTATGTACATTTTCAGATCTAAGATTATCAATATATCGCTGATCATGCTGTGATTTTGGAATCCTTGTGACTATGCAAAGGATGATTTTTCATTTAATAATCTTATTAACAAAGGATTGCTTCATACACCCCACAACTTTAATGAAGCAAGTGATCTTTTGAAACATTATTGGGTTTATAACTCTAAAGGTATTTTTTTTATATAAATATCATGTTATGTTAAATTTTGTGTACTTTATTGAAAATTTCTTAAGTGAATTCAGAAATTATTATCAGATTCAGGTAATGATAGAGTTGACAAATATTTGGACATGAAGATAGAATTGATCCATTATAAAGATCTGGTCCAAGAAAAATCAATCTTCCAAAAGAAAGACCTAGTTCCGAAATCGGATTTGTTTCCTTATATACTAAGGCTTTCGATTTTTGAACGATTTCCTACATCTAGTTATTTCTGAAACCGAATATCTTCACTCCCTATAAAAAAGATTATTGTGCATTGTTTTTACAAACATCTTGGGAGAAATTGTTCGGAACCGAAACTAGGGTTTTTCATATATCTTCGATATCTGAAAAATGGGAAAAAAGAAATCAAGTGACAAAACTTATGATCCAGACAATGATCTCATTCCATACAATCAGATTGAGAAGATCAGATTTCCTCGCATAATCAAGGATCAACATGAGCTTACTAACTTCATTGATAGCACATGTTTTGACAAATATCAACTTCTCAAATGGATGGACTTCAATGCTGAAAAGAGATTTGTCTTGGAAGTTTTGGATGTTGATTATGTGAAGTTTGTTCAAGATCGAAGTTGGGGGAAACTTTTTGATTTTGAAAATTTTTCACCTAATATGGTAAGAATCTTCTATGTTAATATTCACAATATCGATCATAAGAAGCTTACTTTTGTTACTCTTGTTGGATGCCATATTCTCTATGTTGATCTAAAGGTGATTTCAAATATTATCAAGTACAATAGAATTGTAATCATATGATTACCGGATTTTAAAATGATCACGATACTATTTCAACCCGTCTCACTGGAAAAAGGATTAACTGGGAAAAGATAAGATTACCAACTAAAGATATACCTCTTTATTTGAGGATTTTCGGAAAACTTGCTAATGCATCCATTTATGCAAGTACAAGAGAGAAGTCTGACTGGGAAAGAGAGTTTGCCGAATTTGTCTATTTTTTTAAGAAAATTATAAAAAAACTTGATCTCTGTGGAATAATCATAAATCAGATGATTAAGATTTATGAAAGTACTTCTTCTTCCACCTCAAAGCGAAGCCTTGGGTATCCATGCCTTATTACTAATCTTTGTGAAACTGCTTTAGGTGATAATTTTAGTGATATGAAATTTACTAGGATATTCAATGTGTTGAATTTATTTCGATATTTTGTATAAGGCCTATTTTGAATAAAACTATCAATATTTATTATGAAAGAATAAAATTATTATTTTATACCTTTTGTTTCATGTGATAGTTTTCGATTGCATAGCCTGTGTATGAATGTCTATATTTATTAGATCATTTTTACGCAGTTTGTTTGATATTTTTTTTAGGTACCTTAGCCTGAAGTGTTGCGGGCGAAAAGAAAATATGCACTCGCAAGGGTTTTGCAAGAGCCACTCGGAAGATCCATTAGAGGTTTGCTTAGCTCATTTTGGGTATGGTTTTGATGATGATAGTGTTATTTGTGAAGTCAATGCTTTACTAGACTCCACACCGCTGATAGACACTAATAAATGGAAACCCAAACTAGATTCTATAATTTTTACTGAGTCTCGACTAGTTCCATTAGTTGAGAAAGCTCTGACCTTGACCCTTAATAATGAAACCGTTGTAGATGATAATGGGCCAATTAGTCACGATATCATTGTTCCGTTGAGCCCTTGTTTCTCGGATCGTGATTTTCTAAAAGCTTATGTGAATGTTCCGAATAAGATTGAGTTCATTTTTTGCTATCTGGGTACTAATCATCATTACTGCAGGATCATCTTTTCATCAAAACTGATTATTTGGGTTGATCCCCAACTTTTCAGGCTTTATATATATGATTCGCAGCTTACCTTGGGGTACCAACCCCACCTTATTTGAGATTGTGTGCTATTGAAAGCAGGGAAACAAATACATTTCGCTTCATGGGAGTCAACCCATCAGATTTGTTCCCTCTGCTCTATCTCTTATTTTCTTTTTGTTTATTTTTTTCATTTCCCATCTTAATCTCTACGTTGGATGACTCAATTACATTGAGGACAATGTAATGTTTAAGTGTGGGGGAGTGGGTAATTTTCCATATTTTGGCAAATTTTTCACTTTTCTTAAAAAAATAAAAATAAAAATAAAAATCAATTGCATAATATCTCTGTTTTGCTCGAGGACTAGCAAAATATAAGTGTGGGGGTGTTGATAAGCATGTAAATGCTACATTTTATACCCATATTTATATTAGCTAGATACAATATTTTAGTTACTAATACTATTTTAGTGCTTTTGTAGAAAGTACAAGTGAATTCGATCATCCAATGAATAAACAACAAAATGTGAGACTTAATGGTGTTTGCGACAAAAATGGCAAAATGTGGTTGGCCTGGTACTTCCATATATCAGCAACCATGATGGTGAAATGTGGTTGGCCTGGTATTTCCATGTATCAGCAACCACAATGATCAAATAAGCTGGCCTGGTATTTCTATATATCAGCAGCACTTATTATGCTGGTCTGGTATTTCTATATGGGAAAATTAGGCTAAGGCCCAACCCATGGATAACCCATAATATGAGGCCCCTAGTTAAAAGAAGTTTAAATCTAGGCCCCGAGTTATTAAAAGACATTGATATCCTTATGCATATTGTCAAGCCCATAATTAAATAAAATTTAAATTTAGGCCCAAAATTATTAAAATATAATGTGATGATATTCCCACCACCTCCGACCACCACAGCCACCGCCAACCACCTCCGCCAACCACCGCCACCAACCACCTCCGACCACCACCGCCTCCGACCACCACCAATCACCTCCTACCACCTCTGACCACCACCGACCACCGCCTCCGACCAGCACCGCCACCACCAACCACCTCCACCAACCACCTCTGACCACCACCGCCTCCGACCACCACCAACCGCCTCCGACCACCGCCGACAACCACCCCGCCGCCGATGACCACCACCACCACCTCCGGCCACATGCATATTGCAAGTGTATCCGGAAGTTACACATGCATTCAAAAGTGTGTAACGAGAAGTTACACATGCATATTGCATGTGTATCCCGAAGTTACACATGGCATGTGTAATTAAAAGTTACACATGCATTAAAATGTGTATCCACAAGTTACACATGCATATGGCATGTATAGCCAACAGTTATCGAAGTAAAAAAATATACAAAAAAATATGCATTGCTTTAATATTCATTTACAATAATTTTTCTGTTTTTATCTATTAATTGGTTGTTATTGAATACAATAAACGAGTTAGAACACTAAATATGTAAAACGAAATCTTAGAAATGAGCCACGAAATCCTCTATTGTTCCTTCCCTTCTTGTCTTCCTCATTACAAAATGCTTCCATATCTGTAACAAAATAAACATCCATGAAATTAGATTGGGTGAACAAAAAGAATGAAATAATATTATAGAACAACTAAAAGAGTAATTAAGAGTTACACATGCATATGACTAGTGTAACTTGGAGTTACACATGGGTCTCATTAGTGTAACTGGGAGTTACACATGCGGCTGACTGGTACGATGAGAGTTACACATTCATAACCTTTATATCCCATCAATTAGCAAGTGTAACTAGAAACTACACATCTAATTGGGAAGACAATTAGATGCCATATGCATGAGCCAATTAGATGCCATATGCACGAATGCAATTCACTCGGGGGCTTTGCCCCATCGTGAAAAATATATCCTATGGAACAAGCTAAACATAAAATGAGCCATTAACATACTCAACATGAGAAATATATCATATGCAGAAATCAATAGATACAATGTGTCTTAAAGTTACAAATGCTATTATTGTTTACAAATACACATGCAACGGGATATATACATGTGTAAATTGTTAAAAATACAATAGGATATATATGTGTAACCTCAAGTTACACATACTGTAAAACAAAAAACAACATCTCTACATCATCAATTTGAAGTTGTTCTTTTGAAACAACATTGTTTCTTCATCCTCTTCTCAGTATCAAACAAAAAAACTCACAACAAATTCACAAAAACAAAAACAACGAGAAAATACAAATTCCATGCTAATAATAGAATAGGAACAATATGTGTAACCTCAAGTTACACATACTGTAAAACAAAAAAAAAGCTTGTCTACATCATCAATTTGAAGTTGTTCTTCTGAAACAACATTGTTTCTTCATCCTCTTCTTAGTATCAAACAAAAAGCTCACAAAAAATTCACAAAAAAAAAAAAAAAACAAAAAATACAAATTCCATGCTAAAAATGCAATATGATATATATGTGTAACCTCAAGTTACACATACTGTAAAACAAAAAACAAAGATGTCTACATCATCAATTTGAAGTTGTTCTTCCAAACAACACTGTTTCTTCATCCTCTTCTCAGTATCAAACAAAAAACTCACAACAAATTCACAAAAAATAACAGAAAAATACAAATTTCATGCTAAAAATACAACAGGATATATATGTGTAACCTCAAGTTACACATACTGTAACAAAAAACACCGCATGTCTACATCAATTTGAAGTTGTTCTTCTGAAACAAAATTGTTTCTTCATCCTCCTCTCATTATCAACAAAATATAAACAAAAAATTCACAACAAATTCTCGGATCGGACATGCAAGAACAACAAATAATCGGAAAAAAAAAATTGAAAAAAGTTTTGAAATCAAACCAAAATAAGATTCGTACCTATATTTGATGTTTCCTTCTTCTGAAACATTGTTATTTCTTCTTCATGTTCTCAATATCAACCAAATCGAAAAAAATCAGTAAGATCCAAATCATAAAAGTTGAAAACAAAAATTTAGAAAACAAGAGAATTCACTTTGTCATAACTAGATCGAAACACACCTATATTGATTTCTCTCTTTCAAAACCTCGTCTTCTTCCTCTTCTCAAACTCAACAAAATCCAAAAAAAAAAAAAAAAATCAAGTGAAAGATAAAAATCAAAAATCGAAGCTCAATACAAACAATGAACGCATAAAAGATAAATTGAAACACACCTATTTGTTGTGTTTCAATGCAACGTCTTCCTCCTTTTCGAATCCGAAAACTAGTGAATCAATTAAACAAATTAAAAAATAATGAACGTGTGGTTCTTCCTTTAGTCTTCAATACAATAAATCAAATAGGTGTGTTTCAAAAATTAAACTAATCTCCGGTATTAAGTCGCAAAGATAATTTGATCTCATTCGTGAAAAATCGCCGAGAGAAGAGAAGAGGGAGTAGAGAGAAATCGATTTGATTTTTGTTTCTTTTTCATTATAAAACTTCTATAAAATACCGGAGGTTATTTTTGGAATTAAAATATTTATTAAAAAATTGATGACATCACTATCCTAGGATAATTCAAAATCCGCCCCAAAAATAAAAGTTTTGGGCCTAAAAATATCAAAATGTGGAAGAATGGAGTTGATAGTGAAGGATCCATTTTGTGGGACTTCTATATATTGAACCCATATAGTAGGGTGGTTATAGTATTTTTCACTTTCTATATATCAGCAGCACTTATTATACTGGCCTGGTATCTCCATATATCAGCAGCAATGAAATGGACTGGCATGGTATTTCTATATATCAGCAGCCGGGTTGGCCTGGTATCTCCATGTATCAGCAACCACAATGATCAAATGCGCTGGCCTGGTATTTTCTATATATCAGCGGCACGTGAACCAGCTCATCACGGCCTGACTTAATGGAAACAAAGAATTTCTCTTTGTTTATTAAACAAAGGGTTTCAAGCAGTGGAAAGAAAAGAAGCTGGATATGTGTACACTCTCATAAGCTAGAGAATTTGTGCACCTAAGGAGTACCACTCCTTTTTCCATTTCAATGACACATGTTCCAGTGGAGTACACACTACCTAGATGTACAATAAGGATATTATTCCTTCTCATGTTCTGGTTAGAAGAATTCAATCTCAAAAGGAAACGAAATTTCATTTCTTGATGAAGCAGCTGTTGGCGGTGATGGTGCTGCGCTCGTGAAGATTGAACAGAACAATGGAGAAATGGGTCCGTTGCTGGTTGGCACGAATTCATTCTCTCAATTTCGTTGCAGTAACAACAATGGTAGCAGCTCTCGGCAATCTGATGCTGGCAGAGATGAAAGATGGTGCTGTAGTTGGATTGAGAAGAGAGGAAGATTGATCTGAGCTGGATCGGCGGGATTGCAACGCTGCCAGAGAGCTCGGAGATGGCTGCAATCAGGGAACGATGATTTATGAAGCATGGATGGTGATTTAGTTGGCCTGGATTTATCGACAAAGTTAAGGCATGGACTGTGTGATTCATTCAAATGGGTTCTGTATGGGATTTTCTATCGAGAAGTTCGAACAGCTGTAGTCGAGACAGAATTTCAGCTGACAAGAGAAGCAAATGGGTGAGTGATTGTCGTTAGAAGAGAAGAAGACTTGTTTACTGTAAGCTTTGAGTGATGGAGTTGCACTATGGAGTCTCAGTCTTTATGGTGTTTTACGACGGCAATAATGGATATAACTGAAGGCAGTGGAGTATTCTCTTGTACCTACAATGAGGTTTGACAAAAGCTGGTGTTGTTAACGATGGCTGTATGAGAAGAAGCTGCTGAATTAAAGTGTCTGCGTCATCAGGTCTTCATGGCGTTTGAATGCAAGCTTCCCTGTTTCGACTGAGAATAAAATTGGCTAGTTGCAGCCCGTGGGGACTAAACAGCGAATTAGAGATCAACAGAAGCAGCTCGTTGCTCGACAACAACAGCAACAATGGAGAATCAGCAGCGAACAAAGGCTCATGTGTTGTTTCGATCGACGGATTCAAGACAAGCTGTTGGTGGTGTATGAATTGTGTTCGGTGCTGGGTTGTGTTGGATTCTCGAACTCATGGCAGTGGTGGTCACTCTCGATCTCTGCAATAACAAATATGTGTTCATGACACTTCAATGAAGGAACAAAATGCAGCGGCAAATCTAGGAGTTGGCAACGATGGATGGAGCTGTGGTGTCGGAATGGTAGCAACTTTCTGCAGTCAGTTCAAAGTACCGATTGTTCTTGTTAAATGATTTTGAGCTGGTCCGTTGCAGGTAGCAGAAATGAGGCACCCACACTCACTGAATTGGAGATGTGTACTGGCGGGGAATGGCGGCATCGATTGGCTTGAGTCCACTGCTAATTGATGTTGGCAGTTAAGGGAATAGAAAGTAGCGTTTGCACTTGAGTTCGGTAATCGACTGAATTTGGAAAATGGGTTCTGTTTGTCGGTCTGGGCCATGTCTTGCTAGGCCCAAAGTGAACTTCTACGCAGCACTCGTATAAAAACGAACAGAACACACAAAAGAAAAGGGGAAGGCCGGCTTGAGTTATGGAGGAGGCTGGCTGCGGCTCTGAGGCTGCAACGGGAAGAAGACTAGGGTTTGAGTTTTTAATTCCGTTTCGATTAGCTAGGGATTGATTTTATATTGATTTATGGCTTTTGAGAAAGCCATGTCTAGCTAATCATGTTAGGGTTTAGGTAGAACCCAATTTTATTATGAAAACTCTACATTTATATGCTTAATAATGAGTTGATTGATTAGTAGTTTTTCTTCATATAGCTTGGTATTTAATTGTTCATGTAATTTTCTTGATTATTTATGCTTTTGAATTGATATTTCGTGCTTCGGTTAAATCCCTAGACGTGGTATGCAAGGATAGATAGGTAATGCTTTAGAATCACTACCCATGAAGCGAAGAAAATTACAATGGAGAAACTTGATTTGAAAATGCATGGAATATATATTTAATGTTTAGTAGAGTTTGCATAATTAATTGGTGGAAACCGAAAACCCTAGCAACTCATTCCATCTTGTTTATTGTCACGATTATTTGTTATTTTGTTTTGTTCGAATTTCTGAAAGTCTTTAAAACATCTTCTATTTTGTTACTTAATTTTTGGTATTAGTTGGTAGAGTATTTCACACTCCTCGTGGGAACGACCTGTACTTGCCATTGTCTACTAGTTAGACGCTGTGCACTTGCAGTATTTATTGTGGGTTTTCCAAACCTACCAAAAGGTCTTTCTGAAATAATTAGAGCCTGATGAGAGAAATATAGTTAATTCTGATCTTTATTTTCGTCTTGTCGAAATAAGCGATTGTACATACGCAATCGGTTCAACAATAGAATTAAGTATCTTAGTAGATTTATTGAACGAAAGGGAAAATTGTTTAGGATAATTTTTCCTTGATAACATATTGAAACTAAATTACTTTTGTAGTTTCAGTTTTAATATCGATTATCTAAAATGGTATGTGAAACCTTCGTGCTTAACTCTTATTGGTTGTACAAGTCTTATAGATTTGTAAGATCCTTTCAGTTTGTCCTTTATTTGCTCGAACCTTTCTCATTTTGTGACAAAAAGGGGGAGAAATATATGGAGTAAACAAGTGATTTTCAATCACTAGGAAAGGACATTTGTGCTTAAACGTTATATCTAACGAAATAGTAAAGCATAGACTAAGGGGGAGAAACATATCATCATGCTATGTAGTATTTAGACTACAAAAGGGGAATAACAAAGATGTTCGGATTGAATATTTACCTAGCTTGCCTTTGGGGGGAGTAAAAGCTTCTGTTATTCAAATATCAACAACGACATTTATTTATTGAATATATGCGTTGTTGAAACTTAGAATCAAGCGTATGAAGAATGAGTTATTTTATAATTCTTTTAGCTCCATATGTAATAAGAGTTTTGTCACTAAAATTGACAAAGGGGGAGATTGTTAGATCATAGGTCGGTTGAAATCACCAAGCATTGGTATGTCAAGTTTCGTTGTCATATTTTAGTATCAAAACTCATCTAGAGTCGCTTGATTAAATACTAGAGTCAACTTCGTTTAGGTTAGACTAGAAAGTCTAGGAATGTTGAGACGTACAAGTATTACTTCGAAGACCTGAAGAATGTGAAGAAGTAACGACTACATCATCCTTCCACTTGAGGTTAGTAATATCGACTTTATCTTGTTTCCATTCCTAACGTATCTTTTAAGTCGTGCTATATTGGAAACATAACCTGCGAAGCTGTATAGTGATGAGACTTGGTCATAAAAGTATGATCAAAGTGTCAAGGAAAAACATATTACGAAGTATAAACGCTTATCTTTCGGAACTTCGTAAATACGACATCGACATAATCTATTGTACATAGTTATTTGATTATGTGTGCATTATATAGGTATGATTTCATCCTAGAAAACTATGTATCTTTACATTAGCTTAAGGAAGTATATGTATGAACTTGTTTTCATAATCGAAAGGGAAATCATGATTGGTCTTGCTATTCTTTGAATATATTTTGGATGACCAATGGAAGATGACTATGGTAGAACCTATCTTAACTTTGTTGAGACCTGAGGTATAACCGGTCATAGCCTATATAATATAGCTAGTTGTAATCGGTCATGAGCTACATTAAAAATCAAGGTGTAACCGATCACAAGCTATATTGGTGTAGTAGCAGGACCTAATCTTGTTGGTTCAAGAAAGTTTAGAAAAAACGGCTACTGTTGGTGATGAATTCAATTGGATCTATAAAATTTAAGAGAAATTTCCATGAAAAGTAGTTACTGTTCATACTTTTTATTTAGATCTATAAAATTTAGGTTCAAAAATGGAAATTTTATGGAAAGAATCACACTTTCGGGAGAAAACACCGTCAACAATTCAAAGACATGAAAAGAGGAAGAGAAAATATAGGTTCTTGTGATGAAATTCAAGGAAGAAAGCTAATTTTTTAATGGAAGATTTCATATTCGGGAGAAAAAGAAAAGAGGAAAAATTGTTGAAGGAAATTAAGGAAGAAACGAAGAAAAGGATAAGAACAAAACGCCGTGATTTTTATCACAAAAAGAAGCTTCGCACAGATGGTTTGAGTTGGAGCGAAGAAGCTTGATGTCGCAAGATCAAATCTCGCCACAGTCATATTTTTCAAATATTTTTGAACTTTCAAGAGGGAAAAAATGGAATAAAGCTATAGCATTGTGTGTTTCCTTCGCAAGCAAAGTAGCCGGATGGTCATTCGCGAAGAGAATAAGCTTGGGGTTGCGAGTTCGAATCCACCTTTTACATATTTTTGAACTTCCGGAAGCGAAGAAGTGAATAAAGTTATAGTATTGTGTGTTTCTTTCACAAACAGCAGCTAGCACAATTGGTCACTGCGAAGAGTATAAAAATAAGGTCGCGAGTTCGAGTCTTACCCTTCGCGAAGAATTTTTGTCATCTTTTTCCTTGAATATCAAAGGGTGAATATAAGTCATGTATTAGCATTCTCGATCCTTTCGCACGGGAGGAGTAGCACAATTGGTCACGAGCGAACAAGAGGAGCTTAAGGTCGCGGGTTCGAATCTCCCCACCTCGCAAAGAATTTTTTGCTTCGAAAGAAGGGAAAAAATGGATAATTTCGCAAGGTTGTTTCATTCTTTCCGCAAACAAGAGGCGGCACGGTTGGTCACCTGCGAGGTTAATGAGTTCATGGTCGCGAGTTCAAGTTCCATTGAACGTCCATTTTTGCATGGATTTTTTCATGTGATATCTCGCAAGAAGAAAGTAGGTGATTATCTCGCGAAACACTTCGCATAGGCATGGCTAGCACAGTTGGTCAGGAGGCATGAATGTGAGCAGAAGGTCGCAGGATCAATTCTTGCTCTCGCACACTTATTTTTGTTATGAGAAATTTCGCACAGACTTTGCTTATCTCGCAAAGAAGAAAGTTGATGATTATCTCGCAAATGAATTTCGCGAGAGAGAGTTAGAACAGTTGGTATGTTGCGAGAAAATCCAAGAAGCAGGTCATGGGTTCAAGTCTCACTTTTCACATTTCTTTTTGCTGCGCGAGATTGACAACAACAAACCACAAAAGCTAAGTACCACTTTCCTTAAACATTTTACTTACAAAAAATAAAAGATTTTTGATTTGATTTACAAAACGCGATACAATCGCAGAATTACAAAGATTTCACGATTACAATAATTCGAGAACAATATCTCGCACAGATCAATTTATATATTTCCCTTAAATATTTGATTTGTTTCAAATGAGAATGATATCCAACATGGAGAGTAGTAGCGGGCAAACCTTTATGGCGTACACCTAGTTCGCGAATTTACCTTATGATTTCGCAAAGAGGCAATGTACCTAAAGTGCGTCATATAAGGGGGTACCTATTAGGATCATTTCCATGAAAGATGTTTATCGTTTGAGACGAAACAAGTTATACAAAGGAAATCAAAACAAAGAAAAAATGATTTGAACTTGCAATTAAATGAAAATTTTTGATAAAAGAAATGTTGAATACTAATCTAAATTTTTATTTGCATTCTGACATAGCATGAGGCAAAGAACATGGAGCGAGTTTCGCATGATGGATTCGCAATACTTCTTATATTTAGAGGATTAAGTACTTCTTATACTTCTCAAAAGGATACTTCATACTTCTTATATATTTAGGATTGAGTACTTCTTATACTTCTCAAAGGATACTTCATACTTCTTATATATATTTCGAGGATTAAGTACTTCATATACTTCTTCAAGGATACTTCATACTTCGCATAATTCGGAAACGATACTTCATATATACTTCTCAAAGCTTCGGAACTTCGCAAAAAGAATAGAGGCAAGTACGTACTTTTCAAGTCCAGTATTCTTAAGCTCGTTCCTTCATCAACAAAGACCAAAGATTACTACAACAACAGATTTTTCCTTAAAGATCGCTCTTCAAGCAATATTCAAGGAAAAAGAGGCAAGATGTAGGATTCAAATATCGCACAACATATTCTCTTAGCGTGCGAGATTCAATTATTTTTTAACTTAACTCGCGAGAGTGTCTCGAGAGAAGGTAGCAAGACTCTCGAGTGTCTCGAGAGAAGGTAGCAAGACTCGAGAGAGTGTCTCGAGAGAAGGTAGCAAGACTCGAGAGAGTGTCTCGAGAGAAGGTAGCAAGACTCGAGAGAGTGTCTCGAGAGAAGGTAGCAAGACTGCGAGTGTGTCTCGAGAGAAGGTAGCAAGACTCGCGAGAGTGTCTCGAGAGAAGGTAGCAAGACTCGAGAGAGTGTCTCGAGAGAAGGTAGCAAGACTCGCGAGAGTGTCTCGCGAGAAGGTAGCAAGAGCCTGCGAAATTATCAAAGAGCTCGCGAGAATATGAGCTGTATGTGAGTTGTCATCCACTATGTAAACACCTATATAAAGAGGAGAGCAGGAGAGAGAAAAGGGATAATAATTTTGGGGAGATAGACATTTTGTAAAGGAGAGATATTTTTAGAGAGAGAAAGACTTTATTTTCTTTATCATCTTCTTCCCCAAATAATTAGATCTAGAACTCTAGAAAATATCCATTAATGGAGATTCTCAATGTAATCCAAATGTAACCTCAACAATCATAGTGAAGAATCGTGGATGTAGATCACATTGATCGAACCACATTGGAATGCAAGTTGTAACCGGTCACAAGTTACTTTGGGAACCAAGATATAACCGGTCACAAGATTAATTGGGAAGTTAGCTGTAATCGATCACAAGCTGCCTTTGGGAAGCAAGGTGTAACCGATCACAAGCTAACTCGGAAAGCAAGGTGTAACCGGATACAAGCTACTTTGTGGAGCAAGGTGTAACTGATTATAGCATGTATTGGGAATCATGTTATAACCGGTCACAACATACTTTGGAGTGATGGTTTAATCGGTCCCATGTACAAAACCAATATCAATGGTTCACATATTTCTTCATGGTGTGCGTGAATTAGGGTTTTGGGTTTGCCAAGATGAGAATCTTCCAGAAGTCGACATATTTGAACATGTACATAACTCTTATCATTTATTGTTCAAAGATATTCCTTGATACTCAAGGTGATCCCTGGTCCGGAAAAGTGAAAATCATTTAATTATGATTTTCATCATATATGTTTTAATTACTAGCAATTAAAGCATATCCTCTGGAAAATATTATTAGTTAATATGCTAGACTAATAATAGAAGTTTTCTATGAGAGTTTTTGGAAATATTGGTTAACATTAATTGGGAATAGGAAAGCCGAATTTAGGTACTTTAATGCATATCTTGAGAATATTTTCGGTTTTGGGATTTCCTTGTTGTCTAAACAACCTTGGTCTATAAATACTTGAGTTTGCATTTCTTGTAAACTATCCTAAGAGCCAGGTAAACTTCATTTCTTGTTGTTTCTGGTGGATCCGTCTATCCAGAGAGGAAAGTACCCTAATTAGACGAAATCTCTTACGACCACTCGTTTAAAAACTTATGTGGGATCAAGAAGTTCTACGAGTACCGTTGGTGGGAAACTAGATAATTGCAGTGTTATTAGTTTTCGATTATTGATTTGATTGACTAACGGTTGTTGAAACTTTGATTGCACCTAGTTTGTTTATTCTTGAGAATCTTCTCTTCTGATATAAGGCTAACTCAAACTAGATCAAAGTATTGACGGGATCTTTAGAACCATCTTCGGATCTAAAGACATCTTGTGATAATCCACTGTAACAGACTTCATTCTGTGCGTGATTGGTCACAAGAGGTTTCAAGTGTTGTTGTGCAGATTATTGAAGGCAATATAAGACGAAGAAGAATTCTTATTAGTTTTTGTATCTTGTGGATTTAGTATACAAACCTTGATCGGCTGGGGTCCAAACTAGAATCGTTTTATCTTTGATAGACTTGATTGATTAGTTGCGTGAGATCGACATCGCTTGATAAGTGCATATTTCACATATATTTGGCGTCAATTCCATGCTAGTAATTGCTTATATTCTTGCAAATTATTGTATACTACGCTTGTTTTCTTTTATTTGTGTTTTGTTAGGCGAATCATCCAAAAAGAAGTGAATTTGCACTTAATTGTGCAATAAAAGAAGCTAGCTACAAGTGGAGAAGGGGCCAAAGACCAAGAGAAGTTATTTCAAACCTAAGAGTTCTTGCTATCATGTTGAAAAGGACGAAAATACTAAGTCAACGGCGAAAGAACGGAGTCATTCTGAGTTCGTATGAAGAAGTTATGAGCAAAACAAGAATTTGGAATGTCAAAAGGGCAAAAGGGCAAAATGATCATTTTACAGGAAACTGCTATTGGCACCCTTCCATCTGCTAAGGGGCGACCAATTTTGTCTACTTCTCGTGGTCAGGAAATATATTGCACCAAACATAATATTTGAACTGGGTTTGAGATGCTTGTTGCGGTCGTTGTGGATACAGGAGGAAGTTTTGGGCAAAAGTGTAAAATGGTCATTTCATGGTCAAGTGCTATTGACAGGTCAGAAAATGCTAAGGGACAACCAGTTCACCACATCTCTTCCGCACGCTCCGAAGAATGAAAGTGTAAATAGAATCAGACTTGATTCAAATGGATTTTTATGGTCGGATGTTATTGGCACCATTACAGACGTTAAGGGGCAACCAGAAACACAACATTAATTAATGGACAAGTGCTGATTTGGCTACGTAGAGTCCACTATCTCTCCGTGTACGTGAGTATATGAAAGAGGAGAATTTCATCTCAATAACGAAAATTCTGAACGTACCTCCCAGAAAACAGAGCAAAAACCGTCCCCTCTCAATACTCAATATGGTGGGGCCCAAAAATGGGACCCCTGCTATCTCCCAAGGAATGGGGCCCGCCCTCATGTGAGAGGGCGGTTTTTGCCTTGTTTTTAGACACGGTACGTCTAGAATCACTGAATCAATAATTGTTAAAGAAAGGTTAATAAGGACCCACCTTTAAGTGATAAATAAATTAAAAGAAGAAATGTTTTATGTGGGGTCCATGGAGTAACTTTTCATGCAAAAAGTGCATAGAAAAGGGATAGTATTCTCATGTGATAAGGGAACAGCCTCTGATATGAAAACAAAACATTTAACGCGTTTTGGGAGAAGGTGTAAATTTGGTGTAGCATGGTGCATCAAAACGGGATGTACTATCGGTGAAAGGAAGACATGATGCTCTTTACTAGCAGCCAATTAGAAGCCGCAATTGCTTTGTTTAAGATACTTCATGTTACGCCATAACAGATACACTTATTTTCTCATGCAGAGAGTTCTGAATTTGGCAGACAATTGGATAAAGAACAGAGCCACGTGACATTTTTTTATTGGACCGTGAGGTGATGAAGTCGGTCGAGGTAGAAATTAATACTTTTATTCTCTATCTGTTACGGATTTTAGGGAAAAGTTGCAGTGACTTTTGGGTATGAATACATGTCTTGAGAGAACAAAAACTTCACTTCTTCTTTTACATTTTTCTTCTCCAGCGAGAAACATAGAAACACAGAGAGAGAGCTCCAGGCTGGCTTTCGTTTTTAGTTTTACTTTAATTCCTTCTTCTTTATTTATTTGCCAGTATTTTTTAATTATGAGTAGCTAAACTTTTAATTGATTAGGGATGATTTCAAAGTCCTGAACAATGAAATATTAATTTCTTTAACCACGTTTATTTCAAGTTTTATTTTATTGTTGATTATCTTTATTATTTTTAATGTCTAAGAATATTGAGGGTTTATTTAAAATGATCAATTAAATTAACCAATCAATATTTGTTCTACTAGTTTAGGGTTTGTGATACGTGTAATTGTCACATCAACTCTTTACACAAGTAGTAAATCACAAGAGCTGACAGAGGGATTTTGTTAAGCAATTGTGTATAAAGATAACACTAGTAACCAGGCCTAGCCTATGCGTCTGATGCTAGGATCAACCTGATTCACAGAGTGTAAAGCATTCGACTAATTTACACCTTGAGAGCTTATTCTTGGTGGGTTGGTTGGATAGAATCTGGTAGTCGAGCGCTTCCGTATCCAGTGACAGTAGGAATTCGGGGGATAGCAGAGCTTATTGCTATTCTACGGTTGGTAACAATATAAGTTCAACAAGAAATAAATTTATATTTAATTAAGTTTCGGTTCAGTGACGACGAATGATCGCTGGTCATCTTTCTCCATATTATTTTAAACCAATCTTTACTATTTTGTTTTATTAGTTACTTTAATTTAAAATCTAAAAACTCCCATTTCGGTTGCTTTTAACAACTAGAAACTCCCTGCTCTTCGTGGGAACAAACTCCTTACCATTATATTACCAGTTAATTGTGTGGAAAGAAGTAATTAATTTGTTGTGTAAACGACGCGCACCAAATTTTGGCACCGGTGCCGGGGAGCAGTCGATAGCTTTTAGTTGTTTTATTTTCTTTTAATTTTATTTAGTACTTTTGTTTTTAGATTTTTCTTTAATTTATTTTAGCTTCTAGTTGTTGGTTGTTTTATTTTATTTTAGTTATTTTACAGTACTTTGTTTTTATATTTTTCTTTAGATTTTTTTTTCCTTCAATTTTTTTTTCTAGTTATTATTATTAAAAAAAATAATTAATTTTTCTTTATTAAATTTGTTTTTAGATTTTACTCTAGATTTTTTTTTGGGGGTTTCAGGTACTTAAGCTCTGGCACCTAAACAGTGGGATTACCCGAGGTGCGGCATAAAAACTCGCAGGGGAACAGTACTACAAGAACATCAACAGTCGCTACAAGAACCATCTAGTGAAGAGATGGTTAATACAGACGACGAGAGAGATCTTCCACCACCTCCACCTAAGGAGAAGAAGCTACGAGAGTTGACATCTCCATGCTTAGATTCGCAACCATTGTGTATTACTTTAACTAACATAGTGGAGCTGAAGTCGAATCTGATTCATAATTTACCGAAGTTCAAGGGACTTCCGGGTGAAGATCCAAACCGTCATCTTCAAAAATTCCAGCACAAGATGACAAGTCTTAGGCAAGGTACCGAAGACAGTGATACGGCAATGCTTCAAGCTTTCCCATTTTCTTTAATAGATATGGCGGAAGAATGGTTGTATTACCTTCCCCCAGGGAGTATTACAACATGGACTGAAATGAAAAAGATATTTATGGAGAAATATTTTCCTGCTTCCAAGGCAGCCGCTGTTCGCAAGGAGATTAGTGGCATTCTGCAGATTACCGGGGAGTCTCTTCATGAATATTGGGAGAGGTACAGAAAGTTGTTGGCAAGCTGTCGTCACCACAACATATCTACAACACTTATTATCCAATACTTTTATAAAGGATTACTTCCAGAACAGAGGAATTTGATTGATGCAGCTGTTGGTGGTTCACTTACTGAAAAGACAATCTCGCAGGCAACTAGTTTGATTGAGTGCATGGCTTCGAAAGCTCAACAATTCTATTCCAGAAACAACTCAAGTGTCAGAAGAGTTGGCGAGATAGGAGAGTCTGCACAATCAGAGCAACGGATAAACAACATCGAAAAGGTAGTGCAACGAATGGCAGCAATGACTATTCCTACTTACGAAGAAGAGTCTGAGCAGGTGAATGATGTGTTCCCTAATTAGAGGCCAGGGTATAACCCATACTCTAATACCTACAATCCAGGATGGAAAGATCACCTGAATTTCAGCTACGCAAACAAGCAAGATACAGCTCCTAATCCATATGGTTGGCAAGGTGGTTCTCAACAACCACAATTCCAACCTTAGCCGCAAGTGCAACCTCAAGTTCCCAAGGAGAACGCATCTGAAAAGATGATTACTATGGTGCAAGGTCCCTCATCTATGTTCCAATAGAGTCAACACAAAGTTGATCAGCATATGCAGAAGACCGACTCTTCCATAAAAGATTTACAAACTCAGATGGGGAAAATGAAAACTGAGATGAATCAACTGAAGGCACAAGCATCAACAAAGTTGCCATCACAAAATTTTGTGAATCCAAGAGAGAATGTTAATGCAGTACTTTTGAGGAGCAGAAAGCAGACATAAGAACCAAAATAAAAAGAAAAGGTTAGTCACGACTCATAAAAGGAAGTAGAGGTGGAAACTGTTCCAAAGGAAAAGCCAACTTCAACTGGCCAACCTAAGGGCACGGTTCCTACTTTTACCACACTATTCCTTTTCCTAGTCGTTTTTCCAAGTCAAAGAAGCAAGATCTAGACAAGGAGATTATAGACATTTTCAGCAAGGTGCATATCAACATTCCATTTATTGAGGCCATCAGAACGATACCAAGGTATGCCAAGGTTTTGAAGGATTTGTGTACAAGGAAGGAGAGGTTGATTGCTAACGAGGTCACTCAGGTGGGAGAAAGTGCTTCAGCTATGTTACTAAAGAAGACGCCTACAAAATAAAAATATCCTGGTGGTTTTACAGTGCCAATTACTATTGGTAACCGACGATTTGAGCGTGTTTTGCTTGATTTGGGAGCTTCCATAAGCGTGATGTCAGACGATGTTTATGATTCTTTGAACCTGGGACCTTTAAAGGAGACAGGGATTATCATTCAATTGGCGAATAAGTCTAACATATATCCTAAGGGACTCGTGGAAGACGTGTTGGTGCAAGTGAATGAATTGATCTTTCCGGTTGATTTCTTTGTTGTGGATATGCAGAATAGAGACAATTGTTCGTCTACTTCATTACTTATTGGGAGACCATTTATGAAGACTGCTAAGACGAAGATTGATGGCGATACTGGGACACTCACTATGGAATTTGACAAAGATATTATACGCTTCAATATCTTTGAAGCTATGCGTTATCCAAGTGATATCCATTCTGCATTTTTCTGTTGATGTTATTGGTTCGTTGGCATAACGGATGTTTGATTTGAACAACGAAGATGAACTTGAATCCGTGCTACAAAATAGCATTGATTTGGACGTCCATGGCATGCCTGATTTGGACGTTGACTTAGCCGAAGAGATAGTGGAGATGTGTAGTGCTTTAACAATGCTTGCAAAATTTCTGGAATATTTTGCTCGTGTTGTAGCAAGTAATTTTTTAAATTGACTATCGATTGAAAAGCATCTTTAGATGACACATTTGGTACGACGCTACTATAATCTGGTTCAGGATCATTCTAATTATTCATTACTAACTCAATAATTTCTTCGTCTGTTGGAGACTCCATAACCGCATCATTCTCGTTGGGATAGTTCAGAAGATGTTCGACGTCCATCACATTTCTATAACGTAAATTAGAAATGACACCAGTTAATTCAAAAGAAAATGAATGTTAATTGAATTATTAATAAGAATTTTGACCAATATTTCCTAGGTATACTTGTACATTTTCTCATATATAATTTAACTTCTTAATTAAGAAAATATTGTCTAAATGAATAAATAGTCGTTTATCAATAAATAAATAAAATATTCATTTATCGATAAATAAATAACCCCACTAAACGAATATGTTTTCATGGTCCTGAGAGCATTCATTTATCGAGGTTCGACTGTACTTTGTATTCTCTATCTGTTACGGATTTTTGGGAAAAGTTGCAGTGACTTTTGGGTATGAATACATGTCTTGAGAGAACAAAAACTTCGCTTCTTCTTTTACATTTTTCTTCTCCAGCGAGAAAGATAGAAACAGAGAGAGAGCTCCTGGATGGCTTTCGTTTTTAGTTTTATTTTAATTCCTTCTTCTTTATTTATTTGCCAGTACTTTTTAATTATGAGTAGCTAAACTTTTAATTGATTAGGGATGATTTCAAAGTCCTGAACAATGAAGCATTAATTTGTTTAACCACGTTTATTTCAAGTTTTATTTTATTGTTGATTATCTTTATTATTTTTAATGTCTAAGAATATTGAGGGGTTATTTAAAATGATCAATTAAATTAACCAATCAATATTTGTTATACTAGTTTAGGGTTGTGTGATACGTGTAATTGTCACATCAACTCTTTACACAAGTAGTAAATCGCAAGAGCTGACAGAGGGATTTTGTTAAGTAATTGTGTGTAAAGATAACACTAGTAAGCAGGCCGAGCCTATGCGTCTGATGCTAGGATCAACCTAATTCACAGAGTGTAAAGCATTCGACTAATTTACACCTTGAGAGATTATTCTTGGTGGGTGATGAGTGCTAAATAGTGCATATTTATACACCTTTTTATTGGCATTTTACTCATCTTTTGTGCTCATAAATCAGATATTATCCCATATTCTGTATTTTCCTTGTTTTCAAGAATAAATATTTGTATTAATTAATTTTGTGTTTTTAGGTAATAAATAAAGTTCGGAGGAATTGAGGAGCCAAAGAGCGAAGAATTGGAGTCAAGCGTCTATGGAGCAGAAAGCCGAAGCCCGCGCGCATCAGTTACAACCCGACAAGGAGCAACCCACTTACAAGACATGGGCTTGAGCTACCCAAGACCCGGCCCACGACCCGGATCCGAGCCCGTCTCTTCCGAACCGTGAGATCTCATCCATCTGCATCCAACGCTCGTTGCACTCCTATACATCATATCTTGATACTCCGCTCAACACCAAAATAGCCCGTTCATCCTGAGCCATTGAGATTGCTAGCATCCACATCCAACGTTCGCTCCGCCTTCCTCATCAAATCTTGATGTACCCGCTTCACACCACAACACCTATATAAACTCCCATTAACCCAAAACCTAATTTCATTTCCCTTTCTATCTTCCCCTCACCCAACAACACCTCAGAGCTCTGCTCTTCTCCTCTCTTCTCCCGACCATGGCAGAGCGCCACCATCTCCTGCCACAGCCGCCTGTCTCAGCCACCAACAACACCAGCAGCCGTAACAGAACCACCTCTCCGCCTCCCTCTATTTCTCTCATAGTTTCTGCCCTAGAGACTAAGTGAGAAATAGAAAGAGAAGAGGGTTAGGTTTAGGGTTTTGCGAACAGAGGGAGCAAAAGTCAAATCAGAGCCGATTAATCAGAGGGAACTATCAATTCAGAGAATACGGGTACACGAGTTTGTGTTTAATTTATATTTTGTAGAGAATTAGGGTTTGATTTGGGGTTGCATGTATAAATAGAATGGAGTTGACTGTGTTAGGGTTCATGCCTGGGCTAGCCAGAGCACCACTTTAGCTTTATTTGTATCTTGTTATGTTCTAATTAAATTTCCAGGGTGTTGATGAAACCCCTGCTCTTCATGTCAAGCATACTTATCCTTAGTTATGTTTTTGCTGAGTTATCATATGATTAGGATTAGTGATTGATTAATGGAGCTTACAAGCCTGTGATGAGCTGTACTGTAAGAAGACAGCTCATACTAGGGGATTGTTAGCAAATTTAGTTATCAACATCCATTTTAGACCTTCAAAGGAAGGCACAAGAGCATAGCTTAGATACATTGGTGAGCATGAGGGTGGAGGTGGATTCACTACCCCGGTAGCTTCCCGATTTGTTATAATTTACTTCATTGCCTTAGTTTAGAGTCACACTACAACCAATTTCAGTCGTTTCGACAACCAATCCTACATCTGTGTTACATACTTCCTTTGAATTCAGTTTAGCATAGCCATAGATCATCTTAAGCACCACAAGTCCTTGTGGGATCGACCCGTACTTGCCACGTCTCCGATAGACGCCGTGCACTTGCGGTTATCACTCGTAGGCATTAATATAAACATCTTATCACGCCTACCAAAGGGTTGGTTGGATAGAATCTGGTTGTCGAGCGCTTCCGTATCCAGTGACAGTAGGAATCCGGGGGATAGCAGAGCTTATTGCTATTCTACGGTTGGTAACAATATATGTTCCACGAGAAATAAATTTATATTTAATTAAGTTTCGGTTCAGTGACGGCGAATGATTCCCTGGTCATCTTTCTCCATATTATTTTAAACCAATCTTTACTATTTTGTTTTATTAGTTACTTTAATTTAAAATCTAAAAACTCCCATTTCGGTTGCTTTTAACAACTAGAAACTCCATGCTCTTCGTGGGAACAAACTTCTTGCCATTATATTACCAGTTAATTGTGTGGAAAGAACTAATTATTTTGTTGTGTAAACGACGCGCACCATCGCTCTATAGTTTCTCCTTTAGATCTAAATTGATTGATTGTGAATCTAGAAATTGATTATTTCGGTAATCAACATTTAGATTGATCTGACCAGACAAAGGAGTTTATTAGATTAAACATAAGAGCCTTTATCGACGACTCAACAATATCTTCTAGCAAGATTGATTATTTAATGTTATGCTAGATACTGAAAACATTATAGATGAGAATCCTTAGTTTGCTAATACATGAGCTACTAAGCATGTTACTTTTAATGGACCTGAAATTCAATTTTCTAATTCTTATGATAATACTGAATAAATTCATGTTGCTAATGGTAAAGGTATGCGCATTACACACAATGGTTCATTTATTAAATTTGGCAATCAATTTTTATTTAGGTTGAACAATGTCCTTCTAGTGCCATAATATTCTGCCATTTGAAATCTGTACATGGATTCTGTTCTAATAATAACGGTGCCCTTGAATTTTCTTCTCTTTGTGAATCAGGTATGTCAATTCATGAAAAATCCAACTGAAATTCACTTTGTTACTTCTAAAAGAATACTAAAGTGTACCAAAGGGATCACTTCAGATGATGAAATTTTGTTACACAAAGGTCTTTTGGAAGTTCACAGTTTTAGTAATGCTGATCACTCAGCTGGTGAACTTGATACAGAAGAAGCATAGGTGGCTATTGTATATTCTTTGGTTCCAACCCTATATTCTAGTCAAGTAAGAGGCAGAGTTATGTTGCTAGAAGCTCCGCAGAGGCAGAGTGTCGTACTTTGGCTCAAAATGCCGCTGAGATTGTTTGAGCATGTTAGTTGCTACAAGATCTTCATCTTTTCTTTACTGCAGCTCCATTGATTCAACGTGATAATATTAGTTCCATTTCTTTATGTTCTTGTAGATGGTAAAAGTGTCATTTCAAGACCATATACAAAACTCAAATCTCACGGGAGAGATTAAGCCCTTGGTCCTCAAGGCACCCATAGCCACGATTTCTAGTATACGTCCCCGCGAGACACTGCTGGTCATGATGCCCTGATTCCTAGCGCACATCCCCGCGAGACACTGCTGGTCACGTAGATCCTGTAGAGCGTAAAACGTCCTTGGTAGACTTATGAACCAGAACATCGAAAATTCAAGCATGTCTTCGCGAGAAGCAGCTGATTGTGATGCCATGACTCCTAGTATACATCCCCGCGAGATACTGCTGGTCATGTAGGCTCTGTAGACGGGTAAAATGTCCCTGATGGACTTATGACCCAGAGCGAAGACATACATGTCTCCTGTAAGCACGACTCATCCTATTTGAGATCAAGGAATGATTCTTAGTACATCATCACGAGATACACTTGTCATGTCTACTCTAGGCTCTGACTCGACTTACTGAGGCTTCCGAATAATTCTTAGGACATCCCCACAAGATACGCTGGTTATTCTTCCTCTGGGTCCTTTCAACATACTCATAGAACATACTTTCGAGATACACTGGTCATGTAGGCCCCACTTAATGGACATAATTGACTCCTAGCATGTAAAGACCCTCAAGATCGTCAACGCTATTAGACCGGTCAAGAGACGATTTAGCCGCTAATAACTCGAATAGTTTAACACGAACGTTAACAACAATTTAGATATGAAACTAGTATCGTTGAATAGATCTTGAAAAGCTATGCGGAGTGGACTACTCGAACGCGTCATTCGGATATTGGACGAAAAAGATATCATCGGAATAGTGAGAAGGGTAAATTCATCATTTTGCTTTAAACCGCATGGCTGCCCTTATCCATTTCTAGGATGCCTTAATCATTTCTGGTCGGCCTTATCTTCACCAAACTGAGAAGATAATTCTCATTTCTTTTTCTTTTCCTTCTCTCTTCTTTTTTTTCTTCTCTGCTCGGTTCTTCAGCTCTGATGATTCTGTGAGAATATTTTGTGTCTGTGAGATCAGAAACTTAGGGGAAACTTTGAGAACAGAGTGTTGGTAGTGGTGTTGATGTTTATCGAGTTCGGGAAAGAAGAAGCTGATGTTGTTAATCAGAAATTAGGGTTTTTAGATTAAAACTCAGATTTGTATGAAGTTGTTAAGTAATTAAGTTGTTAATGGTTAAATATCGAGGGGGTTGATGTTTGATTGAAGCAGTGGAGTTGTTCTGGTGGTTGAATCAAGAGTTAGGGTTTTATAAGAAACTCAGAGAATGATTAGAAGATGAAATTGACGTTCTAGGTGACAGATTAAAAAGAGTTTACAACAGGTTCTTATACAGTGGAGATAGCAGAATAAAAAGGAAATAAGATAAAAGAAAATACGTACTAATTAAACCATAATATACATGCAAGCCAACAGAATAATATCGAATAATATCAAATATATGGCAGAGATACGCCATATCTTCCAACACTAGGATGATGAGTTGAAATGGGTAATGAGTGAATTGAAGATTTGGAGTGGTATTACAGATGAAGCTAATTTTTAAAGGATGAAATCGATGATGGTGATTGAATTTAGGGTTCATGATGGAACAGAGTTTTGGGGTTCATGGGTTTGAATATTAGATGGTGATGATAGAATTGGTGATGAGAAATTAAAAGAAGAAAATCTCTGAATTGAATCAAGCTACAAAAGAATCTAATTCAATTACAGAACTAAGACTATATTGAGGTAATTATTCTTCTCAAGGAATTTGGTAAAGTTAATTCTTTATGTTGTTTCTTATGTGATTGTTATGGAACCATGAATTGAGATGAATACGTAGGATATTGCAGAAGTGGTTGAAATGAAACTCAGATATGAATGATTATTGAGATTAAGTAGTTATGAATGAAACTGAAATTGAGGTGTGTTGCTGATATAAGCCTTGGGAAAGGAAAAGATGAACTGTTGTTGTTGAGGTTTTGGGAAATTGGTAATGATGTTGAGAATGGTGGTTTGTGTAATGATAATTGGAGGTGTGGTTAGTTATGGAAGTGGAGTTGGATTTGAATAAATAGGCTAGGACTCTGTGTTGTTGTGTTGAGCTGAAATAGATATATATATTAAGTGATGTATGTAATATAGTGCAGATGGATGATAGGGTGTAGAATACACCGTATTTACTATTTAGAGTTTATGCTTTCTTTGCTATTTTTCTTGTAAATTATGTATTTTACGCCTGTTTTGAGTTTTGTAGTTACTTTGGAGTCACACGGAGGAAAAGAAGAATAAATGATCCAAATTGAGCAAAAAGGGCAGGATTGTCATTTCACAAGCAAGTAATATATGGAGCCCAACCACGGTTAAGGGACAACTCTTATGGAGGAGCACTAAAGACAGCCAGCGACATGTTAAGGGGCAACCCATGAAAGATTACTAAATGCACCCGTCTTACGCGTGCAGGGCACCCATCAGCTATACCTAACCCTAAACTCGAGAGGCGTTTCTCTCAATTATTTCACATCCGAAATTTGGGAAGAAAAGGGTACAAGCATTTTGCTATTGAATTTTCTTGTCCGAGAGAAGTAGAGATGCTGTCGAATTATGAGACAGAGAGAAGAAATCGATGTTCTTGAGTAAAATAGAGATGGGTTTGAGTCGGTTGAGACACTGCTGCTGTGAACTGTGATGTGAGTTGTTGTTGGTGGCGTTGTCGATCTAAGAAATCAGATGCAAGTGTTGATGATTTGTGGTCTTGCTGATTGTCGAGTGAGACGGAGCGCAACGGTGAAAAAGGAGTTTGAGTCGCGGTTGATGTTTAGATTGAACTCGGGGTGATAAGAGATGGATTGGGTTTGAGTCTAATGGCGTAAATTGAGTTTAGGGATTTGAACGCAGGGAAATCAAGCTGGTGGAGTTGGTGAACGATTAGAAGATGGTTCTGTTATAAAAAAAAAACTAGAGATGGGTTTTGGAGTCATTATTAATCGAATTCAGATGGTGAAGAGAAATTGAACCAAGAGAAGACTACGATCTTTGTTGATTTCTGTTGAAAAGAGATGGAGAAGAAGTTCGGATGGGTCACTTGGATTTGAGTTTCTTTGTGGGGTTGAATCAGGTGATGGAGCCGTTGCTTGTGAGAATGGTCATTGATCTTTGTTATTTTTGGTGGTAGCAGGTGAATAAGGCTAGAATGGGTCCAGTAATTGAGAAGTGTGAAGTTACACTGAGATGGGTTTGCTGGAAATGGGATGAATCTGTGAACAGATGAGGTCGAGACAAGGTGGTGGTGCTGAGCTGATGGTGGCCGATCCTGGTGTTGATGAGATAGAGTGATATGGGTTGTGAGGCATTACAGTCTAGTGTTGCTGCAGTGAAGAGTGCTTTAACTAGATGAATGCTAGGTTCTTAACAGGTGAAGACATAGATCGGCCTGAATGTGGCCTGGAAATCCCAATAAACAGCAAACTCGGCGGTTTTCTGACCTCGCGAGTCAATCTTCGGCGATGACCGATCCAGTCGATCCAACTCAACCCAGTTAGATTAATCAGCTGAGTTAGAAGCTGACTCAGTGACTGACTCATTCTCTTCCCTTGACCCGTTGACTAACTGTTGACCGTCCTGACCGTTAACTCTGACGGTGCCGTGACGGAATATTCTGTCGACGGAGAAGAAGATTCCGGTGACGGATTCCGGTCAAATTCCGGCCATGATACCATTTTTCCGGCGACCAAAATTCCAGAATTTTCTGTGGACTTCTCTCATGGGTGTGAAGACTTGGACTAGGAATTGGATGGAGAATTTGGCTCAAATTTGGAAAGAGAAGATGGAAGATGAGAAAGACTTGAATTTGGAAATTGAATTGCTAAAGGAAAAGGGTTCTATTCCTTGGAAGATTTGGTGAATATTGAAGCCTATAAATAGAGAAGTTTTCTACATCTTTTTACACATCTCTCAACACACACAACACTTGTGTTTTTGCTTTCAATTCTTCTTTTTAATTATTTGTGTGAACTTGAAAATTCTCCTTTTAATTATTATTTGTGTGAATTTCAAAAACATGAGTAGCTAATTTTCTTATTGATTGAGGATGAATTCCTAGTCCTATACAAGATTTGAGTTTTGTTTCAATTCTATCTTGAAGTTTTTCACATGATTATCGTTTGTTTTTACTAATAGGAATGTTTATTCATTCATGATTGATTGATAGATTGTTTAGAGTGCACGCTAAATTGATTTGTTAGTTTAATCTAAATCTAGTATAAGTTAGGGAATAAGTAATCGTTCTCGACACTTTACACAAGTAGAAAACACGAGACCTTGCGGAGGGATTCCGTGGAGCGATTGTGTGTAAAAACAACGCTAGAAAGTGGACCAAGCGAACCGAGTTTAACTACTAGTACTAAACCTAAATTCATAGATCTTAATGCATTCGAGGAATTACATCTTGTAAGCGAACCTCAAGGTGGTTCTTTTGAATAGAATCTGATAACTAAGCGGACTTGTTACTCAGTGAAATAAGGGATTTTGGGGCTAGCTAAGCGGACCTGCTATCCTACGGTTGGTGATTATCTGTGACTAATAACAAGTAGAAAAGAACATAACTTTAATCATTGTTTTGCAACGAAGAATGATTCCTTGATCTTATCTCTCTCATTGCTTTCAACTTTATCTTTTAATTGCTTTGTTTATTTTCTTTTGATTTTTACACCCCCCTTTCGTGACAATTTTTACAACTAGAATCTCTTGCTCCTCGTGGGAACGAACTTGACTTCCATTATATTATTTTTAATTGAGTGGAAATATTAATTAATTTGATTGCACCTACGACACGCATCAAATTTTGGCGCCGCTCTTGGGGAGCAAATGGACGATTTTAGTTGTTTTTATTTTTCTTTTTGTTTTATTCTTGCTTTGTTAGATTCTTTACCGTATCTAACTTAGTTTTTGAGAATCTTGTTTCAGGTGTTATACCTTTGGTGAATGCTTAAAGAGGGCAGACCGAGTCCAATACGTCTTCGATCCGGCACTCAACTAAAGGATTTCATTCGAGCGGTTAACACTCCACTTCCTCCTTCTTCATCAAGTGATTCGCACAAAGAGGAAGAAACAATGGCTGAACGTACACTCAAGGACCTAGCTTCTCACAAGCTTGATACACAACAATGGTGTATTCAAACTAACTCAACCTTCGAGATCAAGCCGGGGTTGATTAGAGAGTTACCAAAGTTTCATGGCATGGTGAATGAAGACCCAAACAAACATCTTATGGACTTCTATACCATATTTATGGCTATGCTTCCACCGCAGACTAATGCGGATGGAGCAATGTTGAAAGCTTTCCCGTTTTCTTTGGCGGGCAATGCTAAGGAATGGTTATATTATTTGCCTTCCGGAAGTATCACAACATGGAATGGGATGAAGAAACTTTTCCTCGAGAGATATTTTCCCGCATCCAAAGCTACTCAAATTCGCAAGGAGATTTGTGGGTTGAAACAACAAGTGGGAGAATCATTGTATGAATGTTGGGAGCGATACAAGAGGTTGGTGGCAAGCTGTCCACACCATCAATTTAGTGATGTTATGATACTCCAATACTTCTACGAAGCTCTTAACCCAAGTGATATGTCTCTTCTTGACGCCGCAGGTGGTGGTGCACTAGTGAACAAGACGGTGACCCAAGCTACCGAGTTGATTGAAAGTATGGCTGCGAACTCGCAACAATTCTACACAAGAGATGAACCCATGGTTAGGCGAGTGCATGAAGTTAGTGATTCATCATCACATCTTGATCAAAGGATGAGTAACATGGAGATAATGATGCAAAGGATGGCCGCGGTAATTATTCCGGATGGTGAGACCGAACTAGTAAATGCTTTATATCCAAATCAAAGGCCAAGGTACGATCCATACTCCAATACCTATAATCCCGGTTGGAAGGATCATCCCAACTTTAGTTATGCAAACAAGCAAGCGGCGGTTTCCAATCCGTATGAGCAACAAGGTGGTTTCCAACAATCACGTTTCCAACCTCAACAACAATTTCAACCACAACAAGTCAAGGAACGTGATTCTTCAATTGATGACAAGCTCAATGCATTGATGCAAGGTATCACCACTTTGGTTCAACAACACCAACAAAAGACCGATTCGGCAATCAAGGATTTACAAATTCAAGTGGGGCAATTAGCGACCGATGTGAACTTATTGAAAGCTCAAGCGTCCACAAAGCTTCCTTCACAAACATTTGTTAATCCAAGAGAGAGCGTTAATGCGATTACTTTGAGGAGTGGGAAACAAGTGGAGCAACCAAATCAACAAGATAAGGTGTATGATGAGAAGGAGGAAATTGAAACCGCACCAAAGGAGAATACATCCCCAACCAACCTACCTAAGGAGACGGTTCCTACTTTCACAACTCCACCCCCGTTTCCTAGCCGATTTGCTAATTCGAAGAAAGACTTGGAATACATGGATATTTGGGAGATCCTTAAGAAAGTACAAGTCAATATTCCACTCATTGAAGCTATTCGTCAAATTCCTCGTTGTGCAAAGTTCTTAAAGGAGTTGTGCATGAAGAAGAAAAGGTTAAAAGGGAATGAAGTCATGAGTGTGGGGGAGAATGCTTCGGCGTTCATTCTCAAGAAACTCCCACCAAAATTAAAGGACCCCGGTAGTTTCAATATACCTTGCACAATTGGTAAAACAAGGTTCACTCGAGCTTTACTAGATTTGGGTGCATCGGTTAATGTTATGCCTTCTTCGATTTATGATTCTTTGAATCTTGGTCCTCTTAAGGAGACCGGGGTAGTTCTTGAACTTGCTAACCGATCTAATGTTTACCCGAAAGGGATTGTTGAGAATGTTTTGGTGCAGGTTAATGAGCTTGTCTTTCCGGCCGATTTCTATGTCTTAGACATGAATGATGAGAATTCTTCCAAGTCTACACCTTTGCTATTGGGTAGACCATTCTTAAGCACCGCCGGAACAAAGATTGATGTCCAAAATGGCACCTTGACTATGGAGTTTGATGGAACACTCATCCACTTCAATATCTTTGAGACAACGCGATACCCTAGTGATGTGAAGTCATGTTTTCCCGTGAAAAAGATTGATCCGGGCTAATGAATCTTGCAAGAGCTAAGTCGGGCCGTCGACTTTAAAACAAGCGCTTAATGGGAGGCAACCCATCGGTTTTGTATTTCTTATCCTTTTGCTTTTTGTTATTTCTTTTTCTTGTTCCATAACATGTTAAAATTCCCACCTTGACTTTACTAGGACGATTCAATTACATTGAGGACAATGTAAGGTTTAAGTGTGGGGGAGTGGTTAAGCATGTTTTTAAAAAAAATTACAAAAAAATTAAAAAATTAAAAAAAAACAAAAAAGAAGTTTTACATAAAAACTCAAACTTTTAAAGATTTTAGAGTCACTAGCATACTTCTAGGTATGTTTACATAGAGATTTTGACCGACATAATTGAACTTGGAAATGTTAGGGAACTACATTCGGATTTCTTGTTTGTTAGAGTGTTAAATAATGGATTTAATCATGCCGGTGATGCGAATTTGGTGCAGGGAGAAATGCATTATTAGAGTTGCTGATCAATCATTAGTGGAGACTACCCGTATTCATCACGTGAGGCACCGACCAGAAATTTTCCATCTACTAAAGAGCTTCTTTTGAGTGTGTGTCACCGTACGTTAATTCCGGGTAGAATGCTGAGCTACCCAACCTCCCACCAATAGAAGCACTACTCTTTGATCTCTTGAGTGCTAATTTTGTCAATCATGAGGGTGACGTCTATAGATGAAAGCTTCCTTCTTGTAGTTCGATTTGCAATTAGCACCATTCTCTCACGACAACAACGGGTCCATAGAAACACCATCATCATCAACAAGGAGCGACATCAAAATCTACAAGGAAAGTTGGAAAAGTTTAAGGTTTACAAGCAACGGAACGAGAAAAAAAAAAAAACAAATTTCAAATACAAGTAAAGCAACATACAAAAAGCAGATTTTTACATATATGTTGAAGACTTACAATACAATGAGGTAATTTTATATCCAAGTATGAAGACTTATTTATAAAAGCAAAGAATAGCAAAAGGTGAGAATTATTGAAGTTTATGATTTCGAGACGATATAAGTTGTGAAGAATCAAGCGGTAAAATACTTCTCCCACGGCCATGGTTGTATTTAATTTCTCTTGTTTCAAAAAAAAAAAAAAAAAAAAAAAAAAAAAAGAGAAATATTTGTTTTGTTAATAAGCCGTGGGGAAGGAAAATATATAAGGAAGTTTCAAGCGACAAGGATTTAAGGTAAAAAGAGTTATAAACTGTTAAGGATTTATGAAATTCGAGAGTTTATCACCAATAGTTGAAACCAAAGACGAAGACCAAGGAGATCAAGACGAGGAGCGGAAGACGTTTCTATTGGATGCCGTGAGAGTGGTGTTATCATAATTGGCGATCAGATGTGAAGGTGAGTAAGTAATCTCATCCTCGATAATAATGGTTGATTTCCTTTCGTAGAGATCGTCAGAAAAATGGTTTTTCAAAATATTAAAAGATGTGGGTTTTTAAAAATATTTCGGAAGTTGTCCTTCCCACCATTCAACGTGTCGCAAGATTTTTCTCTTCATTCCTACCTGCACACATGTGAGAACCATAAAAAGCCGTCTTTTTGAGTGCAATTATCATAAAATCCTTTTTGGTGAGGCAGAAGTCGAGGCGAAATGCTTATTGATCGTTTCTCAAACACGCGTTCTCTCATTATGGTGTGGTTATTTCTCACTCAACATTTAAGAATGAGAATATGTTCTTTAGTATTTCTAACTTCTTATTACTAGCATGCAGAAACTCTATGTCCTCATAGCTCTTTGGATGCTTGGGACGCTTGAACGCTTTGAAGTTGTGAGTTTTTAGTTTTTGATTTGCTCGAGGACTAGCAAAGTCTAAGTGTGGGGGAATTTGATAGGGTGTAGAATACACCGTATTTACTATTTAGAGTTTATGCTTTCTTTGCTATTTTTCTTGTAAATTATGTATTTTACGCCTGTTTTGAGTTTTGTAGTTACTTTGGAGTCACACGGAGGAAAAGAAGAATAAATGATCCAAATTGAGCAAAAAGGGCAGGATTGTCATTTCACAAGCAAGTAATATATGGAGCCCAACCACGGTTAAGGGACAACTCTTATGGAGGAGCACTAAAGACAGCCAGCGACATGTTAAGGGGCAACCCATGAAAGATTACTAAATGCACCCGTCTTACGCGTGCAGGGCACCCATCAGCTATACCTAACCCTAAACTCGAGAGGCGTTTTTCTCAATTATTTCACATCTGAAATTTGGGAAGAAAAGCAGCGCAGCTGCTATTGAATTTTCTTGTCCGAGAGAAGTAGAGATGCTGTCGAATTATGAGACAGAGAGAAGAAATCGATGTTCTTGAGTAAAATAGAGATGGGTT
Source organism: Papaver armeniacum (assembly GCA_023531295.1). Classification (NCBI taxonomy): domain Eukaryota; kingdom Viridiplantae; phylum Streptophyta; class Magnoliopsida; order Ranunculales; family Papaveraceae; genus Papaver; species Papaver armeniacum. Next base: position 189,360 of record JAJJWW010003073.1, on the reverse strand, counting down.
TGAGTCGGTTGAGACACTGCTGCTGTGAACTGTGATGTGAGTTGTTGTTGGTGGCGTTGTCGATCTAAGAAATCAGATGCAAGTGTTGATGATTTGTGGTCTTGCTGATTGTCGAGTGAGACGGAGCAGCGATTGAAAGGAGTTTGAGTCGCGGTTGATGTTTAGATTGAACTCAGGGTGATAAGAGATGGATTGGGTTTGAGTCTAATGGCAGAAATTGAGTTTAGGGATTTGAACGCAGGGAAATCAAGCTGGTGGAGTTGGTGAACGATTAGAAGATGGTTCTGTTATAAAAAAAAAAACTAGAGATGGGTTTTGGAGCTGTTGCCGTCGAATTCAGATGGTGAAGAGAAATTGAACCAAGAGAAGACTCTGATGCTGTTGATTTCTGTTGAAAAGAGATGGAGAAGAAGTTCAGATGGGTCAGCTTGGATTTGAGTTTGTTGTGGGGTTGAATCTGGTGATGGAGCTGTTGCTTGTGAGAATGGCTGTTGATGCTGTTATTTTTGGTGGTAGCAGGTGAATAAGCTGCAGAATGGGTCTGTAATTGAGAAGTGTGAAGTTACACTGAGATGGGTTTGCTGGAAATGGGATGAATCTGTGAACAGATGAGGTCGAGACAAGGTGGTGGTGCTGAGCTGATGGTGGCCGATCCTGGTGTTGATGAGATAGAGTGATATGGGTTGTGAGGCATTACAGTCTAGTGTTGCTGCAGTGAAGAGTGCTTTAACTAGATGAATGCTAGGTTCTTAACAGGTGAAGACATAGATCGGCCTGAATGTGGCCTGGAAATCCCAATAAATAGCCAAAACTCGGCCGGTTTTCTGCACCGGCGAGTCAACTCGGCGATGACCGATCCAGTCGATCCAACTCAACCCAGTTAGATTAATCAGCTGAGTTAGAAGCTGACTCAGTGACTGACTCATTCTCTTCCCTTGACCCGTTGACTAACTGTTGACCGTCCTGACCGTTAACTCTGACGGTGCCGTGATGGAATATTCTGTCGACGGAGAAGAAGATTCCGGTGACGGATTCCGGTCAAATTCCGGCCATAATACCAGCTTTTCCTACGACCAAAATTCCAGAATTTTCAATGGACTTCTCTCATGGGTGTGAAGACTTGGACTAGGAATTGGATGGAGAATTTGGCTCAAATTTGGAAAGAGAAGATGGAAGATGAGAAAGACTTGAATTTGGAAATTGAATTACTAAAGGAAAAGGGTTCTATTCCTTGGAAGATTTGGAGAATATTGAAGCCTATAAATAGAGAAGTTTTCTACATCTTTTTACACATCTCTCTACACACACAACACTTGTGTTTTTGCTTTCAATTCTTCTTTTTAATTATTTGTGTGAACTTGAAAATTCTCCTTTTAATTATTATTTGTGTGAATTTCAAAAACATGAGTAGCTAATTTTCTTATTGATTGAGGATGAATTCCTAGTTCTTAATACATGATTTGAGTTTTGTTTCAATTCTATCTTGAAGTTTTTCACATGATTATCGTTTGTTTTTACTAATAGGAATGTTTATTCATTCATGATTGATTGATAGATTGTTTAGAGTGCACGCTAAATTGATTTGTTAGTTTAATCTAAATCTAGTATAAGTTAGGGAATAAGTAATCGTTCTCGACACTTTACACAAGTAGAAAACACGAGACCTTGCGGAGGGATTCCGTGGAGCGATTGTGTGTAAAAACAACGCTAGAAAGTGGACCAAGCGAACCGAGTTTAACTACTAGTACTAAACCTAAATTCATAGATCTTAATGCATTCGTGGAATTACATCTTGTAAGCGAACCTCAAGGTGGTTCTTTTGAATAGAATCGATAACTAAGCGGACTTGTTACTCGGTGAAATAAGGGATTTTGGGGCTAGCTAAGCGGACTGCTATCCTACGGTTGGTGATTATCTGTGACTAATAACAAGTAGAAAAGAACATAACTTTAATCATTGTTTTGCAACGAAGAATGATTCCTTGATCTTATCTCTCTCATTGCTTTCAACTTTATCTTTTAATTGCTTTGTTTATTTTCTTTTGCTTTTTACACCCCCCTTTCGTGACAATTTTTACAACTAGAATCTCTTGCTCCTCGTGGGAACGAACTTGACTTCCATTATTTATTTTTAATTGAGTGGAAATATTAATTAATTTGATTGCACCTACGACACGCATCAATGGAATGAGATGGAGAAATGTAGTTGTGAAGAAGATATTCTTTGAATATAACTGGTGATGGTGTAGCTGTAACTAATGGAGTTGTAGGAGTTATATCTAATGATTACTATAGTGAGGAGTTGAGTTAATGGTGGTATGTAGAAATTTTCAGTGGAGCTGTAGTTGTAATTGAGTTGCTGATTTAGGAATAGAGATTTCAGTTTGTGATGGTGGAGCTGAATTGAGATTGAGGCAGGTGGTATGTCTTGTAGTTAATGGAATTGGTTGGCTGATGCAGTGAAGAACTAGTGTTGAATTACGTTGAATTGGCAATGGAGATGTGTTGCAATTTTAGGAGTTGGCAAATGTCATTAAAATGGATTTGATTCTTAGGTGAAGCTTGGTGGTGTGTTGAGCTGCGGTGGTGCGATTAAGTGACTGCTACAAATAGTTGGAATGGGTACTGCAGGGTTATTATTCAAGTCAAGTGGTTGCAGTAAATGAGTTTGTGCAGTACATCTGAGATGATAATAATGAAGTGGCAGAAATAAAAATGAGATGTGTAGTGCTGTTATAGGTGTTGTTCAATTATGGAATTACAGATAATTGTAGAGTTATGTTGTATGACAATTGCAGCTAATGGAATTATGATTTTAACTAGAAGTATTGCAAGGGGTGGTTACAACTTAGGATATTTGTAATGGTAGATGAGTAACTTGATGATATTCTCAATGGAAGCTTGCTTCTGCTACCTAAAGGTAAGATGAGTTTGTATTTGTTAATGAAATTTGAAGTTTATTTTAGAATGAATGAATGAAAGTTGAGAATGTAGGAATTCTAGCTGAGGTGAAGCTACAATAGAATTAGATCTATTAGTCATCCCAGTCAGATGTCTGACTAGCTTGTTTTGTTGACTCAGTTTATCTGACTGAGTCGAGTTACTCTTGTTAACCAGAGTTGAGTCGGATTGACTCTGTAGACCAGGACCTGACTGATCTTTAACTGGACTTGACTTTGACCCGACCTTGGACGTTGACTGTTAGTTGACCTTGACCAGATGTTGACTGTTAGAGACTGTCAGTTGACTAGATGGATCAGGCCTTAGGTTAATGGGCTTGTTGAGTGAACTTGGGCTTAGAGTTAGCCTTCTTATTGATGGATTGGACCACTTATGGTCCGAATTAGCCTTTGGCTTCTTCTATAAAGTTGTAGATACTCATAAGACTTAGCTAATGGACTATAGCTACAACCTAATTGAATAAGTAAACTTTAGATATGCTAAAGATAGATAATAAAAAGGTATAGAACCATAAATGGGCTTAGAACCATTAGATAGTTCACTTAGCTTATAACTGGAACTTGTATGAAATTATGTTATGAGCCTTGTGTGAGCCTTTTGGCTAGATTCTTAGAGTTCTTGTGTGATTAACAATTAGTCTATATTAACAACGATCGATTCAAATGATGAACCCGTGGATCGTGGATCTCGAGGTAGGCGTGGCTTGTCATCAAAAGAGGTGGGAATTTACATTTAACTCTTTTGTGATTATTGTTGTTTTCTTTTACAGAAGTTATGTTTAACAAATTCATGCATTATCTGACTGTGTATTCCATGCATTGTTTAGTTTTAAATTCGGAAAGTTATGTTATTTCTTTTAATATTTCCATGGTCTGGAAAGGAACTGTAATGCTTTGTTTGTCTCTATGAATTGTTTGGGAAATAAGAATTTCCATTTGAATGCTTGGAAAATAAGATTTTCCATATGTGGTATATATGATACTGCTCCTTCATTTATATCTACTTACTTTCGAGCTTTTATGCAATGGCTAGGGCGATCACCACAATATTACTATTTAGGTGCGGGACGAGTCATCAATATTATACATTGTTTGAAGAAGGAGTTAGTTCCATATACATGATCGTTTATATCTGTGAATTGGTTGTCTTTTTGTGTTTTCAGAAAATATGAATTGTTTTCCAAATCATTTCAATGATTACTTGAAAGTTAAATGTTATTTCTACTAGGCACCCCTTTTAGGGATGATGTGCTCACCCATTCCCACTTTCAGTTTCGAGACATATCAGAGTTGCGCAGCGGAAGTTTCGAGGAGTTGAGTCCGTTAGTTAGTTAACTTATGATATGTTCATTATGTTGTATATTTTATTTGCAAACCAAATGACTATTGTATATGTATCATTTGAGAGGAGTTCTTGTATATATATATTTCAGAGCGGGGCTAGTTTTTGGGTTAAGTTTTGTAGCAGATTCTTAATTGAATGCTTAAGTATATGATTTAGATCCTTAGTGCCTCTTTATTTGGTTAATCTCTTGGATTAGTCAGCTGCTAGCTTTGGGGGCGCTACAGTGTTGGTATCAGAGCTCACTATTAGATCTTACATGGGAATAAGATACAAATAACCAGTGCCAGTTAGTGAAATAAAATAGTTTAAAACTGGGTTGGGATGTGAAATAAATTTAATCACTAAAAACTATCAATAATTAAAATATTTATTTGATTGATTGATTTGTTTGGTTGGTTGTTAGTATATGTAATGAAGTAAAAATTATATGGTACACCAATAACTTTAACTAATAAAGATTAGAGAGTAATTAGTCTAAAAAGTATGAACATGTAGACAATTCAATATTAAAAATAGTGAGTAGAAACTCTTTTAATTAATACTCGATTATTTAATAAACTCTCTTAAATAATATTTTAAGCCCCGAGTCGGGGACAACGTGTCCTCTAAAATTATAAGATAATACTTTTTTGATTACCCATGTAGGCCCCATATGAAATATAAATTAATAATGCATTATATATATATATTCTTATCATTAATTGTCTTCCATTTTTTGATAAAATCAATATCGCATTGAATTTCATCTCTAATTTTTCTTATCATTGTAAGAATGTTTGTTGTTGTTGGATTATCCTTGTTGTGCTTGAATAATGCTCTACGAATTTCATCGGTCATTGTTGATTTTTTAACACCTTTAAGATGAGAAGCCATATTTGTGTGTATGATTTGTTTGTGTTAGTAGTATGATTTCATATTATATTTATATAAAATATTTATTTATTTGTTAGTAGTATGATTTCATATTGTATTTCTATATGATTTTTTTTTTTTGATAATAAATAAAAATTTATTTAGAAAATATGATTTGATATTGTGCTTACAAAAAAATATGATTTGATATTGATATTGTGATTATATAAGAAATTAAAAATATGATTGGATATTATGTTTATAAAAATATGATTTGATATTGATATTGTATTTATATAGGAATATAAAAGATATGATATGGTATTTTGTTTGTACAGAAACTAATTACTTGACATGAAATTTATCTATAAATTAATACTTATTAATTTATCGGTTAATTAATATCTCGCTTAATTAATAAATTTTGATGGTCCCGACAACATTAATTTATAGAGTTTCTACTGTATTAGTATTATTGATAAATTTTGGTAGTCACATATAAACTATTTGAGTACCTTGACTTATACGTAGGGTCAACAATTTATAAATACATAAATGTTAACAATATTTTTGGGATTCAATAATATTTGTAAGAGTAGTTAAAATAATAGTTCAAGCATGTGGTTTACCATCTTCTTACGATGTCGATGAATCTGCCCCCTTCCATGCATTCGCTGCGCTTGTTTATTTTGATGCGATTAAGAAGAGTATTCCGGACCTTTTTCATTTGTCCGAAAGAGATTCCGCTTTATGGCAATGCAAATCCGGAGTCAAGCATGCTCGGGACTACCTTTGGCGGTTCCAATTAGCGGACTCAACCAGTGCCTTGGTCACAGACAATTTAGAGCCGTGCTTTGCTATCGTTTGGGTATTCCTTTGTTTGTGGAGAATAGTCCTTGCCCAAGCTGTAACAAGCCCATGGATGCTTTTTTGGGATCATGCGCTTCACTGTGCAAAGGATATTGGCTACAAATTTCGTCATGATGTGGTTCGAGATACTACGTTAGACATTTGTTACAAGGCTAATGTTCCTGCGCGGAAGGAAGTATCTCTCGGGCTTCAATCGGATGATGGTCAAGACCTAAAGCCGGCTGATATCTCGTTCTTAATCGGGAAAATGGGCAAGATGTATGCATGGATGTTACGGGGAGTTTCTCCGTTCCCTTGGGGGTGGTGTTCGTTCTTTTGCTCCTGGCAAGGCTATTTCTAGTGCTGTTTCACGTAAACGCACTAAATACTTGGACAAGTGTGCTGCACATGGTTATGGCTTGGGTGTTCTAGCCTTCTCTACCTTAGGGGAACTTGGTGAGGACACTCTCGGTCTTTTCAAGCGCTTAAGAAATCGCCTACTTAGCAATGATGCTAGTAGTGGATTAGGTAGTTTTATTTTTTCATCGCTTAGGGGTTGCTATTCAAAGAGGTGTTGGTGCTCAGCTTGTCGCTAGGCTACCAACCAAAAGCTCTGTGTAATAATTTTTATATTAACTATAACTACTTCTTTCAAAAAAAAAAAAAAAAAAAAATGTTAATAATAATAAAAACATTATAATAGTAATTATAGATGATAATCATAGTAATAATAATTTTAATAAAGTAATGTTAGCATTTCTTAATTAGTATCATATTGTACTTAACTAAAATTTGATAAAAATAATAATTTGATTAAATTAGCTATGGAAAATTATTAACGCTTACCTATGATTAAGTTTTGTAAATTAAACTAATGAAAAAAATTAGAAATATATCTTTTGTGTTTAAACTATATAGTTAGTATAATACTTATTAGGCGTTAGACGTAAAAAGGGTGAGGATATAATATATAAAATAAAAAGACTCAACTTGCTAGTAATCTTATACCGAAATGATAGGTGTAGAATACACCTAATTTACTATATAGTAGTTTATGCTTTCTTTGCTATTTTTTTCGTGTAAATTATGTATTTTACGCTTTTTTTGAGTTTTATAGCTACTTTGGAGTCGCACGAAGAAAAGAAGAAGAAATCACCCAATTTGAGCCAAAAGGGCAAAAAGGTCATTTTACAGGCAATTGATATATGGAGCCCAGTCAAGGTTAAGGGGCTGCCAAACTGGGTAGCCCTTATCCAGAAACATAGTGCTGTTATCAATGGTAAAAGGGTTGGGTTATATCCATGGATGTTGAAGCCCAAACCCATTTAACCCATATCTTAAACCCTGCTCCACACCTGTACCCGGATCCAAACCCGACCCGGATCCGTGTTCTAAACCTAAAATCGAGAAAGGGTTTTCTTTCTCAATCATTTCTTCATTTAATCCTACACCTGAAAGTGAGCAAATGGCTGAGAAACCGGATCGAAAACCCGAAGAACAAACCGAGGGCCGAGAAGATGATGAAATGGCTTATTGTTGGGTCTCATGAGATCGATTAGGGTTTGATATCGGAGAATACGGATGAAGAGGAGCTCAAAGAGGAGGAGATTGAGAAGGAACGAGGATGTCTATTGAGTTCGAATTGATGGGTTTGACATTGAGCAGAATCAGAGATGGGGTTTGTTGAGGAAAGACGTTGCTGCTCTTTGAGTTGATGAGAAAGAACGGATGGAGCTTCCATTCAAGCTGGGTTTGTGAGCGGATTCGAAGAACAGATGAGGTCGTTGTTGGTGGTTGTGATTGGTGGTACTATTGAAGAGGGCAGTAAGGGTTTGGTTGAGTTACAGACAGCTGAGAGAAGAAGATTTGAGAAATGGGTATTGCTATTGATGAATTAAGGGATTTGTGGTTGCTGCTGCCAGGAGATCGAGAAATTGATGCTGTTGTGATTGGAAATGGAAGATGAAACAAAGGCCCGAGCTAGTGATGGCTGGATTGGGGCTTGTGGCAATCGGCTAAGAGAAAGACATTTCTTTGCAATTTGTATCACGGGGGTTTGGCAACTACAAAGCGATTTAAAGATGTTAGATGAATGCGGTGAAGATGGAATTGAAGATGGGTACTACGAGCTGCTTGAAATAGTGAATGGGGTTTGATAGTGTTGGGGAAAGTGTGCCAAGTTAATATGCTTTGAAATGGAACAAGGATTGGTGTTATGCTACTTAGAAATGGTTGAGAAGGTTGGAGTTGTGGTTAACGAGTTGTAGAATGGAGGTGGAGCGATGGCTTTGAGTTGGTGGTTTTGACCTCAAATTGGAGCCGTTATGAATATGAATGAGTAAATGGGTTGGCGCTCGGGGTTACGTGGATTCGAGGAATTACAATGAGGGTCTAAAGGCATTAAGGTGAGTGGCAAGATGGGTAGCTTGAATTACGGGGAAGTTAATGGTGCTTTGTCGGCGAGCAGGTTGGTGGCTCGTTGGTTGAGCAATGGCAGGTTATGAAATGGTGATATATGGCAAGTACTGACCATGGGATGAGTGAAATTATTATCGATGGAAATGTCTGTGTCGGTGGTACCGAGAAGGAGCCATTGCGGTGGATTTCAAGGAACCGAAGGTATTGATGATGTTTGAGTCCATATGATGTTCTTTGTTATGAGCTACGGCGGTGAAGGTATTACGGTGGAGAGTGACATTAGCGGAGAACTAGGTGAAGGCGGAGTGATGTATGTGGTGATTGTCATGGGGTGGATGGCGAGAGAATGCGGGAATGATTCTAATGGAGGACTGAAATGCGGGTTGTAGCTCCGTGGCGATCTGCAATTATGCTATGCGAATGGTGGTAGGAGCCGAATAGCCATCTTGGCCGAGCATCAATTGATGAAGCACAATGATAGTGCGATGAAGCTTAGGCGATGCAAATGGCCTAGCCAAAGTGAATCGACTCTCGACTCACCCGATCGACTAGACCACGACTCACCCCGACTCGGCCACTCGGACCGATGCGAGTAAGATCTCGACTCGGTAGTGACTCGGTGATTCCCTTGACCGTGACTAACGAGTTGGCGACGGGTTGACCCGTTTGACCGTTAGTCCTAACGGAGACCGTACGGAATATTCCGTCGAATATTCTCTTGACGGAGAAATTTCCGGGTGGCCGACGGTGACGTTTTCCGCCAAATTCGGCCATAATCCCAGTTTTCCGGCGAGCCAAAATTTCCAGAATTTTCTATGGACTTCTCTCATGGGTGTGAAGACTTGGGCTAGGAATTGGATGGAGAATTGGACTCAAATTTGGAAAGAGAAGGTGGAAGAGAAGAGAAAAGCTTGGATTTGGAAATTGAATTGCAAAAGAAAAAGGATTCTATTCCTTAGAAGAATTGGAGAATATTGAAGCCTATAAATAGAGAAGTTTTCTACAACTTCTACACATCTTTCTCTACACCTTTACACACCTCTCTACACACACAATTCTTTTCTTTTCTTATTCTTGGTGTGAACTCTTTAACATGAGTAGTTAATTTTATTGATTAAGGATGAATTCCTAGTTCTTAATATGATTTAAGTTTTTGTTTTCAATTCTATCTTGAAGTTTTTCACATGATTATCGATTGTTTTTACTAATAAGAGTGATCTTAAAGACATTCATGATTGATTGATAGATTGTTTAGAATGCATGCTAAATTGATTTGTTGATTTAATCTAAAGCTAGTGAAAGTTAGGAGATAAGTAATCGTTTCTTGACTCTTTACATAAGTAGCAAACACGAGACCTTGCGGAGGGATTCCGTGGAGCAATTGTGTGTAGAAACAACGTTAGCAAGTGGACCTTGAGCTAAGAGTCTAACTACTAATATCAACCTAAGAAATTCACAAAACTTAATGCATGAGCCAAGTTACATCTAGGTTGAGCTAATTCTAGGTGGCTTGGTGATTAGAATCCCAGAGTCGAGAACTTCCCGTGTCCCAGGTGATCAAGGGATTTAGGGGTTTAGCATGGAGCTAGCTGCTTTACCTACGCTTGGTGATAATTTGTGACTAATAACAAGTAGAATAGAACATAACTTGATTCATTGTTTCAGAACGAAGAAGGATTCCTTGATCTTGTCTCTCTTATTGCTTTCAACTTTACCTTTTAATTGTTTTGTTTATTTTCTTTTGCTTTTTACACCCCCCTTTTTGTGACAACTTTTACAACTAGAATCTCTTGCTCCTCGTGGGATCGACCTTGACTACCCTATATTACTTGTTAATTAGGTAGTAAAGTATTAATTAATTTGTTGTGGTACGACACGCATCAAATTTTGGCGCCGTTGCTTGGGAGCAGCGGATGATTTTAGTTGTTTTTATTTTTCTTTTTGCTTTATTCTTGCTTTGTTGGATTCTATTCCGTACCTAACTTGGTTTTTGAATCTTATTTCGGTGCCGGTTTTCCATGTACGGTGGACAAGAGCAAGCATATTACAACAATCAATACGGTTTTCAACCTCAACATTATGACAACTTCCAACCATCCTTAGGATACAATCAAAACCAATATTTTGGCTATGATAAATTTCCTACGAACCTTATGGATATTCTCATACATATCAACAACCTTATGACGGGTATGTAAGTGGACAAACACATGGATGGAAGGATAGTTATGCATCTAACAATTTGTTTTCTAGTAATGTGCGAGGACAGAGAATTTGGAATATACTCCTCTTCATCGTGTTTTTCCTTCACTTTTTCCAAAAGAGGAGATGCCGTCTAACGGTGGTAAGAGTGTGAACGTCAGGAAACTTGCACAGAAATTATACAAATTGGAAGATGATGGAGACTCGGAAGAGCTTGTCGCAGAAATTAGTAGGACTATTCATATGGAACTTAAACGACGTCGGGATAAAGGTTATGAAACCGATGAAGATTCTTATTATGGTGAGTCCGAAAATGAAGATGATTGTGTTGAAAAGGACAAACCTTTGGAGACTTTTGATGACGCTAGTGTAGATTACTCGAGCCTTGATATTAATAATGATCAATCACCTATACAAAAGGGAGAGCTTGAGGAAGATGCATTTATTGCTTGGCAAAACTTTCTTAAGGAAAGATGGGAGTCCGCGGAAGTGTATGAGTGTTCCGACAATGAGGAAGTTATTCCAACTCCGGATCATAATAACGATCCTTCACCTATTCAAAAGGAGGAGATTGGGTGTGACTTACCTATTGTTGTAAACGAAGTAACACCCGCACATGAAGATTTTACAATCTATACCGATGAGAATCACTTTAGTGAATGACCCGATTCCGATGATGAGAATGTTGAAGAGATGATTATAGAGGATGAAACCACATTCATTGATTTTGTGGAAGACCCAAGTGAACTTGCTAATGATTATGATGATACCGAGACTTTGGTTAAGGTAGAAAACGACGAAGAATGGTTGCAAGGTTTAATAGAGGACCACGATATACAAGAGGTAAGTAATTCACTTGAATTTTTTAAGGATGAAGAGGATTCTATAATACAAGAATTTTTGAAAGGTTTGTCTAACCCTTTGCCTATTGATTCTTCTCCTTTACCTCTTATTGGTTTGAATGTATGTGCTTCAAAGTATTTTTGGATGATTTTGTTTCTAAATATCCACCATTGGAAACACTTGATGCTAACACCATGCAGGTTTGCCAAGAGGAATACATGGAAGTTCCCAAATTCTATGTTCTTTATACACTTCCGAGTGTGGACGAGAATAAGTGTGGGGGAAATTTCTATCGAACGATAATTTCATTATTATTTTCTTGTGCTAATATTTGTATGGAGTTATTGTTTGTAAAACAGGTATTATGGGTGGATCCTCAAATTTTCAGATTGTTAGTATATGGGGAATGAATCTTACAAGAGCCAAGTCGGGCCGTCGACTTTAAAACAAGCGCTTAATGGGAGGCAACCCATCGGTTTTGTATTTCTTATCTTTTGCTTTTTGTTATTTCTTTTTCTTGTTTCTTATCATGTTAAAATTTCCCACCTTGACTTTACTAGGAGGATTCAATTACATTGAGGACAATGTAAGGTTTAAGTGTGGGGGAGTGGTTAAGCATGTTTTTAAAACAAAAATTACAAAAAAATGAAAAAATTTGAAAAAAAAAAAAAAAAAAGTTTTACATAAAAATTCCAACTTTTAAAGATTTTAGAGTCCCTAGCATACTTCTAGGTATGTTTACATAGAGATTTTGACCGACATAATTGAACTTGGAAATGTTAGAGAACTACATTCGGATTTCTTGTTTGTTTGAGTGTTAAAAATGGATTTAATCATGCCGGTGATGCGAATTTGGTGCGAGGGAGAAATGCGTTATTAGAGTTGCTGATCAATCATTAGTGGAGACTACCCGTATTCATATCATGAGAGGCACCGACCAGAATTTTTCCATCTACTAAAGAGCTTCTTTTGAGTGTGTGTCACCGTAAGTTAATTCCAGGTAGAATGGTGAGCTACCCAACCTCCCACCAATAGAAGCACTACTCTTTGATCTCTTGAGTGCTAATTTTGTCAATCATAAGGGTGACGTCCATGGATGAAAGCTTCCTTCTTGTAGTTCGATTTGCAGTTAGCACCATTCTCTCTCTCTCGACAACAACGGATCCATAGAAACACATTCATCATCAACAAGGAGCGACATCAAAATCTACAAGGAAAGTTGGAAAAGTTTAAGGTTTACAAGCAACTAATCAGGAAAAGAGCAAATTTCAAATACAAGTAAAGCAACATACAAATGAGCGGATTTTACATATATGTTGAAGACTTACAATACAATGAGGTAATTTTATATCCAAGTATGAAGACTTATTCATAAAAGCGAAGAAAATTAAAAGGTGAGAATTTTGAAGTTTATGATTTCAAGACGATACAAGTTGTGAAGAATCAAGCGGTAAAATACTTCTTCCACGGCCATGGTTTATTTTGTATTTAATTTCTCTTGTTATGAAAAAAAAAAAAAAAAAAAAAAAAATAGAAAAAAAAAAAAAAAGGAAAGAAAAGAAAAGAAAAAAAAAAAAAAAAAAAACACAAGAGAAATATTTGTTATTATTTTTATTGAATGAGCCGTGGGGAAGGAAAATTTATAAGGTAGTTTCAAGCGACAAGGATTTTAAGGTAAAAAGAGTTACAAATTGTTAAGGATTTATGAAATTCAAGGGTTTATCATCAATAGTTGAAACCGAAGACGAGGACGATGGAAACCGAAGACGAGGAGCGGAAGACGTTTTCTATTGGATGCCGTGAGAGTGGTGTTATCATAATTGGCGATCGGATGTGAAGGTAAGTAAGTAATCTCATCCTCGATAATAGTGGTTGATTTCCTTTCTTAGAGATCGTCAGAAAAAATGGTTTTTTCAAAATATTAAAAGATGTGGGTTTTTTCAAAATTTCGGAAGTTATCCTTCCCACCATTCAACGTGATGCAGGATTTCTATCTTCATTCCTACCTGCACACATGTGAGAACCATAAAAAAGCTGTCTTTTTTGAGTGCAATTATCATAAAATCCTTTTTGGTGAGGCAGAAGTCGAGGCGAAATGCTTATTGATCGTTTCTCAAACACGCATTCTCTCATTATGGTGTGGTTATTTCTCACTCAACATTTAAGAACGAGAATATGTTCTTTAGTATTTCTAACTTCTTATTACTAGCATGCAAACTCTATGTCCTCATAACTTCTTTGGATGCTTGTGGACGCTTGAACGCTTTGAAGTTGTGAGTTTTTAGTTTGATTTGCTCGAGGACTAGCAAAGTCTAAGTGTGGGGGAATTTGATAGGTGTAGAATACACTAATTTACTATATAGTAGTTTATGCTTTCTTTGCTATTTTTTTCGTGTAAATTATGTATTTTACGCTTGTTTTGAGTTTTATAGCTACTTTGGAGTCGCACGGAGGAAAAGAAGAAGAAATCACCCAATTTGAGCCAAAAGGGCAAAAAGGTCATTTTACAGGCAATTGATATATGGAGCCTGTCAAGGTTAAGGGGCTCACCAAACTGGGTAGCCCTTATCCCGAAAACATAGTGTTTATTATCAATGGTAAAAGGGTTGGGTTATATCCATGGATGTTGAAGCCCAAACCCATTTAACCCATATCTTAAACCCCGCTCCACACTCGCACCGGATCCAAACCCGACCCGATCCGTGTTCTAAACCTAAAATCGAGAAAGGGTTTTCTTCTCAATCATTTCTTCATTTAATCCTACACTGAAAGTGAGCAATGTGAGAAACCGGATCGAAACCCGGAAGAACAAACCGAGGGCCGAGAAGATGAAATGGCTTGCTGTTGGGTCTCATGAGATCGATTAGGGTTTGATATCGAGAATACGAGATGAAGAGGAGCTCAAAGAGGAGGAGATTGAGAAGGAACCGAGGATGTCTATTGAGTTCGAATTGATGGGTTTGACATTGATTTTGAGCGAGAATCGGAGATGGGGTTTGTTGAGGAAAGAAGCGTTCTTGCTCTGCGAGTTGATGAGAAAGAACGGATGGAGCTTCCATTCAAGGGCTGAGTTTGTGAGCGGATTCGAAGAAGAGATGAGGTCGTTGTTGGTGGTTGTGATTGGTGGTACTATTGAAGAGGGCGAAGGGTTTGGTTGAGTTACTGAGATAGGCGAGAGAAGAAGATTTGAGAAATGGGTATTGCTATTGATGAATTAAGGGATTTGTGGTTGTTGTTGCCGGGAGGTCGAGAAATTGATCTTTATTGTGATTGAAATGGAAGATGAAACAAAGGCCGGAGCTAGTGATGGCTCGGATTGGGGCTTGTGGCAATCAGCTAAGAGAAAGACATTTTGTCGCAAATGTATCACGTGGTTTGGCAACTACGGTGATTTCGGTGATGTTAGATGAATGCGGTGAAGATGGAATTGAAGATGGGTACTCTGAGCTGCTGGAAATAGGCACAATGGGGTTTGATAGTGTTGGGGAAAGTGTGCCAAGTTAATATCTTTGAAATGGAACAAGGATTGGTGTTATGCTACTGCCGGAAATGGTTGAGAAGGCTAGAGTTGTGGTTAAGCGAGTTGTAGAATGGAGCTGGAGCAAGGGCCCCGAGTTGGTGGTTTTGACCTCAAATTGGAGTCATATGAATATGAATGAGTAAATGGGTTGGCGGCTCGAGGGTTACGGTGGATTCGAGGAATTACAATGAGGGTCTAAAGTCATTCTGAGAGCTAGCAAGATGGGTAGCTTGAATTACGGTGGAAGTTAATGGTCTTTTGTCGTGATGAGGTTGGTGGCTCGGTGGTTGAGCAATGGCGGGTTATGAGCTGGTGATATATGGGAAATGCACACCATGGGATGAGTCAAATTATTATCTCGATGGAAATGTCTCATGTCGTGTGGTACCGAGAAGGAGTCATTCTTGGTGGATTTCAAGGAACCGAAGGTATTGATGATGTTTGAGTCCATATGATGTTGTCACATGAGCTACGGCAGTGAAGGTATTGCAGTGGAGCCGACATTGCGAGAACTAGGTGAAGGCGGAGTGATGTATGTGGTGATTGTCATGGGTGGATGGCGAGAATGCGGGAATGATTCTAATGGAGGATTGAAAATGCGGAGTTGTAGCTGCGTGGCGGTGCAATTATCTATGCGAATATGGTGGTAATTTAATAGCCATCTTGGTGAGCATCAATTGATGAAGCCAATGATAGTGCGAATGAAGCTTAGGCGAGTGCAAATGGCCTAGCCAAAGTGAATCGACTCTCGACTCACCGATCGACTAGACCACGACTCACCCCGACTCGGCCACTCGGACCAGTGGTAGTAGAGATCCGACTCGGTAGGCGACTCGGTGATTCCCCTTGGCCGTGACTAACGGTTGACCGACGGGTTGACCAGTTTGACCGTTAGTCCTAACTGAGGACAGGACGGAATATTAAAGTGAATATTCTCTTGACGGAGAAATTTCGAGGTGGCGGCGGTGACGTTTTAGGCCAAATTAAACCATAATCCCGAGCTTTTCCCAAGGAGCCAAAATTTCAATTTTTTATGGACTTCTCTCATGGGTGTGAAGACTTGGGCTAGGAATTGGATGGAGAATTGGACTCAAATTTGGAAAGAGAAGGTGGAAGAGAAGAGAAAAGCTTGGATTTGGAAATTGAATTGCAAAAGAAAAAGGATTCTATTCCTTAGAAGATTTGGAGAATATTGAAGCCTATAAATAGAGAAGTTTTCTACACATCTTTCTCTTTCACCTTTTACACACCTCTCTACACACAATTCTTTTCTTTTCTTATTCTTGGTGTGAACTCTTTAACATGAGTAGTTAATTTTATTGATTAAGGATGAATTCCTAGTTCTTAATATGATTTAAGTTTTTGTTTTCAATTCTATCTTGAAGTTTTTCACATGATTATCGATTGTTTTTACTAATAAGAGTGATCTTAAAGACATTCATGATTGATTGATAGATTGTTTAGAATGCATGCTAAATTGATTTGTTGATTTAATCTAAAGCTAGTGAAAGTTAGGAGATAAGTAATCGTTTCTTGACTCTTTACATAAGTAGCAAACACGAGACCTTGCGGAGGGATTCCGTGGAGCAATTGTGTGTAGAAACAACGTTAGCAAGTGGACCTTGAGCTAAGAGTCTAACTACTAATATCAACCTAAGAAATTCACAAAACTTAATGCATGAGCCAAGTTACATCTAGGTTGAGCTAATTCTAGGTGGCTTGGTGATTAGAATCCAGTGTCGAGAACTTCCTGTCCCGGTGATACAAGGGATTTAGGGGTTTAGCACCGAATTGGCTTACTTTACCTACGGTTGGTGATAATTTGTGACTAATAACAAGTAGAATAGAACATAACTTGATTCATTGTTTCGTGAACGAAGAAGGATTCCTTGATCTTGTCTCTCTTATTGCTTTCAACTTTACCTTTTAATTGTTTTGTTTATTTTCTTTTGCTTTTTACACCCCTTTTTGTGACAACTTTTACAACTAGAATCTCGTGCTCCTCGTGGGATCGACCTTGACTACCCTATATTACTTGTTAATTAGGTAGTAAAGTATTAATTAATTTGTTGTATTTATACGACACGCATCACGAAATTATCTTTAATCTAACAAATGATCCAGTAAATCTTTAAAATGAAACAAATATACATGAAGTAGTAATAATAGCATTCGGATACTTAGTGTAATATTGAATTGAAAGAAAATAGCTTCGTATATTAATATGATACTTTACATGAATAGAAAAATCTAAAGACTAATAGGATATATTCCAATTTTATGCAGACTCAAATTCAAATCATATTAACTTACCAACGCCAATATTTAACAAGATATAGTATACATATTTAATATGAATAAATAAAATCTATTTGTTTGTACCCAAAATAAATTCTAGGCACAAAACACGATGATTTGATGATGACGGTATGAATTAGGTAGAAAACATATACAAAATAAAGAGAAGAGGCAGAGATTTAACGTGGTTCGGCCATTGTGCCTACATCCACGGAGAGAGGAACGGAGAAATATTTTATTGATTATCGGGTACAATAGTTTTCTCAGGGTTAGCTAACCTAAAATTCCATATCTTCTTAGGGTTTAGGATACATGTATTTATAGTGTTTATGTAACCCTAATTCAGTACAAACTTGATGTGCAAGCAACTCGGGAAACAAGCCTTGAAAACTACTAAATCTTCCTTCACGGGCTTGATTTACGGGCCTTGGAGTGTATAAAATACACGGGTACAAACATCGCCCCCTCTTAACCTCCAACTTGTTGGGGAGTAAGAAGTTTGTTTTCTGCTGCGTCGACCGTTGATGACGTAACTCGCCCCAAGCATTTGTAGAGACATTGCGAAGACGCCCCCAACCGTAATTACCCACAAAAATAACAAAATAAAATAAAATAAAAATAAAAAATGCTCACGTGCTAGGCGAGACTTTTTGCCACGTGGTGGACTTGTGATGCTCGAGAGTTGATCGACTCTTGAGTGAAATGTAATGTGCTTGCCGGGCGGGACAAGGCTTTTTGCTCGATACGTAACAAGGTCGTAGCGCTCGTGCTCGGGCAGGTGGGCTGTTGTTGCTTGCGTTGAGTACGAGTCTTTGGACCAATATCGGGCATTGGGCTCTTGGTCGAGACGAGACTTTGTGCTTGCCAAGGTGCAATTCTTTCATACTCGCGTCAAGACGAGATTTTATGCTTGCGATAAGAGCAAGACTTATGTGCTCACGTGCAAGGTGAGGCTTTAGGTGCTTGCGATGTGATTCAAACTAAATAGTGAAGGGTCTAAGCGATCCTCATCTCCAACTCGATTATGTCGCTATCCACGAACCTCGAACTCGATCATGTCGCTATCCATGAACCTCGAACTCGATCATGTTGCTGCTCGAAGTGCACATCAAAGTTTCTCGAACACTGGATTTTTGCTTCCATGTTGTAGGGAATTGAAAGACGATTCTAACGGGCAAAAATCACTCGAATTCGGACTCAAAACGAAGAAGTTATTCACGAAACAAGGTCCGAACGAAGCGCGCGTCTTTGTTGCATACGTGGCGATCTTGACCGTACACGGTCTGGGCTGGACATGGCGAAAAAGAACTGATGTGGCGTTGCTGACTGGACGTAGGTAATGGGACGTGGCGCTGAGAAGCACTGGATCGCTGGTGTACCGTAGCTGGACGGATACGTGCGGCTTGGATCTTATGTCAAGCGGATCGATTGTTGGATGCGAGGTGTACAATGGTTGGATGACGAAACCTTTGGCAACTCATTTTGCATGTGATTTACACTGTTGTTTTGGTCACGCTTTCTTCAATCGCTTCTTTTCATAGCAGTTTCTTCATCTTCGGTAACAGTTTCTTCAATGTTTCGCATGGCTTGTTTCTTTCAACCTTTGTAACGGTTTCTTCAACCTTCGTAAATTTCTTCAACCTAACTTTTTTTTTTGCTTTTGCTGATTTTTTGCTGAAAATTCGTACACGTTTTTGAGGTTTTTGACGCACCTATCTCAATGGAAAAACACGATTGTTTTACACGAATCCCTTAGTCGGCGCCAATGTTTGTACCCAAAATAAATTCTAGGCACAAAACCACGATGATTTGATGATGACGGTATGAATTAGGGTAGAAAACATATACAAAATAAAGAGAAGAGGAGATTTAACGTGGTTCGGCAAGTTGTGCCTACATCCACGGAGGAACAGGAGAAATATTTTATTGATTATCGGCACAATAGTTTTCTCAAGGTTAGCTAACCTAAAATTCCATATCTTCTTAGGGTTTAGGATACATGTATTTATAGTGTTTATGTAACCCTAATTCTGGTACAAACTTGATGTGCAAGCAACTTGGGAAACAAGCCTTCCGAAAACTTCTAAAATCTTCCTTCACGGGCTTGATTTACGGGCCTTCCGTGTATAAAATACACGGTACAAACACTATTATATCGAAGTAGAATTATATTTACAAGATTAGGGCTTAATAAAAGGCTAGTATGGTATTGTTGTGAATTTTAGAAAAGCGCTTTTTTGTTGTGCTGTGCTGTGCGTTGTTGTGCTGTGCTGTGGAAATAAATCTGCATGACGTTTGGTAAACTATAATTTAAAAAGCACTGTGCAATTAACAAACTAGAATTCTGTTTGGTAAACTGATATTTAAAAGTGTTGGTGATGTAGTTAATGACGAAAATAGACATATTTCAAAAATTAGTTTTAATACAATTTTATTATAATAAATTATATTTCTAATTTTAATATATTTAATAAAATATAAGTAATATTTCTTTTTAATTGTTTTTATTATTTAATTAAAAAATTTATGATTATGGTTTGCTATGAAAATATTATTATTGTCAGAAGAAGATTAACTCAGGGCATTTTGCAGCAGCGATTCGGGTTTTATCTTCATCTGGGGTTGCCCCTTTTGAAGAGCAGACTTATGTTGACCTACTGGACAAACACCCGTCTGCCTCTCCTCCTGAGGTTCCCTTAGATGCTATCACTGCCGACCCTATTTGTGTGAGTTCTAAGGTTGTTTTGGGAGCAATTAAAAGCTTCCCTAAAGGTACCTCATGTGGACGTGATGGTCTACGCGCACAACACTTAGTCGATGCCTTTAGTGGAGCAGCTTCGGCAGTGGCGGATGATTTGCTTTTGTCTATTTCGGGGGTTGTCAACCTTTGGTTGGCTGGAAAATGCCCTAGTGAATTGGGCGAATACATTGCTAGCGCACCGTTGACGCCAAGTACTTAAGCCGGGAGGAGGTCTGAGGCCCATTGCGGTGGGAACAGTTTGGCGAAGATTAGTTTCCAAGGTAGCTGCTTTTGCGATTGGGAAGGATATGACTTCTTATTTAGGTGACTACCAATTTGGAGTTGGTGTCCCGGTAGGAGGGGAAGGTATTTTACATGCTGTAAACCGCTTATTAGAGATGAAGGGCCATTCGGCTACAATGTCAATGTTGCTAATTGACTTTTCTAATGCTTTCAACATGGTGAGCCGGTCTCAACTCATCAAGGAAGTGCGTATCCATTGTCCAGGTATTTCTCGCTGGGTAGAATTTTGCTACTTACATCCGGCTAAGCTTTATTATGCCCAATATATCTTATCCTCAGCTCTTGGTGTGCAACAAGGGGATCCCCTCGGTCCCTTGTTATTTGCTTTGACACTTCACCCCTTAGTGAAGACTATTGCCTCTAGTTGCAAACTCGATTTGCACGCCTGGTACCTTGATGATGGCACAATTGTTGGTGATACCTTGGAAGTGGCTAAAGCTTTTCGTATAATCGAAGCCGAAGGACCAAGTAGGGGGCTGCACCTCAACATTAAGAAGACGGAATTATTTTGGCCTTCCCCCGATCCGAGAAGTGCAGTAGGGGGTTTTCCCCTTAGACATTGGTAGACCTTCTAAAGGTGTTAAACTTTTGGGTGGTCCAGTGAGTTTAGATATGGGCTTCATTAGCGATATGTTGTTGAGCAGGGTGCATAAAACTGTTCAACTAATGGATGCGATCAAAAAACTCAGGGACCCTCAAAGTGAGATGCTTTTACTTCGGAGTTGCACTGGGGTGTCCAGACTTTTACTTTGCAATGCGAACTACCAATCTGCTGCTCTTCAACCTCGCTACCGACCTCTTTGATGATCGATTATTTCGATGATCTGAGACTCCTAATTCTTGGGGATGGTGCCGGTTTTGGTCCTTTACAGAAGAGATTAGCTACTTTACCCATTAGAGATGGTGGACTTGGCATCTATACCATGGCTGACACTCGTGCTTATTGTTATCTCGCTTCTCAGAGCCAGACTAATTCGGTGCAGAAAGTGATCCTTGGCAATTTATTCTCAACGGATAAAGGTTCAACTTATCGATTGGCTCTTCGACCTTCACCTGGTATGTGGATTACCGTCTACTTACTGTGTCGATGATTCTGCCCCCCCTTCTATGCATTCCTTGGCAGTGGTTTATTTTGACGCAGTTAAGAAGCGAATCCCAGACCAATTTCTTATGTCTGAAAGAGATTCTATCTTATGGCAATGCAACCGTATCAAGCATGCTCAAGACTATCTTTTGGCGGTACCTATTAGTGGGCTTAACCAATGCCTTGGGCCTAGACAATTTAGAGCTGTGCTTTGTTATCGCCTTGGTATCCCTTTGTTCGTTGAAAATAGTTCATGTCCAAGTTGTAGCAAACCTATGGATATTTTTGGTGACCATGCGCTCCATTGTGCTAAAGATATTGGGTACAAGTTTCGTCATGATGTTGTTCGCGATGTTGTCTTTGACATTTGTTACAAAGCCAATGTACCTGCGCGCAAAGAGGTTTCCTTGGGGCTTCGGTCGGATGATGGTAGAGACCTTAAGCCTGCTGATATTCTTGTTCTTAACTGGGAAAACGGGCAAGATGTTTGTATGGATGTCACAGGCGTCTCTCCATTCACTGGGGATGGGGTTCGCTCATTTGCCCTTGGGAAGGCTATCTTTGGGGCCGTTTCTCGTAAACGTGTCAAATATTTGGACAAGTGTGCAGCACATGGTTATGGGTTGGGTGTTCTGGCTTTCTCTACTTTAGGGGAACTTGGCGAGGATACTCTTGTTTTTTTCAAGCGCTTAAGGAATTGTTTGGTTAGCAATGATGCAAGTAGCGGCTTTGGTAGTTTTATTTTTTATAGATTAGGTGTTGCAATTCAAAGAGGTGTTGGGGCCCAGCTTGTAGCTAGGTTACCAACCACAAGCTCTGTTTGATTAAATATGTAATTTTTTTGTGATTATATTCAAAAAAAATATTTATTAAATTTATTATTTTTTTCATTTTTCATTTTAATGTTTATTAAATTTTTTATTATTTTATATAATAATTTTAATTATTATTGTATTTATTATTTTAAATAAAAAATGAAAAAATAGTGAAATAAAATGAAATTAGAATTATAATGTCAAAGTACAATATTTGAGGGTGAAACTTGTCTTTATAATAAATTAACAAGGTTAAAATAGAGAATCAGTTAAATCGAATTATGTGAGTCCACAGCTTCTGCTTTTCCAGCTTTTAAAAGAACGCGCAATTGGGGGATACTTATATTAATTGGGGATATGATAATAAAACAAAATAGGGTCATTTTGAAATAATTTTCAAAACCCCTTATCCGTATATTTCTATTATTCCTAAAATGCCCTTATTTTTTTAATTTTTATTTAATATTTTATTTTTAATAAAAAAATAATAATAAATTATATTTTTTTAACAAAAATTTAATAAAAAATTAATATTTTTTTCACAAAAAATTAATATTTTTAACAAAAAATTATTTTCATAAAAACTAATTTTTAATAAAAAATTTAAAAAAAAATCTTAAATTTTTTTTTCATAAAAAAAATCGTATTTTTAAATAATATTTAATAATTTTAAATCTTTTTCTATTTTATTATAAAAAAAAATAAAATTTTATTTAAAAAAAATCAAGTTTTAATCTTTTGTTTTAAGAAAAATTAATTTAAAAAAAAAAATAAAAAAATGAAAAAAGAAACAGAAAAGATAAAAAGAAAATAATGAAGAAAAAAAAAAGTTAAAAAAAAGTTAACATAATCGTTTATATACATCTTCGTTCCATATACATGATCGTTTATATATGTGAATTGGTCGTCTTTTTGTGTTTTCGGAAACTATGAATTATTTTCCAAATCATTTCAATGATTACTTGAAAGTTAAATGTTATTTCTACTGGGCACCCCTTTTAGGGATGATGTGCTCACCCATTCCCACTTTCATTTTCAGAGACAGATCAGAGTTGCGCAGCGGAAGTTTCCAGGAGTTGAGTCTGTTAGTTGGTTAACTTCTGGTATTTTCATTATGTTGTATATTTTATTTGTAAACCAAATGACTATTGTATATATATCATTTGAGAGGAGTTCTTGTATATACATATTTCAGAGCGGGGCTAGTTTTTGGGTTAAGTTTTGTAGCATATTATT
Organism: Papaver armeniacum; assembly: GCA_023531295.1. Classification (NCBI taxonomy): domain Eukaryota; kingdom Viridiplantae; phylum Streptophyta; class Magnoliopsida; order Ranunculales; family Papaveraceae; genus Papaver; species Papaver armeniacum. The sequence goes on along the minus strand of JAJJWW010003073.1, from coordinate 165,896 downwards.
AATTGAATGCTTAAGTATATGATTTAGATCATTAGTGCCTCTTTATTTAGTTAATAACTTGGATTAGTCAGCTGCTAGCTTTGGGGGCGCTACATAGCACATCTCTGCAAGATATGTTGGTCAAAGACAAGTGAGTCGAAGTCTCGCAGAGACATTATTAGGCGTGCAATCCTTCTTTTCTCAACCAAACATGTCAAATGACTTCAGAGAGATTCCATTGTGTTGTCCAAGTCTTGAATAAATTCCATCCCGTGGGATAAATATCATATGGTCTCAAACCCGTCAGCTAAATCTCTGACGGTCTCAAACCCGTCAACTAAATATCAGACGACCTCAAACCCGTCTGTCAAATCTCTGACGTCCTCAAACCCGTCGGCCAAATCTCTGACGACCTTAGTCGTGTCAGCCAAATCTCAGGTGGCCTCATCCGAACTGATCCATCTCTTCTGAAGAGTTTTATACACGCATGAAACTCAGGCACACACCTTACCCAGGGCTTAGTCCTGTTTCTCAGCCTCTCAAACCCACTCACGGCTAGTAAATTGAGCCTGAACTATACATGTTTATCCAAAAACGTGGATAAGCTCTCTTGAGCTCTGCATGCTCACCCAAGGGACCCACAAGCAATAATACGGTCTCCACATGACATATGTGACCGACCATGAAGAGAGGGAGATCAACCTCAGCTCCCCTCACACTCTGCACACGATTCCTGAGGCATTCCATGCCTTTTCACGTGACTCATCCTAGTCATTCTAAAAATCAGATAATATCTCTCTATCTTGGCCAACTCGGCTAAAGAGAATATTTCTCTCTCTCAACACATCATCACAAAGGCTGACTCAACTTCATATAAATTAGGGGCTATCAATTAGGGTTTTGGTCTGGCGGTCTACGACACGTGTGAGAAATACCCGGCCTATTTCTCACCGCAAAAGAGAGAAAAGGCAGTGGAATAATGAGATAAACTCAACCTAGTTTATCTCTATCTATTCCTGAAGAGACTAGAGAATTGCTCCGCACGGCACGGCAAACAATCCTTATCTTCACCGACCTGAGATTAGAGAATTCATCTATAAATAGGTCATCTATTTCTACAAGCTAACTTAGAACTTTCTAATAAACTCTCAGAGCAATTCTTCTTCAAACCCTAGAATTCTCTTGTAACACCCCGAGTTCCGGACTAGGGTCAAACCCATATGGAGATCCGAACTCGAAGCGTTACGGGTAGGAAAGAGACTTAAAACTTTATTTTTATTTTTGTTTAAATCAAATTAATACATCAAAATTAATCAATAGAAAAAATATCTAGGTTTAAATTTATCATTAACAATATTATATATGAAAACATTTGATATCGATTTACACTTCAAACAAATACAAGTAAACAATTCAATCACTAAGCTACTCATTCCTAGCTTCCGCTGCGCAACTCTAATAAATCTACAAGGAATGTCAATTGGGGTGAGATGACAGCTGAATAGAATTCACCCACATTCTCTAAAGATGCGAAAATATCAATCAATCAAAGAGAACATACAACATGAGATTTTGCTCAACTTCGAGGATTCAATTATATGTTCAATTTATTAACAAGCTCACAATATCGATAATATTTCAAACAAATAATCCAATTTACGACTCAATACATCATTGATTCACAACACAATTATGTTATCAACAATTCAACCATTTGGATTTAACACATGATTCACAAATTAATATTGTCACCAACAAACCATGAGTTCACGGTACAAAAACCTTAGCTCGTATACCCACCTATCGTGTACCGGAACGGACAGCCGCCATCGATGGACATGAACATAAGTTCTTATGGGGATCATACCCATTTTGATCTCAGGGATCATTACCCATTTCATATTCGTATCCGGCACGAAAAATCGCCATCGATGGTCAGGAAACACAAGTTTCTACCTGGGGATCATTACTCATTTAACTCTCGGGGATCATTACCCGCCGTTAGCATGAAACCAAATTCCATCTAACGGTAAAACATGAACTCATTTCCATTTTTGAAATCATTTTTTATACAAACAATACAAGCAATCATGGTGATGCGTGTCGTAGGTGCAATCAAATTAATTAATGTTTCCACTCAATTAAAAATAATATAATGGAAGTCAAGTTCGTTCCCACGAGGAGCAAGAGATCTTAGTTGTAAAAGTTGTCACGAAAGGGGGGTGTAAAAAGCAAAAGAAAATAAACAAAGCAATTAAAATCGAAAGTTGAAAACAATAAGAGAGACAAGACCAAGGAATCCTTCTTCGTTACGAAACAATGAATCAAATTATGTTCTATTCTACTTGTTATTAGTCACAAATTATCACCAACCGTAGGTAAAGCAGCTAGCTCAGTGCTAAACCCCTAAATCCCTTGTATCACCGGACACGGAAGTTCTCGACTACCGGATTCTATTTACCAAACCACCTAGTAGTAGCTCACTCTAGATGTAATTTAAATAAACGCATTAAGATTTATGAACTTATTAGGTTAATATTAGTAGTTAGACTCTTAGATCAAGGTCTACTTGCTAACGTTGTTTCTACACACAATTGCTCCACGGAATCCCTCCGCAAGGTCTCGTGTTTGCTACTTATGTAAAGAGTCAAGAAACGATTACTTATCTCCTAACTTTCACTAGCTTTAGATCAAATTAACAAATCAATTTAGCGTGCACTCCAAACAATCTATCAATCAATCATGAATGTCTTTAAGATCATTCCTATTAGTAAAAACAAACGATAATTATGTGAAAAACTTCAAGATAGAATTAAAAACAAAAAACTTAAATCATATGTTAAGAACTAGGAATTCATCCTCAATCAATAAATTAACTACTCATGTTAAAGAGTTCACACAAAGAATAAGAAAAGAAAAGTGTTGTGTGTGTAGAGATGTGTGTAAAAAAAAGATATGTAAAAGATGTGTAAAACTTCTCTATTTATAGGCTTCAATATTCTCCAAATCTTCCAAGGATTAGAATCCTTTTCCTTTTGCAATTCAATTTCCAAATCCAAGCTTTTCTCAACTCTTCCACCTTCTCTTTCCAAATTTGAGTCCAATTCTCCATCCAATTCCTAGCCCAAGTCTTCACACCCATGAGAGAAGTCCATAGAAAATTCTGGAATTTTTGGCTCGCCGGAAAAACTTGGATTATGGCCGAATTCGGCCGAATAGTCGCCACCAAGCCACTTGAAAATTTCTCCGCAGCTGAATATTCGACGGAATATTCCGCGACCCACCGTTAGGACTAACGGTCAAACGGGTCAAAACGGTCAAAGTCAGAACGGCGGGTCAACTCGGTCAAGCACCGAGTTAGGGAGAGTCAGGGTCTAGTCAGCCGAGTTGGATAGGGTCAGGTTGAGTCAGAACTGAATCAGCTAGTCAGGTGATCTAACTAAGCTGATTCATCTGAGCTGCTATGGCCTAAGCCATTGTGCACATTCCGAGCCGTGTCGCACCATGATTGTGCTAAATAGCTCCTTATCCAGCCATCTTGGCTCTCCCATTCTCTACTTCAATCTGTGACATAGCCGGTGCACCTGTAACTTACACTGAACCAAACTCATTTTGCTTTGCTGCAACCAGCTGAATCCAACATTCCATTTCCATTCTGCAGCATACACAATCACCATTCTTAGCAGACCTACAACGCCAAGAGCCGGAGAGCAACACAATGCTACCACCTTCGGCTTCAACTCATAACCACCTCATCGCACAAAGACAACAAAGATGTCAAGCCAACCACCAAAGACAGCCATTTTGGATCGCAACTCCATTGCTCTGTAGGACTGCACATTACAGCTCCTAAACATTCATCTAGCATTAATTCTTCCAGCTCCATCCTAAGCTGCAACCTCACTCATTACCTGCACTGCCACAGCCTGCTCTTCCATGACACTCTCCTCAGTTCAGCCTGCCATTGGCAACACACATCTCCAGCTCTTATATTCCAGCAAAGCCATAGCATCTTAACCTTAGTGGCAGCTCCAATATTCTCCAGTCCCAGTTCTCAGCTCAAGGCCTCAAACACTGGCAGCTGCATCTGTAGCTTTATTTCAACACTTGCAGACCCGCCTAGATGCAGCCACCGGCTTCGCACCAACATCCTTCCCGCATTGCATAGCTACCACTGCAGCAAATGCTTCCCATTGCACACACACCTCATACTTCCTTGGTCATAAGCCCTTGTACCGCCATCCCCATTACCTACTCTTTAATGACCTAACTCCTTTCACCAACTTCTCCATCTTGATCAAATTCCTCACCAAACCCTCGAAGACATCCATGGCAAATACCCACACAAACAGATTCGAACCTGAGACTCAACCCATTTCTTACTTTCTCAAATCAACTCAAGAACTGCATCACCTGAATTCAAACACCAACTCACTCTCCTAAAATTCCACCAGTTCCTTCCTTAAATCCCTAGAATCAGACTAATTCATTCTCAATCTGGTATCAATCTAAACTCTAACTTCAGACAACCGAATCGAGCCTAAACCCCATGAATTTCCTCTGGTAGCTCTGAGTTTCACATATTCGAACCCTAAGGTGAAGTTATCATATAAATTCAACCAATTTCTTCACTTCTCAACAACAGCAGATACATCCATCGATTCACCAATTCTTAGATCTCCTTTCTTCACATCTGATTTCTCGACTCACAGCAGAAGCTTGTTTTCACCACCACCCATTTCATCTCTCTCAATTCAGAGACCAACTCCTTCCTTGTCTCTCGATTCAGTGAAACCTTAAATCATCAATTCGAACCCTAATTTCAATTTCTGTCTGCTCTTCTGAGTTTCGATCTGCTTTTCCATCTTGATTTATCAACCAATCAAACCCATTAATCCAATCTCTCGATTTCAGATTCAATTTCATCTCTCGAGTTAAACAGCAGCACAATCAATTCGAACTCATCTCTGTTCTTGATTCAATTCCAACCCCGAACCATCATCGATTTTCTCTCAAATTCAATCTCCTCTCTCGGTTTCTAGTCCTTACTTCGATCTCTCGCACAACATGAGCGACATTGTTTTATTTCTTTTCTTCTTCTTAATTTCGGGTGAGATTTACGAATGAGAGGGATGAGTCGATTTTAGGGTATAAGAGTAAGGTTGGTTATTCAAGATCTCGGTTACCTTGCTAAGGGCTAACCATTTAGCACCCCTTAACATTTGCTTTGGTCCGTGTCTAGTATTCCTCCCAAAAGAGTTGCCCCTTAACCTTGGCCGAGCTCCGGATAGTGTTCGCCCTTGAAATGATAATTTTGCCCTTTTGGCTCAAATTGGATGATTTCTTCTTCTTTTCCTCCGTGCGACTCCAAAGTAGCTACAAAACTCAAAACAAGCGTAAAATACATAATTTACAAGAAAAATAGCAAAGAAAGCATAAACTACTAGATAGTAAATTAGGTGTATTCTACACCTATCAAATTCCCCCACACTTAGACTTTGCTAGTCCTCGAGCAAATCAAACTAAAAACTCACAACTTCAAAGCGTTCAAGCGTCACAAGCATCCAAAGAGTTATGAGGACATAGAATTTCTGCATGCTAGTAATAAGAAGTTAGAAATACCAAAGAACATATTCTCATTCTTAAATGTTGAGTGAGAAATAATCACACCATAATGAGAGAACGCGTGTTTGAGAAACGATCAATAAGCATTTCGCCTCGACTTCTGCCTCACCAAAAAGGATTTTATGATAATTGCACTCAAAAAGACAGCTTTTTTATGGTTCTCACATGTGTGCAGGTAGGAATGAAGAGAGAATTCCTGCGACACGTTGAATGGTGGGAAGGACAACTTCCGAAATATTTTTAAAAACCCACATCTTTTAATATTTTGAAAAACCATTTTTCTGACGATCTCTACGAAAGGAAATCAACCATTTATATTGAGGATGAGATTACTTACTCACCTTCACATCCGATCGCCAATTATGATAACACCACTCTCCGGCATCCAATAGAAACGTCTTCCGCTCCTCGTTTTGATCTCCTTGGTCTTCGTCTTCGGTTTCAACTATTGATGATAAACCCTCGAATTTCATAAATCCTTAACAATTTGTAACTCTTTTTACCTTAAAATCCTTGTCGCTTGAAACTACCTTATAGATTTTCCTTCCCCACGGCCTATTAACAAAACAAATATTTCTCTTGTTTTTCTCTTTTTTTTTTTTTTTTTTTTTTTTTTTTTTTTTTAAATTCACAAGAGAAATTAAATACAAAATAAACCATGGCCGTGGAAGAAGTATTTTACCGCTTGATTCTTCACAACTTGTATCGTCTTGAAATCATAAACTTCAAAAATTTTCACCTTTTACTTTTCTTCGCTTTCATGAATAAGTCTTCATACTTGAATATAAAATTACCTCATTGTAGTGTAAGTCTTCAACATATATGTAAAATCCGCTCTTTGTATGTTGCTTTACTTGTATTTGAAATTTGCTCTTTTTTTCGTTTTGTTGCTTATAAACCTTAAACTTTTCCAACTTTCCTTGTAGATTTTGATGTCGCTCCTTGTTGATGATGAATATGTTTCTATGGATCCGTTGTTGTCGAGAGAGAGAATGGTGCTAACTGCAAATCGAACTACAAGAAGGAAGCTTTCATCCATGGACGTCACCCTCATGATTGACAAAATTAGCACTCAAGAGATCAAAGAGTAGTGCTTCTATTGGTGGGAGGTTGGGTAGCTCACCATTCTACCCGGAATTAACATATGGTGACACACACTCAAAGAAGCTCTTTAGTAGATGGAAAAATTCTGGTCGGTGCCTCACATGATATGAATACGGGTAGTCTCCACTAATGATTGATCAGCAACTCTAATAACGCATTTCTCCCTGCACCAAATTCGCATCACCGGCATGATTAAATCCATTATTTAACACTCAAACAAACAAGAAATCCGAATGTAGTTCTCTAACATTTCCAAGTTCAATTATGTCGGTCAAAATCTCTATGTAAACATACCTAGAAGTATGCTAGTGACTCTAAAATCTTTAAAAGTTGGAATTTTTAAGTAAAACTTTTTTTTTTTTTTTTTTTTTCAAAATTTTTTAATTTTTTTTGTAATTTTTGTTTTAAAAACATGCTTAACCACTCCCCCACACTTAAACCTTACATTGTCCTCAATGTAATTGAATCCTCCTAGTAAAGTCAAGGTGGGAAATTTTAACATGATAAGAAACAAGAAAAAGAAATAACAAAAAGCAAAAGGATAAGAAATACAAAACCGATGGGTTGCCTCCCATTAAGCGCTTGTTTTAAAGTCGACGGCCCGACTTAGCTCTTGCAAGATTCATTCCCCATATACTAACAATCGGAAAATTTGAGGATCCACCCATAATACCTGTTTTGAAAACAATAACTCCATACAAATATTAGCACAAGAAAACATTAGCGAAATTATCGCTCGATAGAAATTTCCCCCACACTTATTCTCGTCCACACTCGGAAGTGTATAAAGAACATAGAATTTGGGAACTTCCATGTATTCCTCTTGGCAAACCTGCATAGTGTTAGAATCAAGTGTTTCCAATGGTGGATATCTAGAAACAAAATCATCCAAAAATACTTTCGAAGCACAAACATTCAAACCAATAAGAGGTGAAGGAGAAGAATCAATAGGCAAAGGGTTAGACAAACCTTGCACAATCTCTTGTATTATAGAATCCTCTTCATCCTTAAAAAATTCGAGTGAATTACTTACCTCTTGTATATCGTGGTCCTCTATTAAACCTTGCAACCATTCTTCGTCGTTTTCTACCTTAACCAAAGTCTCGGCATCATTAAAATCATTCGCAAGTTCAATTGGGTCTTCCACAAAATCAATCAATTTGGTTTCATCCTCTAGTATCATCTCTTCAACATTCTCATCATCGGAATCGGGCCATTCACTAAAATGATTTTCATCGGTATAGATTGTAATATCTTCTTGTGCGGGTGTTACACCGTTTACAACAATAGGCAAGTGATATCCAAACTCCTCCTTTTGAATAGGTGAAGGATCTTTATTATGATCCGGAGTTGGAATAACTTCCTCATTGTTGCAACGTTCATACACTTCCGCGGACTCATATCTTTCCCTAAGGAATTTTTTTCCAAGCACTAAGTGCATCTTCCTCAAGCTCTACCTCTTGAATAGGTGATTGATCATTATTAAGATCAAGGCTTGAGTAATCTACACTAGCGTCATCAAAAGTCTCCAAAGGTTGGTCCTTTTCAACACAATCATCTTCATTTTCGGACTCACCATAATAAGAATCGTCATCGGTTTCATTACCTTTATCTAGACGTCGTTTAAGTTCCATATGAATGGTCCTACTAATTTCTGCGACAAGCTCTTCCGAGTCCCCATCATCTTCCAATTTGTATAATTTCTGTGCAAGTTTCCTGACGTTCACACGCTTACCACCGTTGATAGAGTTTCTAGACTGTATCTCCTCTTTTGGAAAAAGTGAAGGAAAAACACGATGAAGAGGAGTATATTCCAAATTCTCTGTCTGCACATTACCGTCATAAGGTTGTTGATATGTATGAGAATATCCATAAGGTTCTGTAGGAAATTGATCATAGCCAAAATATTGGTTTTGATTGTATCCTAAGGATGGTTGGAAGTTGTCATAATGTTGAGGTTGAAAACCGTATTGATTGTTGTAATATGCTTGCTCTTGTCCACCATACATGGAAAACTAGCACCTGAAATAAGATTCTCAAAAACTAAGTTAGATACGGAATAGAATCCAACAAAGCAAGAATAAAGCAAAAAGAAAAATAAAAACAACTAAAATCATCCATCGCTCCCAAGAACGGCGCCAAAATTTGATGCGTGTCGTAGGTGCAATCAAATTAATTAATGTTTCCACTCAATTAAAAATAATATAATGGAAGTCAAGTTCGTTCCCACGAGGAGCAAGAGATCTTAGTTGTAAAAGTTGTCACGAAAGGGGGTGTAAAAAGCAAAAGAAAATAAACAAAGCAATTAAAATCGAAAGTTGAAAACAATAAGAGAGACAAGACCAAGGAATCCTTCTTCGTTACTTAAACAATGAATCAAATTATGTTCTATTCTACTTGTTATTAGTCACAAATTATCACCAACCGTAGGTAAAGCAAAGCTCGTGCTAAACCCCTAAATCCCTTGTATCACCGGACACGGAAGTTATCGACTACCGGATTCTATTTACCAAACCACCTAGTAGTAGCTCACTCTAGATGTAATTTAAATAAACGCATTAAGATTTATGAACTTATTAGGTTAATATTAGTAGTTAGACTCTTAGATCAAGGTCTACTTGCTAACGTTGTTTCTACACACAATTGCTCCACGGAATCCCTCCGAAGGTCTCGTGTTTGCTACTTATGTAAAGAGTCAAGAAACGATTACTTATCTCCTAACTTTCACTAGCTTTAGATCAAATTAACAAATCAATTTAGCGTGCACTCCAAACAATCTATCAATCAATCATGAATGTCTTTAAGATCATTCCTATTAGTAAAAACAAACGATAATTATGTGAAAAACTTCAAGATAGAATTAAAAACAAAAAACTTAAATCATATGTTAAGAACTAGGAATTCATCCTCAATCAATAAATTAACTACTCATGTTAAAGAGTTCACACAAAGAATAAGAAAAGAAAAGTGTTGTGTGTGTAGAGATGTGTGTAAAAAAGATATGTAAAAGATGTGTAAAACTTCTCTATTTATAGGCTTCAATATTCTCCAAATCTTCCAAGGATTAGAATCATTTTCCTTTTGCAATTCAATTTCCAAATCCAAGCTTTTCTCAACTCTTCCACCTTCTCTTTCCAAATTTGAGTCCAATTCTCCATCCAATTCCTAGCCCAAGTCTTCACACCCATGAGAGAAGTCCATAGAAAATTCTGGAATTTTTGGCTCGCCGGAAAACTGGGATTATGGCCGGAATTCGGCTGGAATAGTCGCCGCCGGCCACCTGAAAATTTCTCCGTCAGTGGAATATTCGACGGAATATTCCGTCAGTCCACTGTTAGGACTAACGGTCAAACGGGTCAAAACGGTCAAAGTCAGAACGGCGGGTCAACTCGGTCAAGCACCGAGTTAGGGAGAGTCGTGGTCTAGTCACTAGAGTTGGATAGGGTCGGGTTGAGTCGAATCGAATCGGCTAGTCGGGTGATCTAACTAAGCCGATTCATCTCGAGTCACTATGGCCTAAGCCATTGTGCACATTCCAGTAGTCGTTGCACCATGATTGTGCTAAATAGCTCCTTATCCAGCCATCTTGGCTCTCCCATTCTCTACTTCAATCTGTGACATAGCCTTGCACCCGTAACTTACACCGAACCAAACTCATTTTGCTTTGTCGCAACCAAATTAATCCAACATTCCATTTCCATTCTCGCAAAGATACACAATCACCATTCTTAGCAGACCTACAACGCCAAGAGCCGGAGAGCAACACAAACTACCACCTTCGATTTCAACTCATAACCACCTCATCGCCACAAAGACAACAAAGATGTCAAGCCAACCACCAAGACATGACCATTTTGGACCTGCAACTCCATTGCTCGTAGGGACCGCACATGACTCCTAAACATTCATCTAGCATTAATTCTTCCAGCTCCATCCTAAGCTGCAACCTCACTCATTACCTGCACTGCCACAGCCTGCTCTTCCATGACACTCTCCTCAGTTCAGCCTGCCATTGTCAACACACATCTCCAGCTCTTATATTCCAGCAAAGCCATAGCATCTTAACCTTAGTGGCAGCTCCAATATTCTCCAGTCCCAGTTCTCAGCTCAAGGCCTCAAACACTGGCAGCTGCATCTGTAGCTTTATTTCAACACTTGCAGACCCGCCTAGATGCAGCCCTGGCTTCAGACCAACATCCTTCCTGCATTGCATAGCTACCACCTGCAGCAGCTGCTTCCCATTGCACACACAGCTCATACTTCCTTGGTCATAAGCCCTTGTACTGCCATCCCCATTACCTACTGCTGTAATGACCTAACTCCTTTCACTGTTCTTCTCCATCTTGATCAAATTCCTCACCAAACCCTCGAAGACATCCATGGCAAATACCCACACAAACAGATTCGAACCTGAGACTCAACCCATTTCTTACTTTCTCAAATCAACTCAAGAACTGCATCACCTGAATTCAAACACCAACTCACTCTCCTAAAATTCCACCAGTTCCTTCCTTAAATCCCTAGAATCAGACTAATTCATTCTCAATCTGGTATCAATCTAAACTCTAACTTCAGACAACCGAATCGAGCCTAAACCCCATGAATTTCCTCTGGTAGCTCTGAGTTTCACATATTCGAACCCTAAGGTGAAGTTATCATATAAATTCAACCAATTTCTTCTCTTCTCAACAACAGCAGATACATCCATCGATTCACCAATTCTTAGATCTCCTTTCTTCACATCTGATTTCTCGACTCACAGCAGAAGCTTGTTTTCACCACCACCCATTTCATCTCTCTCAATTCAGAGACCAACTCCTTCCTTGTCTCTCGATTCAGTGAAACCTTAAATCATCAATTCGAACCCTAATTTCAATTTCTGTCTGCTCTTCTGAGTTTCGATCTGCTTTTCTATCTTGATTTATCAACCAATCAAACCCATTAATCCAATCTCTCGATTTCAGATTCAATTTCATCTCTCGAGTTAAACAGCAGCACAATCAATTCGAACTCATCTCTGTTCTTGATTCAATTCCAACCCCGAACCATCATCGATTTTCTCTCAAATTCAATCTCCTCTCTCGGTTTCTAGTCCTTACTTCGATCTCTCGGATAACAGAGCAGTCCATTGTTTATTTCTTTTCTTCTTCTTAATTTCAGGTGAGATTTACGAATGAGAGGGATGAGTCGATTTTAGGGTATAAGAGTAAGGTTGGTTATTTAAGATCTCGGTTACCTTGCTAAGGGCTAACCATTTAGCACCCCTTAACATTTGCCGTCCCGTGTCTAGTATTCCTCCCAAAAGAGTTGCCCCTTAACCTTGGCTGAGCTCCAGATAGTGTTCGCCCTTGAAATGATAATTTTGCCCTTTTGGCTCAAATTGGATGATTTCTTCTTCTTTTCCTCCGTGCGACTCCAAAGTAGCTACAAAACTCAAAACAAGCGTAAAATACATAATTTACAAGAAAAATAGCAAAGAAAGCATAAACTACTAGATAGTAAATTAGGTGTATTCTACACCTATCACATGGCTTAACAACATACTACAAACAATATGCATTTATCTCAAGCATTTAATCAAACACACTAACTGCAGACATTTTACATCATGTGTTTCAGGTGATAACTTTGTACGATCTGCCTCAAAATTTCAGTAAACATTCCTGACACCATCATGTATGACATATCTAAATTTTACATTTAAACTAACAGCTCAATCAAAAGATATTTATTTTACAAACGCATCACAAAATCTAGGCAGATGACATCATTTTACCAAAATATTCACCATAAATTCATATTAGTCTCAAATTAAGCAAATCCAAAGCACAATGAAAGATAAGATATTTATCTACAACTTTTGTTAAGACCTCAAATCATTTTAACATCATTAAGACTTCCTAACAACATCAAAACCATAACAAAACGAAACTGTCCAGAATTTCAGAAACTATTATCTAAGTTACAAGAAATATTCAACGGTGAATTTACATTGGAAAATCCTAAAATTTTAACAAGAGATACCTAATCATGTTTTCTATCAATCAGAGAAGCCTGATCATCAACAAGAGGTACATATTTATTCAAATAAATTACCGAATCATAACAATACAAAATCATATATAATAAACACCAAAGAAAAACACCTAAAGAGAAAAGGTTTCGCATTCCACCTCAATTCCATTGATTCTCCACTGATTTTCCTAATTAGAATTTCTCCTCAAGAACCTTAGCTCCAATTCATATTCTTCCTCTCCATAGCTTTTTCCTCCAAATATCTCTAGCCTTTTGATTTTCTAATCTCTAAATTCTCTCTCCAAAAATCTAATATATATATTAATAATAATAATCAACATTTATTATTTTATTTATTTATATTAATTAAATTCTCATTTTCTATTTATTTTATTTACTTAATAAAATATATTAGGTGACTTTATTTCCACCCTAACTTGTAGTCTTTTCAAAGGAAACAACTTATACCACATGGTTAGCTAAATTAGGTACAACCCAACCCGAAATGGTAATTAAAAATACAGGGTATTCATCTATGATCTCTCTCTTCATCTGCTTCCCTCCATAAGACCAGCCCTAACCTTTCCAATGACTGAAGCAGCATTTGAACGGCCACTGTGCATGGTTTAGGCGAAGGCTTTTCGTGCTCAACCTCCCGGTAACTCACTTTCAGAAACCCTAGAATCCCACTTTAGCCTCTCACCGATTTTAGGTAACTACATTTTGGCGACCATAGTTGGAGGTTTTCCACTCAGTTACAGATCTCAATCACGGTCACCATTAGGAAGGAAGCTGATTCCACCAATCCAAACACAAAAAAACATTTCATTATTTCAGTCTCTGTAAATCCATTACATATTTAGCGGAGAGATTTATCTCTACCACCAGTTTTCTCTCTCAGACGAGTGTTTGACCTTAATGAATCGGTTAGTGCGTCCGTGTTCACCTGGATCTCTCCCTGAAACGCGCCAGTAACCTATTTCCATGAAAACCTATTATTAATCCTTGAAACGTTGGGTAGGGACCAAGGCGATCTCCTGGGGACTCAACAGAATCTTTCAAAATCTCAGATCGATATCCAGACTAACCTAAAAACGCCTTTAGAGTTACCAGTAGGGAAAGATAAAAAAAAAAAAACTAGATCGAGTACACGTTTCCTAAAGAAAGAGTACTAAACTCCTGAGAATAGCACGGGCAGAATCCAGTTTGTCTGCAATCGACCTCACCGGAAAAAATGAAACTCATTACAAATGCGACAGAGCCAAAGGATCAACCATCCAGAGGACCTCACCGCTCTCAAGGATCAGATGATGATCTAAACTTGAAGATTTCGATGAATATTTGGCCAAAATTCGTTTAGATCAAGGGCCCTCAACCTGATCACACGGGACTGGGAAGTTTACTTCACTTTACTATTTTACTTATAACTCTTCATTCTATATCTAATTGTGAAAAAACAGGGGTCTAACAACCAAACCCAATATTTCGCTTAGCAATCTATATGGACAAACTCCAATATAAATCCAAGAGAATCAAGACAGTCATACTCAATCAATGAAAATATATCCAAGAGTTCGTATCTCAATTTCTCAATTCAATCCGCAATCAAACAAATAGGAATTTGCGAGCCCGATTGAATATAAGAGAAATAACTTGAATAGTACCAAAGACCAATGTTCAAGGATCAATCAATTTAATCAACAACCAAAGGTTGGATTTACCAATTCATCGATTCAACGCACAACCTGTGATATTTCAATTATATGCGGAAAAGAAATAACATAGACACCAGAAATTTTGTTAACGAGGAAACCGCAAATGCAGAAAAACCTCGGGACCTAGTCCATATTTGAACACCATACTGTACTAAGCCACTACAGAGACTAGCCTACTCCAAGTTAACTTCGGACTGGAATGTAGTTGAGCCCTAACCAATCTCACATTGATCAAGGTACAGTTGCGCTCCTTACGTCTCTGAATCCCAGCAGGACTCTACGCACTTGATTTCTTAAGCTGATCTCACCCACAACTAAGAGTTGCTACGACCCAAAGTCGAAGATTTGAGAAACAAATCTGTATCACACAAAAAAGTCTATTGAATAGATAAATCTGTCTCCCACAGATATACCTACGAGTTTTGTTCCGTCTTTTGATAAATAAAGGTGAACATGAACCAATTGATAAACCGGACTTATATTCCCGAAGAACAGCCTAGTATTATCAATCACCTCAAAATAATCTTAATTGATTAACGAAACATGATATTTTGGAATCACAAACGATGAGACGAAGATGTTTATGACTACTTTTCAATCTTGCCTATCGGAGAATAAATCTCGAGCAAATATTAAAGAAGATAGTACTCAATCACGATAGAAAATAGCAAGATCAGAACACGCAACTACAGAGAAAATGGTTGGGTGTGGCTTCACAATCCCAATGAAGTCTTTAAGTCGTTAACCTACTGGGTTTTAGAAAAACCTAAGGTTAAAGGAGAATCGACTCTAGTCGCAACTAGTATCACACAGGAGGTGTGGGGATTAGGTTTCCCAGTTGGTAGATTTCTCCTTTATATAGTATCCAAATCAGGGTTTGCAATCAATGTTACCTTGGTAACAAAGCATTCAATATTCACCGTTAGATGAAAACCTGATTAGATTCAAGCTAATATCTTTCAACCGTTAGATCGAACTTAGCTTGTTATACACAAATGAAATGAACCATCATTTAGATAAAGGTAACCATACCCTAAACGTGTTCACCTAGTTGGTTCAACAATAGTTAACCAATGGTTAGCCATATGATCACTTTCATATCAACCTTATTCATCTTTATCATAACTAGTTCAAACGACTCAAATGAAACTAGTTAGAGAGTTGCTCAATTGCTTATATTCTCATAGAAGTATACAAGACACAATTGAAGCAAAATCGATTTTGATTCACTCGAATCATTTCATGAACATTATAGCCACGGTTTTCAAAAGATTGCATTCCTTATTATATAAATATATTAGTTCATGAACAAACCGATTTTAGAACATAACCTACTTAAGTATGCAAAAGTGTACGCATACCTAAGTATCCGGACTGAGTTTGGTTACGCCAGTACGCGTATGGGTGCGCATACCATTTACATTTTCAAACTCCAGCAGAAATTCACGGAACTTGAACTTCCTCCAGTACGCGTACGGGTGCGCATACTTAGTTTCCGAACTTCCATCTACCAACTAGTACGCATACAAGTAAGCATACTTTGGTTCACGGTTTTGGATTTATACAAATGTGAATACACACTATGTTTATATCCAAACATGGTTACATGTTCTAAACCCTCATTTCAGTTATTGAAACATTCTTAGAAGACGACAATAGCTGTCTCACACAAACTATTAGCTTCAAAGCAATTTTCAAGTGATCGAATGATCAATACGAAACATTCCGAGTCTACATCAAATGAGTGTCTCAAACAAATCATGTAAGATGTTACAAGGCAATTTTCACATGATCATCTTTTGACTTTCGTCAATAATAAAAGATGAACTTGGTTAAATCAAAAGCTTACCAACACATATTTCGAGAAATAGATAAGCGAGATAAACTCGGATCGAAATAGCAAATGTGTATAATTGAAGTTTATATAGCAATACGACTTTTTGTCTCAAATAGAAGATAGAGTAGATATAATTTTGAGTGATAGATGAGTTCAAGTCTCCACATACCTTTTTGTTGATGAAGTTCCACAAGTTCCCTTGAGTAGTTCTTCGTCTTTATTCGATGAACTCCGTGGAGTCTAAAGCTCAACTACACATACTATCCTAATCCGGGACTTAGATATAAGTAGACTAGAAATCAAGACTTATAGTTTTGGCAACTAAACTTGACAAACAAGCTTGAGATAGCAACGCTTGCGAGTTCGACCGAGCAGTGCTCTAACAATCTCCCCCTTTGTCAATTTTAGTGACAAAACTATCAATACATATGGATTACAAAATAAATAAACTTTGTAGATTCTCATCCAAATGCTTGATCTCCTTGGTTCTTCAACATTACTCTAAATCTTCGTCACTTCCAAGTACTCCAGTGATTCTAAATGTGTTCAACTCAGCATCATCGTTGTTGAAGATCCGTAGCTATAACAATGAGAAAATAATAGCTCTCAATCATTGTTATACAATGTCATAGTATTATTACACAACATCAAAGTTCAATTGCATCATAACTTTGACAACAATACTATGGTGATATGTATCACCCCCCCTTAGTTAGTACTTCATCTCACATGATAACCACTCTCCCTTACATAATGATCCGTAAACCATATGTATTTGTAGTGTGAACTACACATTAATTCCCCCCCTTTTTGTCAATATAAATTGGCAAAGGTACGAAAACTAGTGGGATTCTAATGAAATTTCCATAGAGATACTCCATGACCAAAAGAGAACCACATATCAACTTGTTTAGATGCAATCTTATAGCCGAAACTAAATGCATTCATCAAGGAGTTTATAAATATACAAGATAACCCCTATAATATTCCATAGCCGCACTCCCCACAAAGATATGGCAATTAATCACAAGTTCAAAAAAGAACTCTCCCCCATAAAATGTCATTCCCGAAAGAACAACAAGAGCGACCTTACTTTCACAAGAAAAGAAGGATTTAGAGAAATACTTTGATACCGAAAAAGATTTGGAGAAGATACTCGAAATTATTATGTTATCTATGTGTTGAAATGTTGAGCAATATCTAAGAGGGAAAACTTTGGTTGGATATCATCCAATTGTTATCCTTAAGGCACAAATTCCATATTGATGATGACAATCATTTTTGCATGTAGAGATCGCTAATAAAATGATACCTTATATCAATGAGTTCTTGAGAATCATGAGTTCAACAGAGAAGCACTTCTACAAATTGAACCCAAAGATATAAAACAACTGAGAGGATGTATTGAGTTGAAACAAAGGGGCAAAAGGCAATAAGATGGAGAACTGTGTAGCGAAATGGCAGACTAAAAATACAATCACGATGTGGCACAGAGTTAAGTGAATTGAAATGAAATGAATATCCGCCCCCATATACAAGATAACAAATATTCCATAGCCGCAAAAGATATGGCAATTAATCACAAGTTCAAAAAAGAACTCTCCCCCATAAAATGTCATTCCCGAAAGAACAACAAGAGCGACCTTACTTTCACAAGAAAAGAAGGATTTAGAGAAATACTTTGACTTGATTGCAAATTGAAAGAGACAAAACAACACTATAAGATGATTGCCCAAAAGATATAAATGAGTTCAGGGGCAAAAAGGCTAGAAAACTAATAAACCAAAACAACACCGATAGACTGTCATAAGTGTTGAAATGTAGAAGTATCTAAAGGTTTGGTTAGGATATCATCCAATTGTTATCCGGAAGGCACAAATTCCATATTGATGATACCATTTTCATAGAGATCGCTAATAAAATGATACCTTATATCAATGTGCTTAGTTCTTGAGAGTTCAACAGGATTCTCAGTGATGCGAATCGCACTTGAGTTATCACAAAATATCTTCATTATTCCAGTATCAATTCCATAATCAGCAAGCATTTGTTTCATCCATAGAAGTTGAGTACAACACGAACCTGCAGCAATGTATTCTGCTTCGCATGTAGACATGGATTGTGAATTTTGTTTCTTGTTATACCAAGCCACAAGATTTAACCCAACATAGTAAAATCCCCCCGAAGTACTCTTTCTATCTTCCACATATCCTGCCCAATCTGCATCTGAATAGGCAGTAAGATCAGTGTTAGTATCAAAATTATAAGCCAGACCATACCCGATAGTGTGTTGTATATATCGTATGATCCTCTTTGCAGCTGCAAGATGAGATTCCTTTGGATTAGCCTAAAACCTAGCACAACAACCAACACTAAAAGCAATATCAGGTCTAGTAGTTGTAAGATATAAGAGGCTTCCAATGGTAGATCTATAAAGCTTTTGATCCATATTTACTCCTTTCTCATCTCGATGTAGTTTACCAGTAGTGGGCATAGGTGTCAGTTTTGGAGTTAACTTATCAAGACTGAACCTTGATATAAGATCCTTAGCATATTTTTCTTGAGATAAGTAAATTCCATCCTTATGTTGTTGAATTTGTAATCTTATAAAGAACTTTAATTCACCAACATTGCTCATTTCAAATTCTTTGCCAAGAGAGACTTGAAAATATTTTGCAAGTTTCTCAGAAGTTGAACCATAGATGATATCATCTACATAGACTTGAGAAATGACAACATCTTTCCCACTCCATTTTGTAAACAAGGTTTTATCAGCTCCACCTCTCGAAAAACCTTTCATAAGAAGAGAAGTAGTTAGTTTTTCGAACCAGACACGAGGTACTTGTTTTAACCCATATAATGCCTTTTTGAGCTTAAGGACATGATTTGGGAAATCAGGATTTTCAAAACCCTTAGGTTAAGCGACATATACCTCTTACTTTGAAGTTTCGTTTGGAAATGCGAATTTATGTCCATTTGAAACAACTTAACCTTGAGAAAACAAGCATGATCTAATAACAACCGAATGGACTCAAGGCGTGCCACATGAGCAAAGGTTTCGTCAAAGTCGATACCTTCAATCTGTGAATATCCCTGAGTGACAAGTCTAGCTTTATTTCTGATAATTGTGCCAAATTCATCAGACTTGTTCTTGAATATCCATTTGGTACCAACAATATTGATATTTGAGGGATAAGGTACTAGCTCCCATACATCTTGTCTTTGAAATTGATTCAACTCTTCATGCATTGCATTCACCCAAAAGGGATCGCTAAGAGCTTCATCAATATTTCTTGGTTCTACTTGTGAAAGATAACAACCAAAATTGCAAATATTTTGAAGTTGTCCTATTGTCTTAGCAGTAGAATCTCCTCCTCTAATAATACTGTTGGGATCATGATTCCTTTGAACCCAGAGGTGTCGTGGAGGGACATGTTCTTGTTCAACAGGAGTAGGCTGATCAGTGCTCTTCTCCTCGTCACTAGAAATATCATGATTAGTAATGGTTGGGATGACTTCAAATGATTCTGGGATTTCTTTGACTTTCTCAATTGTCTCAGTTGGAGGAAATTCAGCAGGAGGATTATCATGGTGAAAATTGCTTAGATCATCAATGATGACATTAGCAGATTCCATCATAACTTGGGTTCTGAGATTAAAACTCGAAAACCACGATTATCAGAAGCATAGCCAAGAAAGATACCTTCATCGCTTTTAGTATCAAATTTCTCTCTCTGTTCTCGATCTCTGTAGGATCATAATATCGCAACGTACAAAGCTCGCGGGATTAATAAACAACGGTGTCGCGAGGCAGTCGCAGATAGCTAAAATAAACGACGCAATGAATGACGGCAAACAAAACAATTGGAAGACACGAAACCTGGCGAGGGGTAAGAAGTGTCGCGAGAATGAATATTCGTGCATTTGCGACACTTCGCGAGACATTCCCGAAAATAAAGGATAGCTTAGCTGTCATCCATTATGTATTACCCTATATAAAGGGCACAATGAGTCTGTTGAAGGGGGGATCTTTTGGAGTGGTTAAGTGAGTCATTAGGAGAGAGAAAGTTTAAGAGTGTTTTAATTTCTAAGTGTAAGTCTATTTACTTATGTAAACATTTCATGAACTCAATCAATAAATATTCTTGATCTTACATCCTTCAATGGATTAATTAAGCAAAATTGAGTAAGGGGTGTAGTGTGGGAAATCCTGCAACTACATATGCGCTAGAAACAGGGAAGATCATTGGTAAAAGAGAGAGGATTGTAATTAAAGTTGTTTGAATCAGGAAAATGAGAAAGGAAAATCTTGAATCGGATGATAAAGATATGGCATGCAGCACAGACACAAGAGTAATGATTAGCGAATTTCATGAAAATATCAGAGGAAGAATACACAAACGAGATTTTGAAGGAAAGAAGATTATGGATAGAGAAATAACATCACCTTTGAAGGATTGGGAAAAGCAAGAGATAACATTCACGGCGGGGGAAATATCCAAAGAAAATTTGGATCACGCATCTCCACTGGTGATTGCAATAAACGCGTATAAGGAAGGAGAGAAATTAGAGAACACAGTGAAAACATGGGTAGTGAATGGAGTTTTAATTGATACAGGGAGTCTGGTGAACATCATGTTTTATCACGCTTACAAAAAGATGGGATATAAAGACGAAGATATGATTTTCGCGGCATACAACATTCAAGGTTTTGGTAAATCCATAACAAAAGTTAAAGGGGAGATAGAAATACGTATTCCGTTAGGAGGAATCGAAACACAGGTGACACTGAGTGTAGTGGATATGGAATCACCGTATAACATATTACTAGGAAGACCATGGGTACATGCAATAAAAGCTATGGCGTCGACGCTTCATCAATGTATCAAATTCCCTACACCAACCGGAATCGGCGAGATCAAAGGGGATGCTGCTAAGGGAAGAATATATTATCAAAATGAAGTAAAGTGTTGCGAAGAACAAGTAAACAAGCGAAAGAGTATATCAAAGTATCGCAAAAAGATGGCAAAGGCGGCTAAGAAAGAAGAAGAATTCAGAGTTTACATGATAAAAGCGAAGGAAGGGAAAGGCATACCTAGCGAGATCTCGGGAGAGGAAAATGATCTTGCGAAAGAACCAAAAGGACCAACCCCTATGGGAGAACCGAAGGCCAGTTACGTCGCGGCAGAACAAACCAAAGAAGTAAATATTGGAACTAAGGAAAAACCCAAGATGCTAAAGATTGGAACTAACATGGGAGTGGATGAAGAGAAAAGAACCGTCGATCTATTGCGGGATTATAAAGATATCTTCGCGTGGGATATGGATGAAGTGCACAGTATAGATCCATCTTGTAGCCTGTCACAAGTTGGAAATTGATAAAAATGTGAAGCCATTCAAACAAAGAATTAGAAAGATAGCAACAACATATCACCCTCGAGATAGAAGAAGAAGCTGAGAAGATCTTGGATGCGGGAATTATTAGACAAGCAAAATATCCTGAATGGATAGCGAATATGGTTATAGTTCCAAAGAGAACAAGGGAATAAGGATTTGCATTGATTTCACTGATCTAAATAAGGCTTGCCCTAAAGACAGTTTTCCATTACCAGACATTCCACAGCTGGTCGAATCAGCGGCCGGGAATGAAAGAGTATCATCGCTGGACGGATACAAAGGTTACAATCAAATTCCTCTCGCCGAAGAAGACCAAGAGCACACTGCTTTCTTCGCTCCAAGAGGATTATACTGTTATACTAAAATGCCGTTTGGTTTGCGAAATCTTTGGAGCAACGTATCAAAGGATGGTAGAAAAAGTATTCGCAGAATGGATACATAAAACATTAGAGGTATACGTAGATGACATGCTAGTAAAAAGTAAAAAGGCAGAAAATCATGTGCGAGACTTGAAAGAAATTTTTGAACAAATGAGGCGTTTCAACATCAAAGTCAATCCAGAAAAATGTACCTTCGGAGTAGCGTCAGGGAAGTTCTTGGGTTACATTATATCAAAGGAAGGAATACATGTTGACCCGGAGAAAGTAAAAGCGATTCGCGATATGCCGACACTGCGACAGTAAAGGATGTTCAAAAGCTGAATGGGTTACTAGCATCACTAGGAAGGTTCATCTCGCGGTCATCGATAAAAGTGTAAACACTTTTTTAGCGTTACTGAAAAAGGATCGAAATTTAAGTGGACGGACGAATGTGAAAAGGCTTTACAAGGGATCAAAGAGCATTTAATGGATATATCCATTATGCAGAAGGCAGAACCAGGAGAGGAGTTATTAATATACCTCGCGACAACATCGCATGCCTTAAGTGCAGTTTTACTGCGAACGGACGCAGGAGTAGAAAAACCAATCTATTATATCAAGAAAACTTTTAATGCTGCAGAAAGAAATTATTCAAGATTGAAAAACTAATCCCGCGTTAGTCTATGCGTCGTTTAAACTTCGCATATATTTTCAGGCACATACTGTTAGAGTGGTAACAAAGGTACCAATTGAGTCAGTAATGAAAAATTCAAAAAGATCAGGAAGAGTCGAAAGATGGAATGCTCAAATAAGCCATTGCAAACTCAAATATGAAATATTATCTTCAACCAAGTCACAGGTTGTTGCAGACTTTCTGCGAGAATTTTCTTTTGGAGGAAGATGAAGCAGTGGATGAAATGATGGATGTAGAAGAAGAGCATGGAGATCCGAAGGACTTGTTAACTGAGCCAGACCGGTGGGAAATATTAGTGGATGGATCATCAAATGGAGAAGGTAAAGGAGTGGGAATTGTTGTGATTTCGCCAGAAGGCAATAAGTTAGCTTTTGCTTTTAGATTGGAATTTGAGTCTACCAATAATGAAACGGAGTACGAAGCTATAATACATGCTCTACGATTTGCAATAGAGATGAAACTGGAGAATGTGAGGATCACCAGTGACTCGCAACGGCAATTTGTCGATAATGAGAGAAGTATGCTACAAATGATCCATCTCTACGAGAAATACAGGGAAGCTTGTAGAAGTATTGTCGGCACGAATACCGAAATAAAATGGAGGCACATATCAAGGAGAGATAATAGACTCGCAGACGCTTTTGCCTTTATATCAAGTATGATGACAGACCCAACTGCGAGGAATATCAAAATACAGACGCTACTGGCGCCATCAATTAATAAAGAGGAGGGACAAGAAGCGGATATAATGATGGTGGTAGATGAAATGCAATGTCGCGAGGAAGACTGGAGAGTAGAACTTCACGCGTACTTAATGAAAGGCGAGGTACCAAGAAATAGATTGGAAGCACACAAGTTAAAGAGCCGGCAACAAATTATGAATTACGAGATGGCGTGCTTTATCGGCGTTCTTTTGATGGACCTTCGCTTCGATGTCTAACAAGGAAAGAAGGAGAAACCATATTGAAGATCTTTGCATAGTGGGGATGCCGGAAATCATAGCGGCGGGGAGATCTTTGGCATATAAGGCCAAGACGCAAGGATATTATTGGCCATATATGCATGAGGACGCGAGAGCAATATCCAGACGCTGCGAAGATTGTCAAAGACATGGGAAGAAGATACATGCACCTGGAGCACCGTTAAATTCTTCGAGAAGTGTGTGGCCTTTTGGAAAATGGAGTTTAGATATCGTGGGACCATTTTTACCGGAACGGACAAAGAAGGTACTTAATTGTCGCAACGGACTATTTCACAAAATGGGCGAGAGGTGAAAGCGGTCCAAAGCACATTCGCGATAAGGATGTTTTTACTTTCATATTTGAAAATATTATATGCAGATTTGGGATCCCACTTTAATTGGTATCGATAATGGGAAGCAATTTGAAGGGCAAAATATAGAGTTCTTTCTTAATGCATTTCGGATAAGATGTGGAAAATCAACTCCATTATATCCACAAGCTAATGGCCAAGCGGAGGCAACAAACAAAACAATTGCCGATATATTGAAGAAAAAGTTGGAAGGACACAATAGGGGATGGTGCGAACAAGTACCCAATGTAGTATGGGCTTATAATACAACTAGAAGAGAAGCCACAGGAATGTCCCCTTTTTTGCTTAACTTACGGAGTTGAAGCAGTACTCCCAACAGAGGTCGTGATTCCGACAACCAAAAAAGAGGTCCTGGGATAAAAATCTCAGTGCAGGCAACATTCTAATCAAGTTGGATGAATTGGAAGAAAAACGAGAAAAGGCATTGCGACACATGGAGAATTATCGCGAAGATTGGCTAGAGAATATAACAAGCGTGTAAAAATACGTGAGTTCCAACCGGGAGACTTGGTGTTGCGAGAAACCCCAATATATCAACGTGAAAGTGGAGGCAAGTTGGCGAGAAAATGGGATGGACCTTATATCATCAAAGAGGTAGTTGGTACGGGGGGCATATAGACTGATGGATCCCGAAGGAAAAGATGTGGGACAAAAATTGGATAGACCATGGAATAGATTATATTTAAAAAAGTATTACCCGTAAAAATGGGAGAGGAAAAATGAATCAAGATGAAGTACTTCTTCGCAAAATCCGTGAAGATCTCGCGACAAGAATGACAAGAAGTCATGAATGGCTTAACAAAACCACAAGAGAGAATGAATGATTAAATGAATGAATCGGCGAATATCTCGCAAGCGAAATAGCAAATGATGAAGAATGATTGAATAAAAGAATGAATGAATGGGACGAACCTTTATGGCGTACACCTAGTTCGCGAATAACATTTCGTAAGAGGCAAATGTAAGACCTAAAGTGCGTCATATAAGGGGTATCTCTCGACATGGCTCGGGGGAAGGTTACACCGCTCCCAAGCTCGAGTCATGAAAATTTGGGGCCCATGAAAGCCTATCCTAGAGAGGTACCTTGGATTCCCAACTATATATATAAGGTTATACCTGGTTGGGCGACCGAGGGTCTCTTCCAAGGAGTCGAGTGTATGCTCAAGGCGCCGAGGTACACGGTTGAGCGAGTGCCCGGGATGGATGAACCTACCCTGGCCATTCTTGGCAAGTCTTGGCATATGTTGCACTCGCTCAAGAAAACTCCACTTAGGGTGCGATCTTGTAACCATAAACCATATAGGTATAAGGGATAAGAGGCTGCGAAAACAACTGGTTGTTGTTAAGACCGGATGGGAGGAGCTAGTCTTGTATGGCCGATGTTTCGCCTCCTTGAAGGGGCAACCAGGGGAGATGATAAGGGCGACGCTCTCCATTAGGGGGTGTCAAAACAGACGCAAATGTCATGAGGCTATGTTTTCGCAAGAGAATTTAGGCTTGTCATATTTGTGCAATGATCCTGCGAGGCAATAATACTAACGCGAGGGTAAGACGAGATCAATGGGTCTTTACACGACGGTGTACGGACGTCTGCGATTTCGTCGCACGACGGCAATGTCATGGGGCTTTATGTTCGCAAGGATATATAGGCCCATCATATTGTCGCAACTAAAACATCCTGCAGAGGCAAAAATACTTGGAAAATGATAAGGCAAGATCAATGGGTCTTTACATGCAAGTGTAAAGACGTCCTGCGATTTTGTCGCGATGAAAGGTGGCGGAAGACCTCTAATTAGGGAGGTCTAACTTGGAAGACCACACAAAAATGATAAGGCAAAGTCAATGGGCCTCTGCATGAAAATGTAAAAGGCGCCTGCGACTTTGTCGCAGTGAGAAGAATTAAAATCAAATCCCTGATGGGATGGATTTACTTAATAAAAGATTCAATGAGCAAACATGATCGCAAGATGGTCTTAACTAAGAAAGAAAGAAAGAAATATGGAAATTACTCAATCAAAAGAGTTAAGTCATTCAAACAAAAAGGAATTCTAACAAATTACAAAGGGAATTCAACTCTCTACATCTGCATTATCAAATACAGAGGGTTGTTGAGACTTTTCTGCGCCTTTATCAGCTTCACATCCGCCAGTTGATGGATTTTCATCAGAAATGTTTTCATCACCCTTATTCTCGCCAGTTGCTGGACTTTCATCAGAAATTTTTCTATTCGGATCTTCATCGACGACTTCCTTACTAGGGAGATCTTCGCCGCTTTCATAGTCATAATCGCTATCAGGAGAATTAGGGACTTCATCGTCACTTACTTCCAGAGGATCAACATGTATAGGATCAAGAGACTTAGACAGCAAAATCTCATTCACGAGGATTTCAGCTTGGAGGGGGAATTGACGAAGCAGCGCTTTTTGACGGTTTTTACTATCTATGTCTTTACAGTCAGACATGTAATCAAATCTACGTTCTGCACGATCGCGAGAACGAGCGAGGGAGGAAGCGAGTAATCCATTTTCTTTGCGAATTTGGGAATAATCTGATTTGAGAGTAGAAACGACGGCGCGAAAGCTTCTTCTCGAGAATCTGCATAATAAACACGCAAGAAAAGATTAAAAGAGATCCTTACAACGGATCTTTGGAACTTTGAGAATAATTAAAAATTTGTGAAATAAATGAATTAAGGTAGTCAAATAATTTGACTACCTTCCTTTGAAGAGTAAGTTGTTGAATTAAAGCCGCGAAGTTATTCCCCGATAGTCCATGGCATCATCAAATGAGTCTCCAACTAAACCTTTCAATCGAGATCGCAATTTCTTGTCATTAGAAACAAGTATGGAATTTTCGGTGGCGAGAGTAGAGTTGGATTTTTCTAATTTGGTGCATTGTTCCTGAATTGCTTCGCTTTTACACTTAAAGTTATTCTACCTTGAATAAGTTTATCTCTCTCAGTGGAACTCTCTTCAAGTTGATTTTTCAAAGTATGAATGGCCTGTTCTTGTTCTTTGCATAGTTTTTGACAAGCATCATACTGTTGCGAGTAGATCGCCACCTTATTCAACAGAGAACGTTTCTCTTGTGAAAGAGTTCGATTCTCATCTGATAAAGTTTCCAACTCCAAATTAGTTTTAGTCAAAGAATAAGAGAGGCGAGATAAGTCATTACTTAATGAGTCTTGCTTTTGTGATAAATCAAAATTCTCTTTAGACAAGTTATTTATTTGATCAGCTGCATAGGTATGAAGATTATCTAAGAGATTATATTGCTCCATCCAAGCATCTCTTTCAACTCGAACTTCTTCAACGATAGATTCCGTCTGATATATCTCCATTATTCGTTTCTGGTTTAATACTTGGAGGACGAGCAAGGGTTTGAGTTAAAAAAAAAAAAAAAAAAAAAAAAATGGGGGGATGGCGAGAGCATACCTTTTAATTCTTCATTCTTCTTGCGAAGATTATCACGATCTAATGAGATACTGAGAAATTTTTGATTTTCAAGGTGGAGATTATTGCATTTCACAGCCATAACTTGGAGATCATCCTTCAGCTTATTAATCTCTTGAACTAAAGATGCTTGCGAGATCCTATCAGGACCAAGATGCTTACTTAAAATCTCGCAGACATTGGATTTGACAGGATCAGCAGAAGTCTTTTTGGCATCATTCACGAGATCAGAAAGGACCTTAAAGGCCACATCTATCCCCTCCAGATTTTCCGTAGTTAGAGGAATTTGTTCAAACAAAGAAGACGAGTCGTCTTTTGTCAAAGGAACCTCATGAGAAGAGGAGGTTTCAGGGAGAGAAGTGATTGGAGAAATAGCAGGGACATTGATAGCAGGAGGAGGTATAATATCGTTTGTAGTAGGACAGTTGTAAGGAACTTGGTCTATGAGGAGTTGAGGTATACTAATATTGTCGCTAGTAATGTTACCAGAAGAAAGAAGCACAAAATTATCTTGCGAAGATTTCGCGGCAGGAGACGAAGGTGTGAATGAAGGAAATGGAACGTTTGGGGTAACAGGTTTAGAGTAGCGAAGCCTTTTGGGAGTATTACCAGTAGTTTTATCATCCTGCGAATGACAAATTAAATAAGAAACAGAGGCAACAATATATTGTTAATAAAAACAAACGTTTCTTAAATACCTTGTCACTCGCAGTAGGTCTTTTTGTAGCCATAGATTTTGCTCGCGAAAAAGGCTTTGATGGCGTAAGGGATTCTTGTTGCGAAGTAGGTTTCGGTGGCGAGCCCAAAGAAAGAAGAGGGTCCTTCACGGTAAATTTAGTTCTGGGTTG
The DNA here is from genome assembly GCA_023531295.1 of Papaver armeniacum. Classification (NCBI taxonomy): domain Eukaryota; kingdom Viridiplantae; phylum Streptophyta; class Magnoliopsida; order Ranunculales; family Papaveraceae; genus Papaver; species Papaver armeniacum. Next base: position 137,539 of record JAJJWW010003073.1, on the reverse strand, counting down.
GTTCTTGCTAAACAACAATGGCAGAAAGAGAATTACAAAGTTAATCATCCCAGAGTGATCTCAACAAGAAAAGCTAATCTCAAATTTGATCAACCACAAAATCAACTAGATATGGCAAAATTAACAAACCTGGACGCCATGAGAGTAACAACTGATAGGGAATAGCAACAGTGGTGAAGAAGACGGTAAGAGACAATAATAGGCAAACACTTGCAGAACGATGAAGAAGAAGAACACTTGCAGACGATGAAGAAGATGAAAAGGAAAAGGAAAATTCTTCACAGGGGATACTCCTATAAATAGATGAGAAAAATGTTATGACCGGTTAACATTAAATACACCTAAAAGAGGTAAGTATAGACACGTGTCAACGGTCACTACTAAATCCAAGGAAGCCAGACGAAAAAGAACTTTAGTAGAATCCAAATATACAACATATTTCCTAATAGGCGAGAATAGCTTGCGAAATTGATTATTTTCTCGTAATTCATGAGGCAAGAAATGGCACTTCGTATATATATTACAAAGAAGCTTCGGAACTTCACAAAAGAATAGAGGCAAGTACGTACTTTTCAAGTCCAGTATTCTTCCGCTCGTTCCTTCATCAACAAAGATCAAAGGTTACTACAACAACAGGTTTTCCTTAAAGATCGCTCTCCAAGCAATATTTAAGGAAAAAGAGGCAAGATGTAGGATCATAATATCGCAACGTACAAAGCTCGCGGGATTAATAAACAACGGTGTCGCGAGGCAGTCGCAGATAGCTAAAATAAACGACGTAATGAATGACGGCAAACAAAACAATTGGAAGACACGAAACCTGGCGAGGGGTAAGAAGTGTCGCGAGAATGAATATTCGTGCATTTGCGACACTTCGCGAGACATTCCCGAAAATAAAGGATAGCTTAGCTGTCATCCATTATGTATTACCCTATATAAAGGGCACAATGAGTCTGTTGAAGGAGAGATCTTTTGGAGTGGTTAAGTGAGTCATTAGGAGAGAGAAAGTTTAAGAGTGTTTTAATTTCTAAGTGTAAGTCTATTTACTTATGTAAACATTTCATGAACTCAATCAATAAATATTCTTGATCTTACATCCTTCAATGGATTAATTAAGCAAAATTGAGTAAGGGGTGTAGTGTGGGAAATCCTGCAACTACAATCTCATAGAATGTAGCAATTACTTACAAACACTCTGAGATAATGTAAGTTGGGCTTTCTACCGTACCACAACTCATAAGGAATGTTTAGGTTTTTGACCGTAGGTAGACACGGTTGATAAAATAACATGTTGTGAAGACAGCTTCTCCCCAAAACCTTAAAGGAAGGTTTTTGTTATGGAGCATTACCTTGGCCATTTCCTGAATGTTCCTATTCTTCCTTTCTGCAACTCCATTAGCTTGAGGAGTAATGGGTGGTGAGTATTGTTGAATAATCCTCAGTTTGTCACAAAATTCAAACACCTTAGTTTCCTTGAATTCAGTTCCACTGTCGCTTCTAATTTTCTTTAGTTTGCGACCTTGTTCATTCTGGATTCTATTAAAAATAATCTTGAACTCATCAAGGGTTTCATTCTTATGAGCTAGAAATGCCACCCAAGTGAATCTGGTGTAATCATCTACCATAACTAAAGCATACTTCTTACCAGCAACCGTAGGTTGTTGAATTGGTCCGAAGAGATCCATATGAATTAAATCAAGTGGAGCTTTAGTGAGAATATATCGAGACGATTTATGGTGAACTTTCGTTTGTTTACCCTTTTGACAGGCACCACAGACACCATCAATCTTTGCATTGATTTTGGGAACGCCTCTAACAAGTTCTTTGTTAATGATCTTAGTTAGAAGATGATAATTGATGTGACCAAAATGCTCATGCCAAAGATGTGTAGATTCCAGCTTAGTCAAATTGCAATAATTACTAAACTGAGTATCAAGAAGATAACAATTATTTTTACCACGAGTTCCCTGAAAAATTACTTTTCCAGTTTTGTCTACAATGTCACATCCATTCGCATTGAAGACAACTTTGTGGCCTTTGTCACAAATTTGACTAATAGAAAGAAGGTTTGTAGTCATACCTTTAACGTATACAACATCATGGATTTCAGGAACGCCAGGTAGTTTGATCGTCCCCTTCTTGCTTATGTAGCAACAACTCCCATCTCTAAAAGTTACGGGACCTCCTTCAAAGTCGCTTGAATTTACAAACCACGAGAGATCACCAGTCATATGTCGGCTACATCCACTGTCAAGAAACCATTGAAAGGGCGATGTTGATTTTAGAGCAAAAGCTCCCATACTAATACTACTATCCCGTTTGGGATTTCTTGTTAGTTTTGTACACCTTTTTAGAGAAGTAAACATTTGTTCATCTTTCTTATGAAGATTACTTGCAACCTTTAAACTTTTCCTGAAAGATGTACATGTATGTTGAAAGTGATTGTGAGAGTCACAGAACATACATGGATCAACATCTTTAATCTTATCAGATTGGTTCTGAGTCCTATCAGGTTTCACAAATCATAAACCTCGTTTAAACCCTGACTTGCGGCAATTCTTCAAAGAAGAAGAGTTATTCAAATCCATTGAAGAAACTTTGACAGACTTTAAATCCTTACATTTTGCAATTTCTGTAATAAGATCAGAATAGATCCGGATTTTTTCATCCAACTTTTTCTGGAGAATAACAAGCTCTTTAGAACTTTCTTTAAGATCAGAGATAAATCCCGGTGAAGCGTTTATCGAGACTTTACTGTCCATAGGGTCAGATCGCTACAAACACAGATTTATGAGGTCTTAAGCTTGTTTGCCTGCTCTGATACCAATTGAAAAAACGGGGTCTAGCAACCACACCCAATATTTCGCTTTGCAATCTGTATGGACAAACTCCAATATAAATCCAAGAGAATCAACTAGACAGTCTGACCCAATCAATGAAAATATATCCAAGAGTTCGTATCTCAATTTCTCAATTCAATCCACCATCAAACAAATAGGAATTTGCGAGCCCAATTGAATATAAGAGAAATAACTTGAACGGTACCAAAGACCAATGTTCAAAGATAAATCAATTTTAATCAACAACCAAAGGTTGGATTTACCAATTCATCGATTCAACGCACAACCTGTGATATTTCAATTATATAACAAACTATAATGCGAAAAAGAAATAACACAGACACACCAGAAATTTTATTAACGAGGAAACCGCAAATGCAGAAAAACCCCGGGACCTAGTCTAGATTTGAACACCACACTGTATTAAGCCGCTACAGACACTAGCCTACTACAAGTTAACTTCAGAATGGAATGTAGTTGAGCCCTAATCAATCTCACACTGATCAAGGTACAGTCACGTTCCTTACGCCTCTTGAACCACGCCGGATTCTGCGCACTTGATTCCCTTAGCTGATCTCACCCACAACTAAGAGTTGCTACGACCCAAAGTCGAAGACTTGATAAACAAATCAGTATCACACAGAAAAGTCTATTGAATAGATAAATCTGTCTCCCACAGATATACCTACGAGTTTTGTTCCGTCTTTTGATAAATCAAGGTGAACAGGAACCAATTGATAAACCGGACTTATATTCCCGAAGAACATCCTAGTATTATCAATCACCTCATAATAATCTTAATCGATTAACGAAACAAGATATTGTGGAATCACAAACGATGAGACAAAGATGTTTGTTACTACTTTTCAATCTTGCCTATCGGAGAATAAATCTCGAGCAAATCTTAAAGAAGATAATTCTCAATCACGATAGAAAAAACCAAGATCAGAACACGCAACTACAAAGAAAATAGTTGGGTCTGGATTCACAATCCCAATGAAGTCTTTAAGACGTTAACCTACTAGGTTTTAGAAAAACCTAAGGTTAAAGGAGAATCGACTCTAGTCGCAACTAGTATCACACAGGAGGTGTGGGGATCAAGTTTCCCAGTTCCTAGAGTTCTCCTTTATATAGTCTCCAAATCAGGGTTTGCAATCAATGTTACCTTGGTAACAAAGCATTCAATATTCATCGTTAGATGAAAACTTGATTAGATTCAAGATAATATCTTTCAACTGTTAGATCGAACTTAGCTTGTTATACACAAATGAAATGAACCATCATTTAGATAAAGGTAACCGTACCTAAACGTGTTCACCTAGTTGGTTAAAAAATAGTTAACCAATGGTTAGCCATATGAGCACTTTCATATCAACCTTATTCATCTTTATAATAACTAGTTCAAATGACTCCAATGAAACTAGTTAGAGAGTTGTTCAATTGTTTATATTCTCATAGAAGTATACAAGACACAATTGAAGCAAAATCGATTTTGATTCACTCGAATCATTTCATGAACATTATAGCCATGGTTTGCAAAATATTGCATTCCTTATTATATAAATGTATTAGTTCATGAATAAACCGATTTTAGAACATAACCAACTTAAGTATGCAAACGTGTACGCATACCTAAGTAGCCGGACTGAGTTTGGTTACGCCAGTACGCGTACGGGTGCGCATACCATTTACATTTTCAATCTCCAGCAGAAATTCATGGAACTTTAACTTCCGCCAGTACGCGTACGGGTGCACATACTTAGTTTCCGGACTTCCATCAACCAACCAGTACGCATACTTTGGTTCACGGTTTTGGACTTTACACAAATGTGAATACACACTATATTTATATCCAAACATGGTTACATGTTCTAAACCCTCATTTCAATCATTGAAACATTCTTAGAAGACGACAATAGCTGTCTCACACAAACTATTAGCTTCAAAGCAATTTTCAAGTGATCGAATGATCAATACGAAACATTCCGAGTCTACGTCAAATGACTGTCTCTCACAAATCATGTAAGATGTTACAAAGCAATTTTCACATGATCATCTTTTGACTTTCGTCAAGAATAAAAGATGAACTCGGTTAAAGCGAAAGCTTACCAACACGTATTTCGAGAAATATATAAGCGAGATAAACTCGGCTCGAAATAGCAAATGTGTATAATTGAAGTCTACATAACAATACGACTTTTTGTCTCAAATAGGAGATAGAGTAGATAAACTTTTGAGTGATAGATGAGCAAGTCTCCACATACCTTTTTGTTGATGAAGTTCCACAAGTTTCCTTGAGTAGTTCTTCGTCTTCATTCGATGAACGCCGTGGAGTATAAAGCTCAACTACACTTACTATCCTAATCCGAGACTTAGCTATAAGTATACTAGAAATCAAGACTTATAGTTTTGGCAACTAAACTTGACAAACAAGCTTGAGATAGCAATGCTAGCGAGTTCGACCGAGAAGTGCTCTAACAGATTGACCTCGTTCTTTTTCCGTCGGATTTGACTTTTCATCGTCTACAGGATAAACTTAGAGAAAACTTTGAAAAGCTCCAATAAAATTCGTGACCTAATCAAAATGTTGCAGAGCCGCATACTTTCACGGACTACCATATCCGGCCAAGGTACAACTTGTCGTTCTTCATTCTCTAGAGGATCATGATGTAAAGCCGTCGGTCGGCTCAAAGCTCGGCTAGCTTCCAGAACGACGCTCGGTCAAAGTTCATACTTATTCGATGATGTAAAGCCGCTGGTCGATATGCTATCCCAATACCCTTCCTGTTAGAAAGAAGAGGAGTCCTAGAAATTCTACGACCAAGTCTCGATGAGCCTCCATCTCAGCTACACCAACGATTGTCCAGTATCATTTTCCGATGGGACCTCAGTTCACCCAAGACGGAGAAGGAGAATATCTTTGTAGTCAAATCTATCAAGGAAAAATAAATCTGTAGTAATACTCGTGAGGTTAACTATCCAGGCTACTCATCCAGACGGTTTCTAGCGGTTCCCGCAATCAAAGCATATTCTCTCCGAAAGTCCAAATCGATAGGATAGCCCATGTGTCAGAGTCGTACGTGACAACCGAAGAACAAGATACGACGACTACTTACGGCTCCCCAAATTAAAAAAAAAACCACTTCCTCAATTTGGGATGTACCATGGGGACTTTCGAAGAATTCCATCATCAGCAACCTTAACGCAAACCAGATGTCTATTATCCTTAAAGCATGTCTCTTGCATCACTAGCCCTATAATGTGTTCACTGTTGTACTGGTCCTATGACGTGTCTACTTCTCTTAATTTTGGTTTACCATCTCCCAGAAGAAAGATAGATCTCGATAGATGATTTGGCTAAACAAGTTCACATGAATCCCTGTCAAGACACCTAGTAGAGGGGGAACAACAACTTCATCTTGTCCAGGAAGACACATGCGGCCAGACACTCGACACTATTCTCCACAAACGTCTCCGACCCACAGGTTATCGCTTTCTCGCCTTGAAGACTCAATGTCGAGCAACACAGAGGTCTTTCCCCGACGATCAAACGTCTCCAGTAAATGAGAATCCATATTCATGCAAGAAACCGAGGACTGACAAAGAACCGTGCATCATACATCTGTGCGATTAACAGGAGATGACCCAGACATACAGTTTTCAGATAAGAGATTTAGAAACAATAAGTGCAAGAGTTTCTAAAGAGTGGGACAGTGTATTAAAAACCGGACCGGCCGGTCTGACCAGTAAACCGGGGGAGAAAACGGGTTGGGTCGTTATTAACCCACTAATTCACACAAAAAACCGCTGACCCGGACGAACCGGCCGGTTGAACCGGTGAACCAACTTACCCGGGTGGGTTTTTAGCCGGTTCATCCGGTTGTTCTCCATCAGTTTTTTTCCTAGAAGTTTAATTTCTTTTCTCTGTGCAAGTTCCTCCGTAATAGAAGTGATATCTAAACGATCAATCTAAAAAATAATCAATATAAAATCCACTAACATTTTGATTCCATTAAAGTATCTTATAAACGGGGAAAGCTTCATCAAGAGAATGACTCAACGAGACAAAGAAAATCTTTGTTCTGTTTTTATTGTTGTAAATCATTGTTAGTTTGTAAATAGAGCCTTGATTTCTTCTGAAGAGAAAGAGGTGCAGTTGGTGTTGTAGAGCCAGAGAGGGGAAGTGAGAAGAGACGATGTTTAAAAAGGTAGGGTTTTAGTGGTAGATTGTGTAAAAAGTTAATAATAAAGGGACAAATATGGAGTTAGGTGTTAGCAAGGGAGAACATATGGGTCCATTTTAAATTGTACTTCCTATTGCACGTTTGCAACTTGGCATAATTCACTTTTGGGTTAAATTAATTTTTATAGGATTGACCCAGTAACCACTGGTTAAACCAGTTGACCCTGACCCAATAATTTTTCTGGGTCGATGTCCTGTCTGGTTTTTAAAACATTGAGCGGGACACATAAAGACCCATTCAACTCCTCATACCCACATCACGACAAGTTATAAATTTGGGACTAGGAGACTAGAGATCAGCCTTCAAAATCGTGAACGGAACTTGTCTGTGACTCGATATATCAAAGTCTCATATCTTTTCAGCCTCGTTGAATCCGTCACAGTAGATTCAAATCTGAATATTTTTGTATGTTTTAGGGTGTTGATACATGAAAAATATTACCCCTTAGCCGGGCTAGTGTGCCCCCAAAAGGGAGGCAAACCCAACATGAAACATGGGGACTTGGGAACTAAAGCCCAAGTCCAATAAGAAAGTATCCATAAGATGGAAAAGACAAAGAAGGAATTAATAGGAAAGAAAGAGGTTGTATTAGAGAAGGAATGACATTAGTAGTAATTAAGGAGGTTTAAGACATGTGGCATGATATCATAAAATGAAGGGCTTTTGAAAAGTCTATACAGTAGAAACTCTTTTAATTAATATTCGATTATTTAATAAACTTTCTTAAATAATATTTTTGGCCAGTCCCGAGTCGGTGACAACGTGCCAAATTAATAATTCGCTAAAATTATAAGATAATACTTTTTTGATTACCTATATAGGCCCCATATGAAATATAAATTAATAATGCATTATATATATATTCAATACATTAATGATTTACGAAGACTTTTTGTAAAATGATTTAACTGTCTTCTGTTTTTTTGATAAAATCAATATCGCATTGAATTTCATCTCTAATTTTTCTTATCATTGTAAGAATTTTTGGTGTTAGCTCAGTAAGAAATTATTCAATGTGATTGTCGCTTTAATAGCCTCGCTTTGTGAAGGGGGCTCTATCGTAGAACTTTCGTCATCTTCTTCCACATCTTTATCAGTTCCCATAACGTTCTCGATTATTTCTTTATTGGTTAACAACTGTGTAACTTCATTTTCTTCTGGATAATTTAGGACATCTTCGACATTCATTGAATTGCGATAGCCCAACTTCTCGATCAAATTTTGCAAGTCTTAAGTGATTTCACTGTCTATATGTTCATCCAAATTTTCTAAACTTGTGTTTAGATAGGAAATAAAATTTATGATTGAATATTGTGTTTATAAAAATATGATTTGGTATTGATATTGTATTTATATAGGAAATATAAAAGATATGATATGGTATTTTCTTTGTATAGAAACTAATTATTTGATATGAAATTTATCTATAAGTTAATAAAGTATTAATTAATATATAAATTAATAGTTATTAATTTATCGGTTAATTAATATCTCGCTTAATTAATAAATTTTGATGGTCCCGACTGCATTAATTTATAGAGTTTCTACTGTATAAAGAGGCATATGGTACAATAGAAGGGATCTCTTTTTTCTCTCTCCTCTTGGAAATTGGGTGTGTTGTGGCTAGGACTTGTAGAACCAAAATCAAAATCACCCCTCAACATTTGGCGATCACACCCGGAGGCTCGTCACTAGCGCAACCGTCCAATCCCCACAACATCCCGCGTCATTTTTTACAATGTCTGTTCTTCTAATCAGCGCACCCCACTCATACGCTCATACACCTTGGACGCGGAAAACAACTTTCTGTTTGCCCAGAAACTCGCCCACAAGCCGCGCGTCTATTCCCAGCCACTCATCTGTCTTACAATAGCCGCTCATCTCTCTTACCCCCTAAGGTTTCTCCCCAACTCATCTCCACGTCCATAGTAAGTTCTCTCCTTCCAACAATCGGTCCGATTACGCAGTGTGTCACCGACGACTGATTAAATCAACGAAGAGATAAGTCTAATTTCTTCTTCTCTTTCTCCTTTGATAACCATTGTGATTTTCTGCTATGAAAAGAAACTTTTCAGAAAATTTATTTTAGGGTTTCAAAAATAAAACGTAAATCTCCAAATTGGTTTCGATTAGCTAGTATGACCTGAAATCGGAATTTATTCGCAACAATATGTTTATAGTAATCATTTTAATTAGAAAATCTTGAAGAAATGCTTGTTCTGTCACAAAATTCATTGCAACCGTGTCCCTAACCTTGAATTTAAAATTGATCTGTGATTTGTAGTTAGCACGTCTACCTGATCATTACCCATCAAACCTCCCTTTTTATTGCAAAACAAAACGAACTCGAGATTGTTGACATAGTTAGAGTTTCTAATTTTAAGATGTAGATTCATTTGAGATTGCACTGGGTGTACTAAGATTTCAAAAAGTAATAAGGCTTTAGGCTAGTTTGGTATTGCTGTGAATTTTAGAAAAGCACTTTTCTGTTGTGTTTGTGTTGTGCGTTCTTTGTCTTTGTCTTTGTGGAAATAAATCTGCATGACGTTTGGTAAACTATAATTTAAAAAGCGCTGTGTAATTAACAAACTGTAAATTCTGTTTGGTAAACTGGTATTTAAAAGTGCTGGTGATGTAGTTAATGACGAAAATAGCATATTTCAAAAATTAGTTTTAATACAATTTTATTATAATAAATTATATTTCTAATTTTAATATATTTAATAAATTATTTTCTAATTTTAATATATTTAAAATTAACTACATCACCATCACTATGATGCTAGTTGCGGTTTAGGTAGCTTTATTTTTTATAGATTAGGCATAGCTATTCAAAGAGGTGTTGGAGCCCACCTTGTCGCTAGGTTACCAACCACAAGCTCTGTATGATTTAATTCTACATTATTATTATTATTATTATTATTTTATAAAAATAAAAAATATTTAATAAAATATAAATAATATTTTTTTTATTTTTTTTATTTTTTTATTATTTAATTAAAAAATTTATGATTATGGTTTGCTATGAAAATATTATTATTTAAAAAAAAATTTCAATTTTTTTTTTTTTTTTTATATAATAATTTTAATTATTATTATATTTATTATTTCAAATGAAAAATGAAAAAAATAGAGAAATAAAATGAAATTATAATTATAATGTCATATGTACAATATTTGAGGGTAAAACTTGTCTTTATAATAAATTAACAAGGTTAAAATAGAGAATCGATTAAATCGAATTATGTGGGTCCACAAACTTACCTTTTCCAGCTTTTAAAAGCTAGTGCTGAGTAGCTTTTAAAAGCAGGCGTAAAATGAAAGTGTTTCTCTCCAAAAGCACTTTGAATTTTTTTTACCAAACATAATTTTTGGTAAAGTTTGTTACAAAGTGCTTTTGGTTGAAAAAAAGCAATCCCAAACGGGGCTTTTGTCTAATTTTCATTAAGTCTGTGTTTAAATGGTCCTGATAGCTAGGACTCCTAGGTTCTTGATTGCACTGAAGTGGCAGTGTTCAACCCTCGAACTTCAATAACTTACTCTAGCTTTGTTCCCTTTTTCAGAATTGAGTTCCCACGGTCTCTTGAATCAAATAAGGTCAACGGCCTTGTAAGTACACTTATTTATCTCCATCGCCACATGTACTAGCAGAACCCACGTGGAGGCCATGTGATAAAGAGGGATGACACGTAGGGGCATCCATGGCATCTAGACGACGTGCCATCTGTCAAGACCAACGGTCGAAGATGAGGGAGCATCCAAGGTAGATAATCCCGCGCAACACCAATGAGTTACTATACCCCATCACGAGGTAAGATGTAATCAACGGTTGGGGATAGTCCAACTGACACACGTGACAAGGAGGACCGACACCGCCCGGCACGGACTGGATAGCCCCAACCACTCGCATTTAATGCTGCTCAGAGGGCACGTGTCAGACGACCCACGAAGAAAGCGAGGATAGGTCAGCATAATGAGCGTGGGTATTGTAGAAGCCGCGGAGTGACAGGGAAGTCCGCGGACCATGCACAGAGCACAAGAAGATAAGGTCTCAACAGCTCTTTGTCAGTGGACCCACTTGATTTAGCTATATATATGAACACCCCTTCCACAGAAAAAGGGGGATCGAGAGTAGAACTAAGGAATATGAGAGAGAATAGTGAGAAGTAAGTATGAGTATCAACCTATGAGGTTGATGAATACCAAAGATCTTGTGATTACTTTTGTAACCGTTTACTTTATAGTGAATATCCCCGGATCCGTGGACGTAGGCCTTAGTGCTGAACCACGTAAACCATCGTCTCCTTTACATTTAGCATTCTTATAGCTTTATTTATGTGTTTACATCTTAGATCTATCATTTTGGATGTTGAGGAGATCATGACAAACCCGCGGGGTTTGGAATCAGTGAATCATCATCTACCTAGACATATTATACTTATTCACACTTTAATGCGTGTATTCAATTCATGCTGAGATTGTTTGTGAACACGTGGATGCTTACCTGATTTCCGTGTTCACAATATGGCGCTAGAAACAGGGACCTTGTCCCGGTAAAAAGATTTATCTTTCCCTGTGACTTTATAGTAACTCAAAAATTTTACTTAGAACGTAGACAGATCTCTGTTTAAACTCATTTTTCGCACATATCCGTATTCTTTGTGCTGTCTAACAGCTGATCTGGGTCTTTTATGAATTTTTAACTAGCAGATCTGAGTTTTGGGGCTATTTTTCGCACGTATTTATGTCTATTGTATTTTCTACCAACAAATCTGGGCATTGTGTAACCTTTAAACCAACAGATCTGTGTTTTAACTGATATTTCAAACATAATTTCCACCAATAGATTTAGACTTTTTGCAAACAACAACCCATGGACCTTATCCCGGTTAAATCCGCATCCGTCTATGTTTTTCGTATTGTTCGCCAAACTAACAGCCTGAGTACACTCATTGCCACTAGAAATCGAGCTTATGAAATCAAGTTTGAACTAACAGCTAACCCGTGGACTTTTTGTCTCGGTTTACCTCCATGTTCTCTGTGCAGAATATTGCAATGGAAAGGAACAAAGATGCCGGAAAGACAAAGGTACCTTCAAAAGAGGCACATAGGACTACGCCAGTAGTAACAAGGAGCAAACAAAAGGGCGCGGGACTCACAGCCGGGGACAAGACGCAGAATGGAGCGGAAAGCACATTCCTTTCAGATGCGGGCATCATTGCAATGGAAGCAAAGAAGGCCGCGGCGGCAAAAGCTGCTACACCTACCGAAGGAACTTCTCAAGTGGTCGCCTCCAAAGTGACAGCTACAACCAGGCCTACGGAACCTCGAGAAGCAGTAGCAGAATCAGTAATCCAGAACCCTCCCTATGGGATGCCGCAGACTAACGAACAAAACGAACAACTGCACGCAGGATCCTACGAAATGATCGAGCCGGGTAGACAGATAGCAGGGGAAATCAACACCGCGGCCCCCGAGGGACAAGCTCAGGTTCAGATAGGAACAAATCAAGCATCAAACCAGTCTGCGCAGTTTTTGGCGCAATTAGAAGAACTAAAACGGAATCAGCAGACATACGCGGACGCGGTGGCCTTACTAGCCCAAGAGAACCAGCAATTAAGAGAGAAGATCCTCCAAAGCGCGGAGCTAGAGAATCAGCAGGACGAGGCTAATTCAGCGGTACAGAATAGAGACCGGAGGATGATCCTCGAGAACACACCTGCGGTAGTCAACCAAAGAGGAATACCCCAAAGAGGTGCGCGGAATGATAGAAGGCCCGACCCGGACTATCACCCGGACACGTCAGACTACTATGATGAGGAGGAGGCCACGACGTCACAACCTACAAGGAAGGCACGGCCTTCCATTCAAGAAGAACACTGTTTGGCAATGGAGAGTCTCCGCGCAGAGATGTTAGCAGAGATCAATCAAATCAAAACCAGGCAAGGAGGTGGAAGACTAGAACAGGTTATGAAGGAAGCCAACACCACCCCACTCGCACAGCAGTTGGCCACTGCTACCATACCGCAGAAGTGCCCGGTCCCATCCTTTGAGTGTTACGACGGATCCACCGATCCCGCTGCTCACCTACGATATTACAACAGGGTAATGGCCAGATGGGACCACGACGAAGCTATACTTTGCAGATACTTTCCTTCAAGCCTGAAAGGATCCGCGCTATCTTGGTTTGATAACCTCAAGCCCGGATGCATCAATTCGTATGATCAACTCACGGAAAAATTCTTGGCCACCTACATGTATAACAAGGTTGTAAACACAGGGATGGACAAGATATTCTCACTTGCAATCAAATACAAGGAGTCCATTCGAGAATACACGGATAGGTGGCACAAGATATGTCAAGCCATAGGACATGTGGATCCCGTGGTGAGTATTAATTGTTACAAATGGGGACTTGACAGGATGAGCCTATTGTTTGTTGAAATCCACGGTACCTCTCCAACCACAGAGGGAGATTTGAGGATAATCATCGAAAAACATGCAAGGTTGGAAGAAATTCAAAGAGAGAACCCGAGAGCACAGGCTCAACGACCCCCACGGACCAACTCCGCGGAACTAGCGAACAGATCCAGCGAACACCAAAAGGATCGGAAGGATGACCACAAAAGGGGTGGAAGAAAATTTGAAGACCGAGTCTACACGAAGCTCAATGCCAGCTACTCACGCATTTTAAAGGAGATCAAGGATCGCGAAGACTTAGACTGGCCCTGGTCTAAGGGGAAACAACCACCGGCCTCGGCAGAATCCAAAGAGTACTGCGATTTCCACTGCTTCTACGGGCACCCAACTGAGAAGTGCAAAAATCTCAAGATAGCGATACAAAAGCTGATTGATGTAGGGGATCTCAAAAAATATATAGAAAAGGCTGGAACGGAGGACAGAACCAAACGCAGCAAACAGGTCCAATTGCCAGAGGGTAATCGTACACTAAATACTATATCCTGCTCGGAAAACAAAGAACCAACCCTAACCGCACAAATAGGGAAAAGATTGAGGAAGCAATTTGAAGACTATTGTGAGCTCTACAACTTAGACGGAAAAGAAGTGGAAGAGCACGAAGAATGGATGAATGCACCTCTAACCTTCGAGGCCGAGGACATTGAGGATGACATGGAAGATCACAACGACCCTTTGATCCTCACTCTGCCAATCGCAGGATGCAACATAAAGAAAATACTCATTGATGGAGGGAGCTCCGTAAACGTCCTGTTTCATGATACCTTCAAGCGTATGGAGCTTAATGACGAGCAACTCTTGACCTCGCACTACACCATCTACGGGTTCAATGGTACGGCTCACGAAGCCTATCGGGGATATTATTTTGCAAGTAGACGCAGTCCCATGAAAGTTAACGCCCGCTTCAGTGTGGTGAACACGCCTTCACCCTACAATGCCATTATTGGACGAAAATGGGTCCACAAACTTAAGGGAGTCGCATCCACCTACCATCAATACCTTAGGTTTCCTACTCCTTTAGGGGTAATGGAGATCAAGGGTGATCAAGTTTCCGCAAAGGAATGCCAGGCAATGCAAATACAACTCAACAATGAAGAAGATGAGAAAAGAAGAACCCGCAGGGCCCGGAACAAAGCAATATCCAAGGACAAAGCCATCGACGAATACTTGGAAGGGATCTCAGGGAAAAGCTTGTCTAAGGGGAACTCCGTAGGGAACACGGAAGCATCAACATCAAATGCTAACCAGGGCGCTCTCGCAAACAAAGAATCTGAGCCTACCAAATAGCAATTAAAGAAAGTCCCCCACCTTGGGGAACCGAAGCCCACGTTTACATCCTTGGAGGCAGTGAAGGAAGTTAACATAGGGACGGAGCAGAACCCAAGAAAGATCAAGATAGGAACTCTAATGGGCGGAGAACGCGAAGCCTCACTAATAAAACTACTAAAGGAATACGCGGACATCTTCGCATGGAAACTATCTGATATGCCTGGAATAGACCCAAAGACGGTACAACATGAGCTGCGCATTAAACCTGGCACACCCCCTGTACGACAAAAGATACGAAAGGTGGCTACAGAGTATCACAAAGCAGTAGAAACGGAACTGCGAAAGCTGTTGGAGGCCGGTTTTATAAAAGAAGTCAAATATCCTACTTGGATCTCTAACATGGTAATATTACCAAAGAAGAATGGAGGGGTCAGAATCTGCATCGACTTCACCAACTTGAACAAAGCATGCCCCAAGGATAGTTATCCGTTACCCAGCATTGATCAGCTAGTCGACGCAGTAGAAGGATACGAAGAGTTATCATTCATGGACGGATACTCCGGGTACAACCAACTATTTTTAGCAGAAGAAGATCAGCAACATACAGCATTTTACACACCCCACGGTCTCTATTGCTATGTAAGGATGCCTTTCGGACTCGAATGCGGGAGCAACGCACCAAAGGATGGTCGATGCTATTTTCAAGCCATGGATTGGCGGGGACCTTAGAGGTCTATGTTGACGATATGCTCGTAAAGAGCAGATTGAGGAAGAACCACCACCGGGACTGAGGGACATCTTGAAGCTATGAGAGAACACAATATGAACGTAAACCCGAGAAATGCACTTTCGGAGTAACATCGAGAAAATTCCTTGGGTACACAGTGACAAAAAGGGGCATTGAAGTAGATCCCGCAAATATCCGAGCCATAGTAGACATGCCATCTCCAAAGAACCTAAAAGAGGTACAAAAGCTCAATGGATCCCTAGCAGCCACAGGAAGGTTCATCTCAAGATCCTCGGATAGGTGCAAACTCTTTTTCAACATACTAAAAAAAGGGGACGAAATTTGAGTGGACGGCAGAATGCGAAGAAGCTTTCCTAGGCGTCAAACAGTACCTAGCAGAGATCCCTATCCTTCAGAAACCAGACCCTGACGAAGTCTTGGCACTATACATTGCAGCAACAAACGATGCGGTAAGCGCAGTACTGGTCAGGACCCACACAAAGGAGGAGCAGCCGATCTATTATGTCAGCAAGACTATGAATTCCGCAGAAAGAAACTACACAAGAATCGAACAACTCATCTTAGCCATCGTATGGTCTACATTAAAGCTGAGGACGTACTTCTTAACGCATGACATACGTATCCCATGTCGAGCACCCCTAGAAGCCATCCTCAAAGGGGCAGGAAAGGTAGGACGCATAGCGAAATGGAGCACATACCTCGGCCAATTCAATATCCACTATGAGCTTCAACACTCTCAGAAATCGCAAGTGTTAGCGGACTTTCTAGCAGACCTACCTTTGGATAACGAAGAAGAGGTGCGCATACAAGGATGGAGGGCCGCGGGTGCCCCTGAAATAGAAAAACATAAGGAGCCAAATAACATTCTTGAACCAATGAATCCACGACAATGGGAGGTCTTTGTCGACGGCTCCAAAAATAGAGAGGGCGCGGGGATAGGCATCGTCATCACCACACCCACGGGGGATAGGATCGTGCACGCATTCATATTGGAATTTGAAGGCCATACAAATAACATCGTAGAGTACGAAGGAGTGGTCCATGCCCTCCGCTTGATAATTGAATTAGGGATACGAGAAGTACGGTTGACAAGTGACTCACAACTAATCATACGGCAGATAGGCTACGAATACAATGTGTATGACGAGACACCGATGGCATACATGGCTCTAGTGCAAACGTTGGTTTCCCAAATACCAAAAATCAAATTCCGACATCTGCGTAGGAAGGAGCTCAGACACGCGAGATGCCCCGGCATATATATCAGCCATGCTTAAAAATGAGGATGTCAAAGCAATCAAGATAACAAGAGTGTACGAACCATCCATCAAGCCCCAAGAAACATGCGCGGCTAACCAACGCAAGGCTAAGGAGGAAGATATCTCTGATGATGATGTCGGAGAGCACATATTCGACGACTTCCAGAACGATGACATCACGCGACAAGGCGATGAGGACGACGATTACAGTCGGGAAGCGATTGGAGAATCGAAATCCACTCTTTCCTAAAAGAGGGAAACTCCCCGAGGATACCAAACAGGCTAGGAAAGTACAATCCGGAGCGGGGATGTACGAGCTAAGAGACGAAACCTTATACAGAAAATCATTCCTCGGGCCACTTCGTCGCTGCGTGTCTCGATCAGAGGGACATATCATCTTGAAAGACATCCATAGAGGAGACGCGGGGAATCACAGTGGAATGAGGTCCCTTGCAGATAAGGCAAAGACGCGGGGCTACTACGGCCAACCATGATCCGAGACGCGGCTAGAATGGCGCAAAGGTGCGAAGAATGTCAAAGATTTGGCAAACGAATCCACACCCCAGCCACAAAGTTGAACTCTGTGGACAGTCCGTGGCCCTTTGGGAAATGGGGTATCGACATAGTAGGCCCACTCGTATCAGGGAAAGGGAAAAGAAGATTCCTAATAGTGGCAACGGATTACTTCAGCAAGTGGGTAGAAGCAAAGGCACTGGCAAGAATTCGGGATTCGAGACGTCTTTACTTTTATTTTTCAAAATATCATCTCGTAGGTTTGGCATCCCCGAGAGATAGTTTCCGACAACGGTGAAACGACTACAAGGAAAGAATATCGACTTGCTGTTCGACACCCTCAAAATTCGAAAAAACAAATCCACCCCCATATACCCACAAAGCAATGGACAAGCAGAAGCCACAAACAAAAATTTGGCACTTATCCTTAAAAAACAACTAGACGAGTACAAGGGGCGGTGGTGTGAACAGTTACATAACGTTCTATGGGAATATAGGACGACTCGAAGATCAGCTACCGGAGAGTCCCCGTTTTTACTCACGTACGGAGCAGAAGCAGTAATCCCTACGGAAATTCTACTTCCAACAACAAAGACAGAAGCATGGGAAAAGAACCTCACCACGGACATGATGTTGGAAAAGCTTGACGACCTCGAAGAAAGGAGAGAAGCGGCACTTCAAAGAATGGAAAACTACCAACGCAGGCTAGCCAGAGAATATAACAAAAAAGTGAAACTTAGGAATTTTGTAGAAGGGCAGTATGTGTTGAGGACCATTCCCCAATACCAGCGAGAAAAGAAGTGGGGAAAATTAGCACCAACTTGGGGAGGACCCTACGTAATACACGACATCGCAGGAAATGGCTCTTACTATCTCTGCGTAATCTGAAAGGGGAAATCCTCATGCATCCGTGGAATGCCAAATATCTCAAGCCATACTACCCATAACCTACCACCTGCGTATGCATTTCAGAAGAAGAAAATGGACTTACAAGTCCACATGTTTCTATCTCTGACAAAGGAGTGACGCGCCTTAACTTTTCAATCAATCCAAGCTTTCACTTTCAAGTATCATATTCTATTCATTACCCACACGCATTTCAATTTATTCAAAACCCACAACCTATACCATATGAGACACATGTATATACTACTTACACAATGTACATTGAAAACCATACCACATCTTAATAAAATATCGATACTATCGTTACCCCGTGGATGTAGGCCTTAGGGCTGAACCACGTAAATCATTGTGCAGTTACTATAATTAAGAATTGGCATTATACTTTAGTGAGAGGGATGTCCCGCACAAAGCGTGGATCATACCCACTGCAATATACCGGGCAATATCCCATACAAAGCACACGCATGCAATATATCGGAGCATACACATGCAATCTCTTGGAACTCCCCGTAGCGTCTATAAGTGTATGACCAGGGGCGACTTCCCCACGAACGAGATACCCGAGCAATATTACAAGCCGCGAACTCAATGGAATATATCCTTGAACGTCGGCCAGACCCCCACCGTTCAGAAATCCTCTGGCCCAGGAATTAGCTGGGCGGGGTGCAAGGTCACAAGAAAATTCCGGGGATATCAACCTACGGAATTGCGCAAACAATACACTTTCTCAAATTCAAAGATCAACATCCTTGGATTGTAAACACTACGGAATTACTCATTACGTTAACTTAATTTGTAAAAGCCGATAGATGCAAATTCAACAAAATACAAATTGATTTAAACACCAAAGTTTGATCTAGTACATGGCAGTTGATTACAAGCCTAGCAAGAAGAGTAGCAAAAACGCCAAAAGGATAAGCAACTGAGATCAATCCCTAGCATACTAGATATGATCTACTGGAAGGAGCATTATCCGCGGGTTTGTCCTTCGAGAGGAAGGAACACTACCACCGAGGAGGGCCCAAAGAACCTGAAGGGAGGGCGCGGGTACAGGACGCCAGTATAATTCTTGTTTAACCCATGGTTTTTCCCGAGATCCAACTCAATCTCACCAAGAGTTCTATTAATCTCTTACGCAACTTCTTACGAGCCACGAAGCCTATGGCTACACTCTTCATCTCGGCCGACTTAGGGAAGTGGAAAGAAGGTCCACCTTTTGATTGGCATGCTTCACGTTTCCTCTCTGAGACAAGGCCAGACCACGATGGTAATTGACTTGGCCCTCCAATTGAACTACCTTAGCCTCGAGCTTCGGCAAATTTGTCATCCGCAGCTCGAAGTCATCCACCCCGGAGCTCTGCGGATAATAGAAAAAGAACATTATAACAAATACAATACAAAGCACACTCGATGACAAAAACGTATACCTTCACAATGATCAACCGCGGAATCCCTTGCTTCGCGGCATAATCATATTCATTTGATAACCTATCATAATCTACCCGCGAGAAGATTATGAGCATCTTGACTCGCGCTTAGGTCATCTCGAAGCATCGAGTCCGAATGACGATATCGATTAACCTCATCATTCTTCGATTCCAACCCCTTGTTAAGACGATACATAGTCACCTCTAAGTCTTTCTCACGCTCAACCTGACGGGCCACATCAGCTCGAGACGCGGATAAAGCACTACTGAGAGCGCCGGATTCTGCCCTAGCATCGTCTCTTTCCTTAGCAAGACGCTGCATATAAGCCCGCACATCCGAGGGATGAGAAGACCGCGCTTGCCGCAGCTCGTCTTCCCTAACATTAAGCTTAATTTCTAAAGAGGAAATCTGACCGCGGGCTTTCTCAAGATTATCCCGCGTCCATAAAAGAGCCCCGTTGAATAAATGACGGTCATGGTTGTTTCGATTTTGCAGATCTACCAAGCAAAGCTTTTTCTCACGCCATTCTTCGGCCATAGCGTTATGAACATCCGCGCGGGCATTCCATTTCGCCGATTCTCTCTTAAGTTTTTCAACTAACTCGGCAATGCGACCTTTTTGACGAGTTCTATCATTCCGAAGCCACAACAACTCGGGGACTCCACCCACTGAAGACAGTACAGCGGGAGGAGGGAAGAAGAAGAAAACTCAGAACATATAAGGAGCGGGTAACTATCAAAGAAGAGGAGACGCAGACCTGAAATAGACGAAGAGTTCTTCTCAGCAACCGCTAACTTGGCCTTAACCGAAGCTAGCTCAGAACGCAGCTTCGCCTCTTCCGCGTCCTGCTGCTCCTTACGCTTAAGCAGACCCTTCAGCTCTGCTATTTCCTCATCTTTAGCGGAGACCGCAGCTTCAACGCCCATAAGCGTCTCTTCACAATGCCGGAGCTTCCCTTCTAGCTTGAGAGACTTAGCCTTGAAGAGCCGGTAAAGATGGTGGTTACAATACTCACTCCTCATCATCTATCAATCAAAAGGGAAATTAGTTCACAACACATTTAAGCAAAATCAGGGGTAGAAAGAGCAGGACAAACCTCCAATAACCGCTGTTGGGGATAAAGCATCTTGGTACCCATCAAGCAATGGCCATCATGCCAAGAACCGTAGGGGAGGATCCACCACGAGATCAATCCCGCCAGCCACAAGATTCTCGCCCCACCCTCGATCTACCACCTCCTCCTGGGTTAGCTCCATATCTTTGGCGAGTAAAAGAATCCGAACTCTTTTCCCCTTCAATCACGGGGCGGGATGAGGCACGACAAGCAAGTTTTTCTTTTGCGGCCACGCCAAAACAAAGATCATCACCATCCGCGACCAAGGACCGCGTGAAGTCATCGAGGGAGAGTCTGAGGGCGTCCCACCAAGCGAGGCACCAGTATTACTCAGCATCAAAACCCCACCAGCAGTGGAGGAGGTGCCGACACAAACCTCGGGATGCACCGCCAAAACCCCAGCATCAGATCCGCGTGTGGGGTCACCCCCGCAGCTATCCTTAAGGACATTCCAGTCATCACCAGCTGGAAGCAGATTGAAGTCCGAGACAAGCCCCATAACTGTGGCCATGTCAAATGATTGTTCCCCGGATAAAACCTTACCAAAGGAAAACTCGCAATAAGAATCCCCATCCTTGTCACCACTATCAAGAGCAATTTTCTTACCCTTGTCCACAACATCCCCATCCTTGGTAGCCCCCTCAGCCTGAGCATCACCACCACCACCAGTGGCCGGATCATCACCACCACCAGTGGCCTGATCATCACCACCACCACCAGTGGCCGGATCATCACCACCACCACCAGTGGCCGGATCACCACCACCACCACCAGTGGCCTGATCACCACCACCTCCACCAACGCTCCCACCGGCAATACTATCTACTTCTTGAACGGGCGGAGGAGTCTCAATTCGCTCTTCCCCATCGGAAACATCCTCATCACCATCCACGGGACTGTTCACATCCTCGAAGTGTGTAGAACCCTCGGTGGGAGAATTCGACGATTGCTTGGGATTGATCTTCTTATTTCTACGCACCTACAACACATAATGATAAAAGAGCCATCGGCATCTCCTTTCCTTAGCATAATCAATATTATTTAAGAAAACGAAGGGGCATATATACGTAGAAAACAAACAACACACCTTAACAACATTAGTATTCTGCGGAAGAAGGTTAGCATCAGAAATATCTTCGTCTTCCGCGTCATCAACATCGCGATTATAAGCAAAATCCATACCTACAAAACTCATCTGCCAAGGGCAGTAATGGGCATAACGAGCGGGAGAAGCTTCGCGATGAGGACTGTCAACAGTAGGCTGCCAACCATGGGGTCCAGGGACCCAACCATAGGCCCACGGACCAACAACTTCAAGAACAGTGGCAGACCATTCATAGTCATGATCACGCTTAATTCTCTCATCAGCGGGAATAGGAAGACCTTCGGCACCAGGAACCCTCGCCATCTTGGAATCACTTACCTCGCTCAAAAGTCGAACTTCCCCCTTAACAGGAGCAATGTTCCGCAGACTCACAGACCACGGCTTACGAGTATTCCTGTTAACGTAATCTCCAAAGGATTTGTTAAAATTTTCAGGAGTGTACCACCCTTTCTCCTTTTCTAATTTAGGGGCATAGCAGGTCATCATCGTTTGCCCCTTGCTACGAAGATAGCATTCCCGGAGATGGCGAAGATAGTTTCCTGTCAATTGTTGCACCCCACGATTATGACTTTTCTTGGCAGTATCGCGGCTAGACAAGACCCGGTAGTAGAAATCATCACCGGCTTTATACAAAGGTAACATCAAGCCGGCCTCGAAAGCACCCACGGTCGTCAGCAAATGAAAGGCATCATACTGGTAATTGGTAACCATCTCATAAGTTATATCTTTATCAGAGGCATAAAAACGTACTTGGAAGTGCTGAAGACCGTGCTTCAGTTTGAAGGCCTCAAGATCAATGTGTCGAAAAGTAAACTTCTTATTACCCAAAGGTAAAGGACGAAAAGTAACAGCAGAGTCTTCCTCGAAAGCACCTCCCGTAGTATCTTCCGCAGAACCCGCTGCCTTCTTCTTAGGAGGAACTACATCTCCCGAAGATTCTATCTCCGCAGCCTTTCTCTTCGAAGACAGAGTCTTAGTTGACTTACTTGAACTAGGCACAGGTGGATTAGTCCGCGGTGGAGGCTTGGTGCGGAGAGGCTGCACATTTAAAGGTTCAGCGCGCGGATTCTGCTGCTTAGGAGACCCACCTCTAGGGCGATTCACGGCATATCTAGACCCCTGCGGCGGATCACCCCTTTTAAGCGAAGATCTCTGACCAGGGGACGAGGATGTTCGTCCATCCCGAGGATTATCCTGGGTAAGTGAAGGCGGAGCTCCACCCCTAACATTGGAATCACTCCGAGGAGATCTGTGAGGACTTGACGGAGGAGTTTAGTAAGGAACCCGCGGACGGTCGGACATGTCTGCGGGCACAAACACGAATAAAAGTGCAAGTCAGAGGCAAGGAAGATCGAAAAGCAAGAAAATCTCAAGAACAGCAGCAAACGTGAAGAAAACCCTAGATTTCATCTACAATTACTTAAACTCTCAAACTATTATTCAAACTCAAAAGAAGAGAAATAAGATTAAAGCATGACCGATGAAACATACGGCTCAGTGGCGTCAACTCTCAAATCCCAGGATATACATAAGGTTAAATTCATCATTGACGCATCACCAGAAAATCAAAAACTCAACAGGGTTAGGCATGGCGAATAAGTGGAGTAAAAAATCATACCTGAACATCAAAGAGTAAAGCAGCAGCAGCTATAACGAAGGCGACAATGAAGGCGGCAGCGACAGCAGTAGCAGCAGCAGCAGCAACGGCAACAGCAACAATGGTGTCAGAGGAAGTTAAGAAGATGAAGAAGACAAAAGAACAGAGAATAAACAGGGAATGTGAATTTAATTCACATTCTCTCATTCTTCTCTTTTTATAAGACCAAGAGAAACCGTCCACTACCCAAAGGGCGATTATGGCCGATATGGGAAACGTGCACAATAAATGCGGGTAGCACCTTTTTAGGAAAAGTTATGAGGAGGGAGATAAAAACGTACCACACGATTCTTCTTCCAACTAAAGCTAACGCCCAGTCACAAGAAGAGGGGCAAATTGTAAGTACACTTATTTATCTCCATCGCCACATGTACTAGCAGAACCCACGTGGAGGCCATGTCATAAAGAGGGATGACACGTAGGGGCATCCATGGCATCTAGACGACGTGCCATCTGTCAAGACCAACGGTCGAAGATGAGGGAGCATCCAAGGTAAATAATCCCGCGCAACACCAATGAGTTACTATACCCCATCACGAGGTAAGATGTAATCAACGGTTGGGGATAGCCCAACTGACACAGACGTGACAAGGGAGGACTGACACCGCCTGGCACGGACTGGATAGCCCCAACCACTCGCATTTAATGCTGCTCAGAGGGCACGTGTCAGACGACCCACGAAGAAAGCGAGGATAGGTCAGCATAATGAGCGTGGGTATTGTAGAAGCCGCGGAGTGATAGGGAAGTCCGCGGACCATGCACAGAGCACAAGAAGATAAGGTCTCAACAGCTCTTTGTCAGTGGACCCACTTGATTTAGCTATATATATGAACACCCCTTCCACAGAAAAAGGGGGATCGAGAGTAGAACTAAGGAATAGGAGAGAGAATAGTGAGAAGTAAGTATGAGTATCAACCTATGAGGTTGATGAATACCAAAGATCTTGTGATTACTTTTGTAACCGTTTACTTTATAGTGAATATCCCCGGATCCGTGGACGTAGGCCTTAGTGCTGAACCACGTAAACCATCGTCTCCTTTACATTTAGCATTCTTATAGCTTTATTTATGTGTTTACATCTTAGATCTATCATTTTGGATGTTGAGGAGATCATGACAAACCCGCGGGGTTTGGAATCAGTGAATCATCATCTACCTAGACATATTATACTTATTCACACTTTAATGCGTGTATTCAATTCATGCTGAGATTGTTTGTGAACACGTGGATGCTTACCTGATTTCCGTGTTCACAGGCCTTGTGATGTATAGCCTGGGATATGCTAAGGAAGATATGGAGAAAACCACAGACTGTGAAGTCAACAATCAACGAAAATTGTGAAGTCAGAAAGGAGCGTATACCTTTGAAGCAGTTCAATTCAAGCACCTGATCATCGATCCTCTTGAAATTGCGAAGTGTACCACTCGGAGGTTGGTGCGCTGCTGTGTTTATAAGGTTGCGCGGAAGTCTGAGTTATAAGCTTGAAGATCAGTAAGGTCAGGGGACGATCACGCGATTGCTATCTACCCGCGGCTTGGCCCCGACTACAATGTCATTAGGAAGCTATGCCGACCACTACTATTACTATATGGGTTCTACTCACTGCAAAGATGAGCTCTCACTGCCTTAAATTTATCTTCACCTTTCATTTTGCAAGCCTTAATTGTCCTCGAGCGAAAAAAAAAGGGGGGGGGGGGTGGGGGGGGGATGGGTTTGGGTGGGGAGCTCAGCTTCTATTTGCATGACTTTTACATAGTTAGATTCTAACTTCTGTTTGAGGAGCATGCAGGGTTATATATTGAACCCGCAACTATCACATGACCTGCGAGAACAGAGCTGCATTGCGAGCACGTTCACCATCTTCGTTGTTCCAATGTGTTGCTGGTCTTGTTCCGTTAAACCATCTCTTTCGTGCCGGCAAGCTCGGGTCTGATGGGGTTTTGTTCGCTGGGTTTACACAAATGTCAGAAGTCAAGGATTTGAACAAAATCGTTTTTCCGGTAGAGTTAGGGAAGAAATGAAATTACACAGGAAACAAAGACGGATGGATGCAATTGAGAAGACAAAGGGTTCTAAGAATATTTTGGTGAGTCTTGGAGTCTTCTAGCCGTGAAATGAATATGGAGGAACTTTACATAGAGCTGCTGAGAGGAAGCAGTTAGACAACAGCGTCATATGTGCTTAATGTGAACACCACGAAACGAAACTGGTGGCTTTATGACGAGAGCAAGGAAGAGCTTCAGCTGAGAATTCTTTACCGCGTAATCATCTGAAGTTTCCACTTCTGATCTTCAGTCGTCAAACTAGATGAAGTCGCGTGACAGTTAAGAAGTGCGGCTGATTCCAGCTCCTGGTCCTGCTTCCGCTTGCTAAGTGTGTATTGTCTTCCCGTTGCAAATTCGTTGAAGCTTCCAGGGGAAGCAAAGAGCATTATAATGTGCACGCACTTAACAGGAACAATTCCAAAGTTTTATATTGTAACAATACCGCTCGATGGCACCATAGTCCGTTACTTCTAACTGCTACCAGCTCGACTTGTAACAACATCACCAGCGCTTCGCATACCCGTAGGACTACCGGCTCGACTCTAAGAAAAAAAAAGGCTAAGAAGCATAGCACGCCTCTCATTTATTCTGCAAAGATAGCATGGAGAATCTGCAACTTTTACTGAGCCTCAACCTCGAACACGGCAGACCAAATTTACAGATCGTAAATTGGGCAATCCTCATACTATAACAAGCTAAGTATCTCATTACCAACATATTCATGCATGATTAAATGCTCCGGCCTAATGGTTAAAACCCTGATTGTTGGATATGCCTTATAATGCCTTTATTGTTGTCTAATACATGCGCTTGGTTAGGCAGTTATGTCGTTTTATGTTTGCTGAGCATGTCCATGGGTTGTTCGATCGTTTTGTCCTTTAGAAAATTTGTTCTCTTTATAATGATGTCTCCTTAGCATTTCAGTGTGTATAATAAGCTTACAAAATGCATGTGTTAGACGCGTACTGAAGTCTTGTGTAATTATCACAGCTTTTCATTCATCATCTTAGAAGAAAAAGAGGAGGGGAATCAGATGTATATGCTCGGATGTATATGCTAATAGTTTATGCCTTGCGTAAACCATGAATATCTTTTATGTCTATGGACTTCACATGTTAGCTTTATAATACCTTCATCTTCGCCTTTTGTATATACACATGATTGAAAAAAAAGGGGCATCAAGCATTTAATTTAAATCTAACTTGAGTATGAATATTGGAGCTTTGAAATATGTATGTAATCTAGTCGCATGTGTAGGATGTCACTTTCTTCACAAATGCTACCACGCGCCTTTACGAGATTTGTTTTCATGATGCCTTCACAAGTGTTTTTGTTTCACGCGTATGAATATGCAATTCATGAAATATGCATGTTATCTAGTCGCATGCGAAGGTTGTCACTTTATTTGTGCAAAGCATCAATATCATTTTGAATATCATGGTCGGCTATGCAACAAAAAAAAATCTAGTAAAGTGCTCCGGGCACCATGCTAGCAAGGGTCCATAGAGGTCGCTTGAACAAATTCAAATCTACAAAAGGCTACGGGAATGCCAAAGGCGCCCATTTAGCTGACAAATCTACAAAAGGCTGTGGGAATGCCAAAGTCGCCCAGTCAGCTGATAAATTTACAAAAGGCTATGGGAATGCCAAAGGCACCCAATAAGCTGACAAATTTACAAAAGGCTACGGGAATCCAAAGGCGCCCACTTAGCTGACAAATCTACAAAAGGCTACGTGAGTGCCAAAGGCGCCCGATCGGCTGACGATTATACAAAAGGCTACGGGAATGCCAAAGGCACCCGGTCGGCTGACGATTATAAAAAAGGCCGCGAATTCCGATCGAGCCAGCATTATAGATTTAAAAAAAGGCGACGGGTTGATATACTCATCCGAGCGGCCACGGATCTACAAAAAGGCGACAGGTTGCTCCGCGCATCCGATTGGCCACAAATTTACAAGAAGGCGACGGGTTGCCCCACGCATCCGATCGGCCACAGATTTACAAAAAGGCGACGGGTTGATATACTCACCCGATCGGCCACGGATCTACAAAAAGGCGACGGGTTGCTCCGCGCATCCGATCGGCCACAGATTTACAAGAAGGCGACGGGTTGCCCCGTGCATCCGATCGGCCACAGATTTACAAAAAAAAGGGGTGACGGGTTGCCCCGCGCATCCGATCGGCACAGATTTACAAGAAGGCGACGGGTTGATATACTCACCCGATCGGCCACAAATCTACAAAAAGACGACGGGTTGCTCTGCGCATCCGATCGGCCACATATTTACGAAAAGGCGACGGGTTGGTATACTCATCCGATCGGCCACATATTTACGAAAAGGCGACGGGTTGGTATACTCATCCGATCGGCCACAGATATACAAAAAAAAAAGGGCGATGGGTCGCTCCGCCTATCCGATCGGCTACAGAAAAAAGGGAGTGGGCGCGTTTAATACACGCTCCAACCATCCCCACCAAGGCGAAGCACCAAACGCTGCGTTCCATTGAAAATAAAAAGAAGAGAGTAGGCGTGTTTTACAGCCTAGCTCCAACATTGCCAAACAACACGTTTCGCGTATCCAATCTCAAGAACAACACTGGGACTACTCGCACAAGTTTAGCCGGCTATCAACGCACGACAACGGGCAGTATCTACATCCATAGTCTCTACCATTAAACGCGCCTACTCACAAAACACTCGCCAAAGCCAAATCCCGATCAGCTTTGTCTACCAACTTGTGGATGTCGTCCATAATCTTATCAGACGCTTGTGACCCCCGCACAAGTGAGACAATCTCTTCGTGCTTGTCATAAACTTTACACACCTAGTCTCAATGAATCACCCTAAGGGCCCACAACATGATCACCTCCTCCTTCAACGCTAATAAGCGTACTAGTTCATCCTGAAGGTAGGACGGAGATATGAGCGCAGATAAGATTGCCAGAGTCAAGGCATATCCAAGAAGTTGTGGAGTCGCTTGATCATAGATATGAAGATAACAACCAGATATGGGGCAACATATAATGGGGACTTTAGGACGGCATCATCAGAGGACAATGACTACTGTTGAAAAGTAGAACTTAAGATAAGACATGATGTGACTTCCGGGTCGTCTGACGATTGACCCAATAGTCAGGGGACTAATGTTGATACATGAAAAATATTACCCCTTAGCCGGGCTAGTGTGCCCCCAAAAGGGAGGCAAACCCAACATGAAACATGGGGACCTGGGAACTAAATCCTAAGTCCAATAAGAAAGTATCCATAAGATGGAAAGGACAAGGGAGGAATTAATAGGAAAGAAGGAGGTTGTATTAGAGAAGGAATGTCATTAATAGTAATTAAGGAGGTTTAGGACATGTGACATGATATCATAAAAGGAAGGGGTTTTGAAATGTCTATATAAAGAGGCATATGCTACAATAGAAGGGATCTCTTTTCTCTCTCTCTCTCCTCTTGGGAATTGGGTGTGTTGTGGCTAGGACTTGTAGAACCAAATCAAAATCACCCCTCAACATAGGGTTTTATATGCGTGCACTGGGACTAGGGTTTTCAATGGGTTTAAAGAAGAGTCTATAGTTTCCACTCTACTCAG
This sequence comes from Papaver armeniacum, assembly GCA_023531295.1. Taxonomy (NCBI): domain Eukaryota; kingdom Viridiplantae; phylum Streptophyta; class Magnoliopsida; order Ranunculales; family Papaveraceae; genus Papaver; species Papaver armeniacum. The sequence goes on along the minus strand of JAJJWW010003073.1, from coordinate 108,337 downwards.
ACGCGACTCATACTTTAGCCACATAACTCGACGAACTGGGAAAAATGGGTAGATAATTCGATAACACGCCCTTGATGAAAAATACTCGTTTATGTCTCTCCTACCACGTGTTAAAATGGCATGATGTTTCAAAATACGATCCAAGAGATATCATCTAAACACTCGAAGGAATTGCTGCCGAATCTTTGGATTCCCAAGTTCAACATCACATGTGCTTACCAATGACTAAAGAAGCTCGAAATCTGTATTTGGCACTACTATATGAAAGTTGAGTCTCTTCTGTTCGATAGTTGGGGTCAACCACTGAAATCAGACGTCAAACGAAGTTTCTACAATCTCCGGAGTAAAGATCGCGCAAGGAATGACTTCCTACTACGAATTTTACTCAGGGTTTTCATCCCCTCGCATATGTAACAGAGCCAACTAGGGTTTGTGCAAATTAAGAACTCATGAGGGTCTTCTTCCTTTACCAGATACATACAGAAAAGGTCCAGAAAGGAAAAATATCAACCCTGAAGAACAGAGGCCCCTAAAGAAAATCTCTTGCTTCATGTTCAGTTGCTTCACTTTGGTCTCTGCATCTCGAGCCGCCTGCTTAGCATGTTCCAGCTCTTCATCTACCATGCATCATTCCAGATTAAGAAATTCTCTAATATACGAGGACCCGAACTCAACTTACCCCGACGGATCCTGACAGAATTGAGCCACTCTCACAACCACCTCACATTGAAAGCAAAGATTCTCACGGGTTGTCACCAAGTTTCCCAGGTTTACAAGATCATCAAAAGCAAGACTGTTCGGAGTTATCATTCTCATAATATAATCTTCCAGTAAGTGTCTCATCCGAAGTCAAGACACGAGTTATGTGAAATTACCCTCACGCCGGTCAGTTGTCTCTGCACCCGAATCTCTTTCTAAAATCCCTCTGAAATTGTTGAATCCCGCTCATCCGCATTCTACCAAGATCTAACTCATTCTCACCACGAAAAGTACTCTACAAACGAAGAGAATATCAGTTAAGGCTGCAAAGTTCAAATTACATAAGTTAAAATCAAGGGAGAAACAACACATAATTAGGTTTTGATTTACATGAGGACATGCCTTTCCCCCTAAAACCTTGTCCTCATACAATCTCTTCAAGCTTTGTCTCGTCCAATCCCTTCAAGCCTTGTATTCTCCTAATCCCTTCAAGCATACCCTCATGCCTAGATTCCTATACTTATCAAGAAATTCATCTCACATCTCATGAGATACTCGTGGATTTTTTTGGGTCCACACTTTAACAAAGGATCAAGGAAAAATATGTTTTATTCACGACAAATGATGGGCATGTCTCTGACCTAGGGAGGAAAAAATCACGACCTATACTAATCTAAGGAGGGTTAATGAGGTCATAATACTCTAAGGAGCATGTTTGAAGCGTTGGGACATGTCAAAAGTCCAAACAACACAAGGACTCCCTTCCTAATTCGGATTGCTATACACTTCAGCACGGAGACGGGAAAATTGATGACAATACATGAGGAATTTTTGGGTACTTACTTAAACAAATATGTTCCTATTTATCTTCCGAACAACATATCAAAAGGGCGCCTCAAACGGACAAACGACCTGGGAGATGTGGCCCCGACACCAAACTAATTGCAATATGAAAACTCCTGAAATTTTATACAAGGATTTTTGAAGTCAAAAGTATACACGGATTTGATTGTCTAAACAAACTCGGAATCGCGTCATTCCTTATGCATTAGAAAGCCTATCCTATTTTCTTTCAAAGTTGGGGCCGGGGATGTAGGATCAGAATATCGCAACACCAAGATTCTCGCGAAGTCCATAAACGACACACTGCGAAGACATCGCGGGATGGAAGTAAAAACGACGTAACGGATGACGACAGCCAAAACACGAGAAAGATGTGAAGATGTAGCGAGATCGAGGAGTGTCGCGAGATTTGACATTTGTACATTTGCGATGCTTTGCAAGACATACCCGAAAATAAAGGACAGCTTAGCTGTCATCCACTACGTAATGTCCTATATAAAGAGCCGAATAGGCTTACGAAGGGGGAGATCTTTTTCGAGTGTTGAGCAAGTCATTAAGAGAGAGAAAGTTTAGAGTGATTGTAATTCTTTGGTATATCTCCTTTTCATCTTGTAACATTTCTGGAATTTGATCAATAAAACTTATAATTGTTCATCTTAAAATGATTGGATTGTGTGGATTCTTGTGAGGGGTGTAGTGTGGGATTTCCTGCAACTACATAATGGTGCTAGAAACAGGGAGTGATTGAAAGAAAAAATTAAAGATTGTTATCAAGGTTGTTCAAATCAAGAAAATGATAAAACAAGTGGATGAATCAGTAAAAATAGAGAAAACTAGAATCAGGAAATTTAACAAAAGGTTGGAGTGTAATTCGATCACAAAAACAATGATTAGTGAAGTCCATGAGAACGTCAGAGGGAGAATACATAAACGAGACTTTGAAGGAAAGAAAATTGTAGCAGTTGAGAAGACATCACCTTTGAGAGATTGGGAAAAACAGAATTACGTTCACAACAGCAGAAATACCAAAAGAAAATTTGGGACACACATCTCCTTTGGTAATCACACAAGAACCACACGAAAGAAAAGGTGAACACGACAAAAATTATGGAAGAATGGACAATAAACAGAACTTTGGTGGATACAGGGAGTTCGGTGGATATAATGTTCTACCATACATACAAAGAAATGGGGTACAAAAATGAAGAAATGTCTCCTTCAACTTATCATATTCATGGCTTTGGCAAATCTTTAACAAAACCAAAAGGAGAAATAGAATTGCGAATTTTACTAGGAGAAATCGAAACACGAGTAATATTCTGTGTGGTGGATATGGAATCACCATACAACATGTTGTTGGGAATACCATGGATACATGCGATTAAAGCTGTAGCGTCGACATTACATCAATGCATTAAATTTCCTATACCAAGTGGGATCGGTGAAATTAGAGGAGATGTGGATAAAGCGAGATTATGTTATCAAATTGAAGTGAAGCAATACGAAGGACGTGCGAGAGAAGCGGAAAAATCGCAGAAAATGGCGAAGGAAGCAAAGAAAGAAGAAGAATTTAGAATTTACATGATAAAAGCAGAGGAAGGAAAAGGCATACCTGGCGAAAATTCGGAAGAAAGGAATGGACCTGCGAAGGAGATAAAAGAACCAACACCTATGCGAGAACCTGAGGCCAGTTACACAGCGGCAGAACCAACAAAGGAAGTGAATGTTGGGACCCAAGAAGCACCCAAAATACTGAAAATTGGAACTAAAATGGAGGAGGATGAGGAAGAAAGAACCGTTAATCTGTTGCGAGAATATAAAGACATTTTCGCATGGGATATGGATGACATACCGGGAATAGATCCGTCTGTGGCATGTCATAAATTGGAGATTGATAAAAATGTTAGACCATTCAAACAAAGAATCAGAAAGATTGCAACAACGTATCATCCCCAAATAGAAGAAGAACTGAAGAAAATGCTTGATGCAGGAATTATAAGACAAGCTAAATATCCGGAGTGGATAGCAAACATGGTAGTAGTTCCAAAGAAGAATAAAGGGATAAGAATTTGTATAGATTTCACTGATCTAAATAAAGCTTGTCCAAAAGATAGTTTTCCACTACCAGATATCCCACAATTGGTAGAGTCGGCAGCAGGAAATGATAGAATATCTTCTCTAGATGGATACAAAGGATATAATCAAATCCCTCTCGCTGAAGAAGATCAAGAACACACTGTTTTTTTCGCCCCAAGAGGATTATATTGTTATACAAAAATGCCATTTGGTTTGCGAAATGCTGGAGCAACATACCAAAGAATGGTAGATAAGGTGTTTGCGAATTGGATACATAAGATACTAGAGGTGTATGTGGATGACATGTTAATAAAAAGTAAAGAAGCAAAAGATCATGTCCAAGACCTGACAGAAATTTTTGAACAAATGAGACAGTTTAACATCAAAGTAAATCCAGAGAAGTGTATTTTCAGGGTTGCGTCAGAGAAATTTTTAGGCTACATTGTATCAAAAGAGGGTATACAAATTGATCCGGCGAAGGTGCAAGCAGTTCGCGACATGCCAACTCCAGCAACAATAAAAGATGTACAAAAGTTAAACGGACTCTTAGCTTCACTAGGGAGGTTTGTTTCGCGATCATCAGATAAATGCAAACACTTTTTCAACATACTTAAAAAGGGGACAAAATTTAAATGGACGGATGAATGCGAGAAAGCCCTGCAAGGAATAAAAGATTATCTGATGCATATATCTATTTTGCAAAACGCAGAACCAGGAGAAGAACTATTACTATATCTTGCGACAACATCGCACGCATTAAGTGCTGTGTTGTTGCGAGTAGATGCAGGAATTGAGAAACCAATCTATTACATCATTAAAACTTTCAATGCCGCAGAGAAAAATTATTCAAAAATTGATAATTTAATTTTGGCGCTAGTTTATGCAGCATTCAAACTTCGCATATATTTTCAAGCACATACAGTAAATGTATTGACAAAGGTACCCATTGAATCAGTAATGAAGAATTCAAAAAGATCAGCCAGAGTCGAGAGATGGAATGCACAAATATGACATTTCAAAATCAAGTACGAAGTACTATCTTCACCCAAATCACAAATTATCGAGGAATTTTTAGCATAATTTCCTTTAGAAGATGATGAAGCAGTGGAAGAAATGATGGATATAGAAGAAGAATATGGAAACCCAAAGGACCTACTGACAGAGCCAGATAGATGGGAAGTGTTGGTAGAATACACTACAAACGAACCATCTTTAAAGAAATACAAGAAACTTGTTGGAGAATTGTCAACGAAAATCCCAAAAATAAAATGGAGACACATATCAAGAAAAGATAATAGACTCGCAGATGCTTTTGCTTTTATCTCAAGTATGATGACGGATCCAACTGCGAGATGCATAAAGATACAGACACTTTTATCGCCATCGATCAATAAGGAAGAATAAGGAGAGGTAGACGTGATGATCATAGAAATGAGGAGCAAACACCTGTTATTGAAGATTGGAGAGCCGAACTTCATGCATATTTGATGAGAGGAGAAACACCGAGAAATAGGCTGGAGGCACACAAATTAAAAAGCCGTGCTACAAATTATGAATTAAGAGATGGGATATTATACCGGAGATCTTTTAATGGACCTTCACTCAGGTGTTTGACACGAGAAGAAGGAGAAGCAGTGTTAAAGATGTTGCATAGTGGGGATGCTTTGGCAATCACAAATGGCGGAAGATCTTTGGCATACAGAGCGAAAATACAAGGCTATTACTGGCCGTATATGCATGAAGACGCGAAACGTGTATCAAGACGTTGCGAAGATTTCCAAAGGCATGGAAAGAAAATACATGCACCTGGAGCACTATTAACATCTTCAACAAATGTGTGGCCCTTTGGAAAATGGGGCTTAGATATTGTTGGACCGTTTTTACCAGGGTCTGGACAAAGAAGATTTCTGATTGTTGCTACAGACTATTTCACAAAATGGGCAGAAGTAAAGGCAGTACAACACATTCGCGACAAAGATATTTTTACATTTATATTTGAGAATATCATATGTAGATTTGGAATCCCCGCACAATTGGTATCTGATAATGGGAAGCAGTTCGAGGGACATAATATAGAATTATTACTTAATACATTTAAGATAAAATATGGAAAGTCAACTCCATTATACCCTCAGGCAAATGGGCAGGCAAAAGCAACAAATAAGACAATCGCGGATATATTGAAGAAGAAATTAGAAGGGTACAATAAAACATGGTGCGAACAGGTACATAATGCAGTGTGAGCTTACAACACAACCAGGCGAGAAGCCACGGGAATGTCACCTTTCTGTTTAACATATGGGGTTGAGGCTGTACTACCAACAGAAGTTATTATCCCAACAACAAAGAGAGAAGCTTGGGAGAAAAATCTTAGTGCAATTAGAAGAAAAAAGAGAAAGGGCTTTGCAGCAGATGGAAAATTACCAGCGAAGATTAGCCCGAGAATATAATAAACGTGTTAAAACACGCGAATTTCAACCAGGCGATTTGGTGCTGCGAGAAACGCCGATATATCAGCGAGAAAGTGGTGGAAAGCTTGCGAAAAAATGGGATGGACCTTATATCATCAAGGAGATAGTTGGAAAAGGGGCATATAGATTGATGGACCCTGAGGGTAGAGATGTAGGACGCAGACTTGATAGACCATGGAATAGGCTATACTTAAAAAGATATTACCCATAAAAAATATGGTGAAGAAGTAGACTGCGGAATGGTACATGATTTAGGCAAAAAGAATTAAATGTTTCATTTTTATTCTCGAAAAACATGCGAATATTTCGTACAGAAAACGACAAAAAATGTTCAAAGATCAGCGAAATTACAAAAGAGCTTACATATACAGAAGAATCAACAAAATAATCAGAAAGTAGCGAACTTACTATGGCGTGCACCCTAGTTCGCGAACACAATTTCGCAAGAGGCAAAAGAACCTAAAAGTGCGCCATAGTAAGGGGTACCTATTACATATAAAGCAAAATTGACAAAATACTCAGAATGGGACGAACCTTCATGGCGTACACCCTAGTTCGCGAATAAAATTTCGTAAGAGGCAAAGTACCTAAAGTGCGTCATGTAAGGGGATATCTGTAACGTGGCTCAGGGAAAAGGTTACACCGCCCCTGGAACCTGAGTCATGGAGATTGGGGGTAATAAAACCCATCCAGGAGAGGTACCCTAGATTTTCAATCTAAGCTTATGACTTAGGTTGGACGACCGGGAGTCTCTTCTAAGGAGTCAGCATTTGACCAAGGCGCCGAGGTACACGGTTGAGCCAAGGGTGCCTGGGGCATTTGAAGTGTCTCGGCCATTCTTGGCAAGTCTCGGCTTATCTTTTAGGCCCAAGAAAACTCCATTTAGGGTGCAGTCTCGTAACCATAAGCCCTATAGGCAAAAGGGATAAGAGGTCTGCGAAAACAACCGGTTGTTGTTAAGACCGGATGGGAGGAGCTAGCCTTGTATGGCAGAAGTACGCCTCCTTGAAGGGGCAACCAGGGGGAAGATAAGGGCGGCACCCTCCATTAGGGAGCTGATAGTGTCAAAAAAGACGTAAATGTCATGAGGCTTCTTACTCACGGGAGTATTAAGGCTTGTCATATTTATGCAACAATTCTGAAGAGGCAAAAATACAAAAGAGTGGATAAGACGAGATCAATGGGTCCTTACATGCAAATGTAAAGACGTCCTGCGATTTCGTCGCAAAGACGGCAATGTCATGGGGCTCTATGTTCGCAAGGATATTTAGGCCTGTCATATTGTCGCAAGAAAAATATCATTCAGAGGCAATAATACTAAAGAAATGATAAGACAAGATCAATGGGTCATTACATGAAAGTGTAAAGACGTCCTGCGATTTTGTCGCAATAATGAGAGGTGGCAAAATAAGACCTTTAACTAGGAAGGAAAAATAAGACCACACAAGAGAAATGATAAGGCAATATCAATGGGGGTCATCACATGAAAATGTAAGGACGTCCTGCGATCTTGTCGCAGTGAAAAAGTTCACATAAACAATTTGAATATAGATGACAGAGATCTTTCATCGCAAAAAAGATAATAGAAAACAAGATGGGAATTGTTAAACATCAAAGATTGTCTTCCATGCAAGAAAGAAGAATAATAAACGAGTAAATACATCTCAAAGGTGAATGAAGTACATAAAGAAGTAACAATGCAAGAAGTAAAATTACAAGAGAAGTTTAATTCTCAATATCATTTTTTTTCGCCAGAAGGAGATACTGCATGTTCTTCAACAATTTTATTAGCTTCACCAACTTTTGCACTTTCGCCAGTTCTTGCATTCTCGCCAGATCCTCCTTCAACTAAATTCTTATTAACAGCTTCATTAGGTGGAATCACCTCTTCATTTGAGGAATCTTCGCCACTTTCATAATCATAATCACTATCAGGAGGGTTAGGAACTTCATCATCACTTACTTCTAGAGGTTCGACAGATACAGGATCAAGAGATTTGGACAATAAGACATTATTCACAAGAACTTCAGCTTTGAGGTGAAATTGGCGAAGGAGTGCTTTCTGATGATTCCTACTCTCTATATCTTTAGAGTAAGTGAGATAATCGAATCTTCTTTCTTCCCGATCGCGAGAGCGAGCAGTCCATTTTCTTTGCGAATTTTGGCATAGTCAGATTTCAAAGTGGAAATAGAGGAGTGAAGATTTTTCTCGGATTCTGCAAAAATAAAAAGTATAGAAAATAATTCAGATTTTTTCTTGAATTCGCAAGGAAAATACAATAAGTTCAAGAAAACAAATTGATTAAGGTAGTCAAATATCATGACTACCTTCCTTTTGCGAGATAAGACATTGAGTTAAAGCCAAATAACTATTCTCCAAATGATTCATGGCACTGTCAAAATTATCTCCAACCAAACCTTTCAGTCGAGATCGCAAGCTCTTTTCGTTAGAAACAAGTAAGGAGTTTTCCTTCGCAAGAGAAGAGTTGGATTCTTCTAACTTGGAATATTGATCCTTGAGTTGGCTTGTTTTTACACTTAAAGTTATTCTACCTTGGATAAGTTTATCCCTCTCAACAGTAACTTCTTCGAGTTTACTTCTCAAATGAACAGAGAGATCGTTCTTGTTCTCATATTTTTTTTGACAGACGTCAAGTTGTTGCGAGGAAATCGCCACCTTGTTTAACAGAGCTCGCTTCTCTTGAGAAAGAGTTCCATTTTCATCTGATAAAGTTTCCAACTCCAAATTAGCTGTAGTTAAAGAGTAACAGAGGCGAGATAATTTGCTACTTAATGAGCCCTGCTTCTGAACTAAGTAAGCATTTTCTTTAGAAAGATTATCTATTTGATCAACATAATATGTATGAAGATTATCTAATTGGTTATATTGCTCCATCCAAACGTCTCTATCCATTCGAGTTTCTTTAACAACAGATTCCAATTGATATATCTCCATTTTTCGCTTCTGGTTCAAAGCTCGAAGGGCGAACAAGGGCTTGAAGATTAAAAAAAAAAAAAAAAAAAATGGGAAAGGGGAGGGGAGCGATACCTTTTAATTCTTCGTTCTTCTTGCGAAGATTATCACGATCCAGTGAGACATTTTGAAGTTTTTGATTCTCAATGTAGTTGCAGGATTTCCCACACTACACCCCTCACTCAAATCTGTTTAATCAATCCATTTGAAGATGAACAATGATGTGTTTTATTAATTGTTTTCTTGAGAGATTTACAAAGAAATGTAGAACAAAGCTAAAGAAATTACAATCTCTCTTTCCTTTCTCTCCCCTAATGACTTGTTTCACAATTCAAAAAGACCTCTCCTACAACAGACTTACTCGACCCTTTATATAGGGTATTACATAGTGGATGACAGCTATACTGTCCCTTATTTTCGGAAACGTCTCGCGAATGCTCGCGAATATACAACTGTTTGCCTTCGCGACACTCTTAAATCTCGCCAAGTCTTTCACACTTTCTTCATGTTCTAACTATCGTCATTTATTACATCGTTTATTTACCTCCATGCGACTCCTTCGCGATGCAGTTGTTTATTAATCTCGCGAAGTATTAGTGTTGCGATATTCTGGTCCTACATCTTGCCTCTTCTCATGTCTTCTCTGCGAAGAAGAGAATGTCATGAGAACTAATGTTTTAAAGTGCCGCAACTGCTTATCTTTATCTTGCGATTGTTCATTTTCACTCGTTTTGTTTATGTACGGAATTTATTACAGGTGTTTCTTCTTCCACTCTTTTCTTGACACGTCTCTTTCAACCGATTATTCTTAACCATTCACGTCCCATCTCACATTAAATGCATTTGTTTTCTCGAGAACTCTCTTCTCTATATATAGTTTTCTACTTTTTCTCTTCTTCTCTTTTATTTTCCCTCTGCAACTTTTCTTTACCTTTCTCCTTCCGCAATTTGCGCTTCTGCTACTGCTTCCTTTTCAATTCTTCACTTTTCCCTTCATCCCTATACTCTAATAATGGCTTCACTTGGTCGTACATACGCTCCTCATTTTACTGATGTTCAAAAGAAATTACAGGAAAAGGGTTTCACTTTATCTACCATTCCACATCAAGAATCCTCATCTATGCTTTCTGCAAAATTGTTTTCTGATCATCAATGTGATGATCAGAAAATTATAGTCTCGCTAGGTCAACTCCTCGCAGGGCTCCCCATTCCTTTATATAATCCCGAAATGCCATTATTTTATGAGATTCTTGCTCACGAGAAATTCTCGCGGGCTATTTATCAATTGAACGGCGATTGTATTCGCCTGATGCTTGAATTCGCCTCTCGTGGTGCCGGTAAAGGATCTTTATATCCTGACAATGTTAGAGATCCTCAATTTGCGAATTTACCAATAATTGCCGAGAAGTATACTGTGGATAATTTCTTTGCAAATTATTCAGTCATAACTATGAGAAACGATAAATCTCGCTGGGGTGTTCGATTGAAGAAAAATGATAACGTTGATGCTGACAAACTGCTTATGCAAGACATTGACTGGCATTCGGGTAAAAATAATACCCCTCGCTACTCCAAAGATGAAAAATGGTGGGTTGTACCTCTCTTTCTGAGTGGACCTTATATCGCAGGCTCACATGCACTCCCAGCCAATCTCGCGAATTATCATCCTTGGGAGTTTAAGTGGCCTGAGAAGATAAAAGAGGTATATACATATCATTCGTTTTAAATTTTCTTCGCTATGTCTTCCATTTCTTTTCTTCATTAACTTTTTAGAGAATTTTTAGGTCACCAGAATGAGAAAGAAATACAAAGATAATCCTCAGCCAAATATCCTGGCGATACTTCGATCACTCACGGATGAAGTAAGAAACATTTTCTTTTGTTATTTTAAACAATATTGTTGCCTCTGTTTCTTATCTTTATTCGTGTGTGAATATTGGTGTTGAAGAAGTTGAAACTGCAAAGATTAATGATGGAAAAGCCGAAGTTGCGAGGGCTAAAGGCAAGAATAAGGCCATTTCTCGCAAGGACAAATCTTCTGGCCCATCCTCCAAAAGACGGAGACTCCAACCTCCTTCACATTCTAACTCCCAATCTAGCGAGAATTCGGAAGATGAAAATGAGATTGGCACCTCTTCTGCTAAGGGAAATCATTCAGATACTTCTGCTATGGCGCTTTTATCTAATGTCTTTACCGATTCTATGCAAGGTTTTGGCGATAGCAACTTGTCCTTTACTTGCGAAACTATCGCTAAGATCTGTGATGCCCCATTGTTGGAGGATATCGAGTCTTTTCGCGGAGTTTCTCGAACAATAACACCCAGCCTTTTAAACGCTCTCAATGCTTTGGTATGTTCATACCTCTTTACCTCTTTGTGACTCCGCTCTTATCTTTAATTATTGCTCTATTTTCTTTTACAGTCTGGGAGAGCCGCTTTTGTTCTTTGCCTCAGACCTTGAGAGAAGACGCAACAACCTTGAAAAGAAGAACTTGCAATTGAACAAGAGGATTCGAGAACTAGAAGTTGGGGTTGCGTCATCTCGCGAGAAGGATGAACGGATTAAACAACTGGAGGCTGAGCTTACTTCTCAACAAAATAGAGTATCTACTCTTGAAAGCGCAAATCAGCAGCTTTATGGTATAGCAATCTTTATTCCTCAGGTTTCTTTTATTTTATCATTTACTTTTCTTTGCCTGACTTACTATTTTCGCAGACATATATAATCTCTCTGAAGAGTCCATTCTTCTTCATTCATTTCCCGAGCCCATGGATGATGATGTACTCCTTGCTCGCCTCAATGAATCTCTAAGTAGTTCTTCAAATGATGCTAACCTTCTTTCAATAAATGATCTTCAATCCAAACACCATCTCTTAAAAATCGAGCATAGGGCTAGTTTAAGTTTAGCTAATCACTTCAAACGGATGTACCTTGATTCCAAGAAGAAATCCAAAGCCTTAAGAAAGAAAGTTAGTGATCTCATATATGAAAAAGATCGCATTACTAACAGAGGTGCACAGGCATTAGCAAAATTTCAAAAATCTCTCCTTGATGTGCAAGTTGAGCGAGATGAGCTCCTTCGTCAGAATACCCTACTTAGCGAGCGAGAAGATCAAATTCGTTCACTTTTTGTCATAAATAACGATGATGAATTTGCCTGGGCTGCGAAGGTTTTAGATAACGCTAGAAATAACTTAGGTGTTGATGTTAGTCTTCGCACCGAGCAAACTACCTTAATCAAGGATATGATCTTTGAAAGAGAAGGTTGTTTGTCATACTTCTTTACTTTTCTGTTCTTATTCCTTTTGTATTATTAACATTAATTCATTTCCTCATGTTTTCAGAATCTGAAAAGAGATTTCAGACTAGAATTGGAGAGCTTGAAACCGAAAAAGAACAACTCGCGATGGATCTCTCTCTCCGCGAGAATAAATATTCTAAACTGAAGCAGCAATTCCAAACTACAGTGGCGAATTTTAATAATGATGTTGTTCGTTTTCGCAATCAAGCTACGGAGATAGTTTGTAATGATCACAACATTCCTCTTCATTCATATCCTTTTCTTGCTGAAGAAGTTCCCGAGAACTTGCCCATCTCAGATGTTTCTGATAGTGAAGCTAATGAAGAAGAAGAAGAATCTGACGACGAGAGTGATGGAACCAAAGAATCAGATGAAGAAGAAGAACCAGCAAAGAAATAATTTCTCTTTCTTCTTTGATTTCTTGTAATCTCTGTATACATGCATCTTCGACTATTGAATGTAAATTTCAACTTTTGCTTCCTTTGTTCAGATATATTAATCAAACAACCCTTCTTTGTAATTATAACTTCACACTTGCCTCCGTCCATAAGATATAATCAACTTCGCGAGTTAAATATAATCATTCTCGCGAGTTAAATATAATCATTCTTGCCTCTGTCCATAAGACGCGAGTTAAATATAATCATTCTCACGAGATATAAATATATATATCTTTTTTTTTTTTTTTTTTTTAAAAAAAAAAATTAAACATTATCACTGCGACAAGATCGCTAGATATCTGCATGGATTTAGAAATCTATTGATCTTGCCTTATCATTATTTGTGTGGTCTTATTATGCCTTCCTAAGTAAAGGTCTTATTTTGCCACCCCTCATTGCGACAAGATCGCAGGCCGTCTTTACACTTTCATATAATGACCCATTGACCTTGTCTTATCATTTCTTTAGTATTTTTGCCTCTGCAGGACATTATATTTGCGACAGTATGGCAGGTTTAAATGTTCTTGCGACCATAAAATCCCGGCACATTGTCGTCTTTGCGACGAAATCGCAGGACGTTCTTACATTTTCATGTAAAAACCCATTGATCTCGTCTTACCCTCGCGTTAGTATTATTGCCTCTGCAGGATCATTGCACAAATATGATAAGTCTAAATTCTCTTGCGAAAATAAAGCCTCATGACATTTGCGTCTTTTGACACTTATCAGCTCCCTAATGGAGGGTGCCGCCCTTATCTTCTCCCTGGTTGCCCCTTCAAGGAGGCGTACATCGGCCATACAAGACTAGCTCCTCCCATCCTGGTCTTAACAACAACTAGTTGTTTTCGCAGCCTCTTATCCCTTATACCTATATGGTTTATGGTTACGAGACTGCACCCTAAGTGGAGTTTTCTTCGGGCGAGTGCAGCATGTGCCAAGACTTGTCAAGAGTGGTAAGGAAGTTCCATGCTCCCCGCACTCTTGACTCAACCGTGTACCTCGGCGCCTTGGTCATACACTGACTCCTTGGGAAAGACCCTCAGGCGTCCAACCAGGGTATAACCTTATATATATAGTTGGAAATCCAAGGTATCTTCCCCGGATAGGCTTTCATGGGCCCCAAATCTCCATGACCCAGGTTTCAGGAGCGGTGTAACCTTCCACCTGAGCCATGTTAAGAGATACCCCCTTATATGACGTACTTTAGGTCTTACATTTGCCTCTTGCGAAATATCATTCGCGAACTAGGGTGTACGCCATAAAGGTTTGTCCCATTCACTCACTCATTCATTTTATCAATTTATTCAATCATTTGTCTGCGAAGTTATCGCACAATCTCGCCAATTATTCAATAGATTTGTATACATTCTTCATGGCGAGATTATCGCGCAATTTTTCCGCAACCATCATCTCTGCTTCTTATCCTTATCATGCTTTCATCACTAAATTGTTATCTTTTCTCACAATTATTCATTTTTTACACCTTTTATTCTTACTTCCTTCTGCCTCCGCATCAGTCCACCATTTCAATGTCTCCTTTGCATCATGATACTCGATTGCTTTTGTGCATTCACTTCGCAAGACATCTCTTCTTCTTTTGTTTCTATGGCATCTGCCATTAGTCTTTCTTTTCTTTGTTCATCATGTACATTCTTCCTCCAACCTTTCTTTTTTTGCTGTTCTCTCTTCGCAGCTTTCTACATCCACCTCATAACACTTTTGCCCCTCTATCCAATCTCCTTTTATAATTCCGACACCGCTAGGATGTGGAAATTTTATGCACTGATGGTATGTCGATGCTATCCCCAGAATTTGATGAAGCCATGGTCTTCCAATCAATGCATTGTAGGGAGATTCCACATCAACTACACAAAACAAAATATCAGTCGATAACCCTTGCAAGGGTATCCTCATGTGCACTTCTCCTTTGGGCTTGTTCGCGGTACCGTTGAAACCATATATTTTGTATGTTGAAGGGATCAAGTCTTCATCTCTTCCTCCCATAGTTTTGTAAGTATGGTAGAAAAGAATGTTGATCGAATCGCGAAGTATCAATCAATATTCTATTGATTGCCCAACAATTTTCCGCTTCATCATCTTCGCCATCAATGGGTTTTGGATTAATTTCCAACTTCACAACCAGTGGGCTATCATGTATTTCTCTTCCTTTGGGTACTTCTTCAGCCGAGAAAGAAATAATCTGCATTTGCCACTCCTTTAGCTGCGATGTCTTCGCAACATTCATCACTTCTTTATCATCAGCATCCCTCGCGAAAACTCTACTAAGTACATTTTCATGAAAATCTTCAATAGTGCGGTATGAGTGTACGATAGAGTTGCAAAACAAATTTTTAGCCTTTGTCCCAACTTCTATAACAAATGTTTCCTTTCCCTTTGCCGGTGGGGGTGGCAAATGTTGAACTTTCTCTTCTTATTTTAGAAAGTGATTTAGCTTTCCTTGATCAATCATTCTTAGGATAATTCTCTTGATGTTTCTGCAGTCATTTGTTAGGTGCCCATGAAAGCGGTGGTAAGAACAGAACTCGTGACTTCTATCTCCAGGTGGTGGTTCACTTCCCATGTTCCATGGTGCAGGTATGTTTTCCATCAAAAGAATTGCTTCCCATATTTTTTCCACACTGGCGTTCAATGGCGGCATTTTAATTTCCTCCCACACTACTCTGTGACTTCGCTGTCCTTTATGATAATTCTGCCTCTGGCCTCCTTAGGTCTCTTGCGAATTATACCTTTGACCTCCATAGGTTTCTTGTGGTTGATCAAGCCTTTGAATTTTATTGTTTCCGCCACGGTTGTAGAAATTTCTTTCTCTTTCAAACTCTTCCTGATCGCGACTTCCCATAGCCACTAACTTTGGTTCTATATCAACTGCTTTTCTTTCCTGTTGACCTTGTGATGTGCTCGCCACTGTGTGTACAAGTTGAGGTAATAAACTTCCATTCGCGATGCTAGAATTTGTGTTCGCCACTGGATAAGATTCCATCTCGTTCTGTCTTTCTTCTAAAGCGATATATTCTTCCTGGAGTTCTCGCAATTCGGTCATTGTAATCGTATTCTTGACTCTAAAAACTCGAACATACAATAGATTGGTTGCGAACATAGCATTTATGAATGACAAGTATGAGGTATCTTTCATCTACCCTTCCGGCCATCTCGCCGCACATCGTCTTCCATCTCGACGCTTAGATGTCTCAAACTCTCGCCAACTCTTTGTTTTAGCCCAAATACATCTTCAATACCAGTCGCGAAGAGTTGTTACTTATATACGCCCCTAAGAATATAGCTTTGTAATTGATTAAAGATGTGATTGTATTCCTTGGTAAACCCTCGAACCATTTCAACGCTTCTCCCGTTAAACTCGACGCGAAGTATTTGCACAATATAGCGTCATGGTTTTCCCATTGTAGCATACATCTCACGTAAGCCTTGATGTGTTGTACTGCACAAGTTGACCCATCAAAAATGCTAGTTAGTGCTTTGGTAAGTTGCATTTTGGGGGTATTCCTCCTAACCGCACTTCTAGTGTAAAAGGATTTTTCGCGACCTCCGCGATAGCTTCATCTAACTTGCCTTCTCCCTCCTCCTTCTCTTCGTTGTTCAATATTCCTCTCATCTCTGCCAATTCTCGCAGAATTTGTTCATTTGCCTCAGAATTTGAATTGATCGGTCTCTTTAATTCTGCTTCTCTCCTTCTTCGTTCGTGTCTACTTTTTTGTATTCTTTCGTATTCTTCGTTAATATCTCCATTGTTGCGATTTCGCTCACGCCTCCTCTCTCGATTATCATGATTATTCTCAGGATCGCCTCTTCCAATTCCCGATTTTCCATTTCTCGCTCTCAATCTCTCTCTCTCGCGAGCTAGACGTGCTTGCTCAATGTAATGCTTTTCAATATCATCTTCAATTTCCTTTTGTTTCCTTTGTGTTTCTCTCCCATGTAGTGCTCTTTTTCTTTCCTCCCGATTTTCTTCATTAATTGGGTTATTCTCGTCCTCGAGGCTGCCTATCTTCTTGATTTCCATCATCGTGATTGTTTACCAAAATATAACGATTTTCTATTAGTTCTCTCTCTTCGCGACCTTCTTCGCCATGATTTAACTCTCTTTCCAAATTTTCTTCATTAATGTTCTCCGTGAGTAATGTTCTTCTCCCATTTTCTCTAGTCGATCCCGATCTCGATCTCATTACTACTTCTTGATCTTCTATTTTGCAGCCTCCTATTTTCCATCCTCAACTCGTGGTTTTGCCTTGTTAGATTCGCGCGTTCTTCCGCTTCTAACCGCCTTTCTTCGTGTATTGTGTCTGTCTCGGCGCTTCTAATGCCGCGATTTCTTCATTTCCACGAATTGTTTCTCCCATCTCTTCTCGATTTCTCTCTTCCTGTCTATTATTCATCAATTGTTGTACTTCTTCTCTTCCTTCCGTAGAATCTGATCTCCATGTATGCACGCTCACTCTATCATAATCGATTACTCTTTTAGTCTTTGGTTGAATTGGTGGTTGAGTTGATGGTTGAACTGGTGGTTGAGTTGATGGTTGAATTAGTGGTTGAATTGGATCTTCTTCTCCATTTCTTGCATCTATCCTTGATGGTTCACCTACTTCATTTCTTCTTTCTCCCACTAATCTTCCACTTCTCCTTATGATTGTTGGTTGTTCTGATGCATTCTTTCTCCTAGCCATTTCTCAATTTTAGTAACTTGTTAAAAATTATTCAAGATTTCTTTCTTGTTATCCCTAATTCTTCCAATTCACAAGGTTGATCTTCTTCAATCCCTGTTTCTAGCGCAAATGTAGTTGCAGGATTTCCCACACTACACCCCTCACTCAAATCTGTTTAATCAATCCATTTGAAGATGAACAATGATGTGTTTTATTAATTGTTTTCTTGAGAGATTTACAAAGAAATGTAGAACAAAGCTAAAGAAATTACAATCTCTTTTTCCTTTCTCTCCCCTAATGACTTGTTTCACAATTCAAAAAGACCTCTCCTACAACAGACTTACTCGACCCTTTATATAGGGTATTACATAGTGGATGACAGCTATACTGTCCCTTATTTTCGGAAACGTCTCGCGAATGCTCGCGAATATACAACTGTTTGCCTTCGCGACACTCTTAAATCTCGCCAAGTCTTTCACACTTTCTTCATGTTCTAACTATCGTCATTTATTACGTCGTTTATTTACCTCCATGCGACTCCTTCGCGATGCAGTTGTTTATTAATCTCGCGAAGTATTAGTGTTGCGATATTCTGGTCCTACACTCAAGACGGAGAGTGTCACACTTTGCAGTCATGGTTTGGAGATTGTTCTTCAAAATTTTAACTTCTTGCTCTAAAGATGTTTGCGAAATTCTGTCAGAACCAAAGTACTTACTCAAAATCTTGCAGACATTAGACTTGATAGGATCGACGGAGGTCTTCTTGACGTCATTCATGATATCTGATAAAACTTTGAAAGCCACGTCCATTCCCTCCAAATTTTCCTTAGTAAGAGGAATAGACTCGGATGAAGAGGTAGTAACGACAGAAGAGGGGTGAGTTAAACCGTCTTTCGTCGCAGGAATGTCATGTGAAGATGAAATCTGATGAAGGTTAATGACTGGGGGAAAGGCAGAGGCATCGATAGTAGGAGAAGAAAATGGTTCATTCACAACAGGACTATCATGAGGAACTTCATCTATGGAAAACTCAGATATAAGAGGAAAATCAGCAGCGACATTTTCGCAGACGGCAAGGGTTGATTTATCTTGCGATGATGTCTCAGGAGGAGTTGTAATTTTAAATATAGGAAAAGAAACCGAAGTTTCAACATTTTTAGAACGACGAGATCTTTTGGGGGATCTATCGACGTTTTTGTCATCCTGCGAATCACAAGATAAATAAGAAACAGAGGCAACAATATTGTTATTAGAAGAGTAAATGTTTCTTAATACCTTGCTATTCACAGGCTTTCTCTTGTGTGCAACGGATTTTGGTTGCGAACCCTTGGATGTTTTAGGGTTTTGGACTGTGAATTTGGTAACAGGGACGTTCTTACTAAAACAGAAACAATAAGGGAATTAATCGAGAGATGAACAAAATCAAATAAAGTAATCTCGGTAGAAGAGTTCAAATGGATCACATGCGGTATGATCTACAAACCTTGATGGCTCCATAAGAACAAAGAGCAGAGAAGATTTACAAGAAGACGAACAACGGCAAAAAGTTGCGATTTATAAAGAATTCACAAAGAATGCAGAGATGAAGAAGATGAAGTAAAAGAAAAGAAAGATATCCTTGATAGATTTCTTCTTAAATAGACAAGAAAAGGGTGACCGTTTAGCATTTAATGTGCCGGTAAAAAGGGGAATATGTAACACGTGTAAGCAATTATACTGGATTTACGGAAGCTTGTCGGCAGAAAAATAAAGGAAAGAAATGAACGGCCGCGGCGTTTTGAAAATACTAGTTCTCATGACGTTCTCTTCTTCGCAGAGAAGACATGAGAAGAGGAAAGATGCAGGATCAGCTTATGCAACACCAAGATTCTCGCGAAGTCCATAAACGACACACTGCGAAGACATCGCGGGATGGAAGTAAAAACGACGTAACAGATGACGATAGCCAAAACACGAGAAAGATGTGAAGATGTAGAGAGATCGAGGAGTGTCTCGAGATTTGACATTTGTACATTTGCGATGCTTCGCAAGACATACCCGAAAATAAAGGACAGCTTAGCTGTCATCCACTACGTAATGTCCTATATAAAGAGACGAATAGGCTTACGAAGGGGGAGATCTTTTTTGAGTGTTGAGCAAGTCATTAAGAGAGAGAAAGTTTAGAGTGATTGTAATTCTTTGTTATATCTCCTTTTCATCTTGTAACATTTCTGGAATTTGATCAATAAAACTTATAATTGTTCATCTTAAAATGATTGGATTGTGTGGATTCTTGTGAGGGGTGTAGTGTGGTATTTCCTGCAACTACAGGGGACTCAAATTGGAGTTCGTTTGAAGAATTCACAATGATTCTCTCTAAGTGTCTTAAATCTGAAGTTTTCTGACGAACTCCTAAATGAAGAAAATTCTTGAAAAATATGACTACTTCTATTCATTTAATGGTCGAAGAAGTATGCATCAGAGATGAGTAAGGAGAGATAAAGTTCAAGACTTACCAAGGATTCTTCAATGAAGAACGAGCGATGGGTATCTACATCAGCAAACTCAAGATGATAAGTACTTCTGTTAACTTCTATGTCATCAGTTTGAAGATTAGTATCGTTTTGAAAGAAGAACAAGGTTACCATCTATGAAAAAGGAAGATGCTATCACTCAGCACACCATGATCAAGAATTCAATTCAAGTACACCAAGCATTAAAAGTTAGCACACAAATTTCCTTCAGAGTGCAATATAAATTGTACTTCAAATAGAAGGATGAATCTCACTTGAACAAGGAAACCAACTTCCGAAAAGAGTCCAGGATGTTTTCTACTTGTTTCTATCCTTACTCAAGTAAATCACAAGTTATGCCAAAGTTTCTCCCCACCTCCTCCTGAAATTAGAGGTTCGCAGCCTAAGACTTATCGAGGAAAAAGTCTCACGTCTTCTTTATATTTTGCCTAAACATTCGAAGTGCCATGGAGCGAGAGTTTCGGATTTCGATATTTTAGCTATTTTAGAAGAAAAATGGGATTTGGCTAAGAGAGGTGATCAAGTTCTTATCCACTCATGGCACTAGACCCATACACACGGTTTTCCAACTGGAGTTCAAGCCAAGCAAGGGAAGGAGTTTTAGGAGAAGGCAAAGGAATTCAACTCAAACAAGGAATTCTACTGTGAATAAAATTCGTGGAAGACCGGTTTCTAAACCGCGTACACGTCCAAAATACTTCTCTTTTCAATTTTGTTTAAAAAGGGAAGCTCTCAAACCAAAAGGAAAAGGAATTAGAGTCAAAAGAGGAAATTAAAGGGATTTGGCTCAAATAAGAAAACCCAGGGTTTCTCTTCTTCCAAAACCTCTCCAAGCCGTGGCCAAGCCCTTCCTATGCGTGAGAATGGTTTCCTAGGCCAGTGGGACATCACTTATTCTCTATGAATTTTTTCAGAGGGACCAAAGTCGAAGAGAATTAGGTTAACGAAAATAGCCATAATTTCAAGAATTTGACGAAAAAGAGATTTATTCTAAAAGAGAGGGGGCCGAGCCTCTCCCATTCTCTTGGACGGTTCTATAAAACTCTCGCAACCGTTTTTATCTCATCACTCTTCAACAAAAACGATCTCATAAGGTATTTTGACCAAAATACCCTTATTTCACAATTTTGAGTATTTTCAAAGAAGAAGGCCCTAATGCAGCCATAGACCGACCAAACTCTCATCTACTCATTCCAAAGGCCTCATACACGTCAATATGGAGTTCTTTAAGTGTTCGGAGAAGAACAAGATTGAAACAGAACCCAGAAAAGCAGAATTTCAGAGAAAATAAAGGGAATTTATAGCTCAAATAGATAAGTTCGAGTTCATAATTTCCAAAAGAAGGACCATACACGTGCCTCTCTCCCTCTTTCAATCCATGAATATGCCTAGGGAATATCCCGGCCTTTCTCTTTCCAAAGAAAATCAAGCTCATGGTGGTTTTTGACGAAAATACCCTTAGTTTCAAAAGTATGTATTTTCTCTAATAAAGAGGCGTCTGATTGGTACAAAGAATTAAGAAAGCTCTCATCACACAAGGTGCCAAACCCATAAGATAGATGCACACCTTCCAAGCCTCGTCAAGCCTCTCTGGAGTGTCTGAAGGAGTCGGACACAAACAAAATAGAAATTAGGGTTTAGGTGCAGTACAAGTATGAATTCAAAATTTGCATGGGATCTAGACTCTGTGACTTCAAAAGTAAGTGCCTATTTATTCTCATAGCATTCTGTCAGTCCCAAGGCGCCGCTCAAAACTCGGAAGATCAAGGATGCACAAAGATAGAAAATTAGGGTTTTGGCCGAACAAACCCTAATTAACAATTGAATTCCATCAAGACGGATATTTTATCTCATCGAGACTCTATTATCGTGCCATTAACGTCTCCCAATGCAAAAAGAAGGATTCCAAGTCCATAGTCGACTTCAAGTTCAGAGTAAGAACGAATGAAGACTAAGTATCCGGGGACTGTGCAAGTCTCAAGGAACGACTGGATTATAATTTCGCATCTGGACGATTTGTCACCATCTATATACTCACCATAGAATAATCAAGTAACTACTCTGAGTAGGGGACTTAATGTAGATGGTGAAATTTGGATAAGGGGTAAAAGAGTCATTTCAATACCATAAACAAAACTCAACTCTCACGGGAGAGATTAAGACCTTGGTTCTCAGGGAACCCATAGCCACAATTTTTAGTATACGTCCCCGCGAGACACTGCTGGTCGTGATGCCGTGATTCCTAGTATACATCCCCGCGAGATACTGCTGGTCACATAGGTTCTGTAGAACGTAAACGTCCCCGAAAGACTTATGACCCAGAGCGGAGACATACATGTCTCCTGTAAGCATGACTCATCCTATTTGAGATCAAGGACTGATTCCTAGTACATCATCGCGAGATATACTCGTCATGTCTACTCTAGGATCTGACTCGACTTGCTGAGGATTCCGAATAATTCCTAAGACATCCCCGCGAGATACGCTGGTTATTCTGCCTCTGGGTCCTTTCGACAGACTCCTAGAATATCCTTTCGAGATATACTGGTCATGTCGGCCCCGCTAAACATACATAATTAACTCCTAGCACATCTTTGCAAGATACACTGGTCAAAGACAAGTGAGCCGAAGTCTCGCAAAGATATTATTAGGTGTGCAAGCCTTCTTTTCTCTCCCAAACATGTCATAGATGACTTCAGAGAGATTCCATTGTGTTGGCCAAGTCTTGGAAAAACTTCATACCGTGGGCTAAATATCTCTCAAACCCGTCAGCTAAATCTCTGACGGTCTCAAACCCGTCATCCAAATCTATGACGGCCTCAAACCTGTCCACTAAATCTCTGACGTCCTAAAACCCGTCGGCCAAATCTCTGACAACCTCAGTCGCGCTAGCCAAATCTCAGGTGGCCTCATCCGAACTGAGCCATCTCGTCTGAAGAGTTTATACACGCATGAAACTCGGTCACATGCCTTACCTAGTGCTCAAGCCTATTTCTCAGCCTCTCAAACCCAATCACGACTAGTAAATTGAGCCTGAATTATGCATGTCTATCCAAAAACGTGGATAAGCTCTCTTGAGCTCCGCATGCTCAACAAAGGGACCCACAAGCAATAATACGTTCTTAACATGACATATGTGACCGGCTATGGAGAAAAGCAGATCAACCTCAGCTCCTCTCACACTCTGCACATGATTCCTGAGGCATTCCATGCCTTTTCACGTAACTCATCCTAGTCATTCTCATAAATCAGAGAATATCTCTCTATCTTGGCCAACCGGCTAAAGAGAATATTTTTCTCTCTCAACACATCATCACAAAGGCTAACTCAGCTTCACACAAATGGGGGGATATCAATTAGGGTTTTGGTCTGGCGGTCTACGGCAAGTGTGATAAATACCCGGCTTATTTCTCACTGCAGAAGAGAGTAAAGGCGGTGGAATAATGTAAAGGCGGTGGAATAATGAGACTCTATCTATTCCTGAAGAGACGGGAGAATTGCTCCGCACGGCACGACAAACACTCCTTATCTTCATCGACCTGAGATTAGAGAATTCAGCTATAAATAGGTAATCCATTTCTCCAAGCTAACACAGAACTTTCTCATAAACTCTCAGAGAAATTCTTCTTCAAACCCTAGAATTCTATGATGTCTCTCTTCATCTGCTTCCCTCCTTAAGACCATCCCTAACCTCTCATGTGACTGAAGCAGCCTTTGAACGGCTATTGTACATGGTTTAGGCGAAGACTGTTCGTTCTCAACCTCCAGTAACTCACTTTCAGAAACCCTAGAATCCCACTTTAGCCTCTCACCAATTTTATGTAACTACAGTTCCAATCCCGTTTTTCATAGCATGACAAAACAAATTGCAGGGGACTTTCATTTTGTCAGAGAATTGGTTCACTCGAAGTCATTGCAGGTCACATACATATCTACTTTGGACCAAATTGCAGATGTATTCACCAAGGGATCAGCTGGTCCAAGATTTAGTCTTATGAGAAATAAGCTGCAGGCGTCGCCTGGATTCCCACTTCACGGGGAGGGTAGCGCATAATAGATTTACTCTTGCACTTTGTTTTATTTTATTTTATTTTATTTTTACTAGTGTAAGTGTGTCCATCTCTCATGTGCGGTACGATATTGCTGACCTTGATATGGTCCGATAGTTGGCTTGTTGTTTGGTAAGAAGGAGAAATAATCAAATTTTTTTTTGGCATACAGAAATAATCAAAATTATCATAACCAAGGGGCGCGATCGGTTGACAGCCCCTTACATGACATGGTATGACAGAGTCGTCTCCACCGTCGATTGAGAATGCATAAACGGTCGAGATCATCCATCTTAACACTAAGTAATCCGGGTTATACCCGTGACCGCAATCAAAATTAGAATTCAGAAGACACTTCTTCTCCTATCCCTTCCCTTTCTCTTTTCTTTCGTATTTACGAGCTTCACTCAAGTACCATATTCCATATCCATTGAATTATCATGAGATTAATGGATTAATCTTGATATATGTTTGTATAATGGTCAAGGGGGTTTTAATATTTTGATTTGGTAGATGCAGAAAGGGAAAGAATCCGATCATCAAGGATTGTGTTATGTCCAGTGGATCTTCAAATTCGAATGAATTATTTGTACAGATGTTTAGGCGAAGCATTTGTTACAAAATAACTTTTACATTCACTCAGGATTCTTCATGCCTGATCTTTAAAATGCCTAATTTGTTTTTACTTTTTTTTTTAAACTAAATTGTTCAAATTCCATTCTACTAATCCAGTGACATATCTCACTCCCAGTATTAATCAACTACTACTTTAAGCTTTTATCTTGAATCAAAAACAATAAACCCTAATTACAGATCATCATATAATCATAGTGAAATCTAACAAATATTCTTTTTTTTATAGATTTCCTTTCCTTTCTGATTTGGTACTTGAGTGAAGCTCATAAATATCTCAGATTAAACTTCAAATCTCTTCCGGTCAACCGGTCAGAAACGTGAGAGGGACGAGGGACGGAGGAAGAAGACATGGGAGAAGGAGAAGAGATATCTTCAACGCGGTCATGGGTATGACCCGATTTACTCATATTAACTTGGGTGATCTCGATCGTTTATTATTTGTCAATCAACGGTTCAATATGACTCTGTCATACCATGTCATTTAAGGGGCTGTCAACCGATCGCTCCCCCATAACCAATATCGATCTGAAATGTTCTAGAGTTTGAGCATATTCTTATTGGACTCACTTGCCCATATGTAAGAGTCCAAATGGGTAAATACTTTATGCTCACTCGAGCAACCCATTGGACTTGCCGCAGGATGGGCATAAAGACTTCCCTATTTTACTATATAGGAGACTAAAAAAAAAGGCGGTCTTTATTCATCAACGTGTTCTCTCTCAACACCAATCATTTCACTCACTCTCTCTCTCTCTGGTCTTTTTCTCTAAAAAGTAAATTCTCGAGAAACAATTCACAAACCACCAGTATCGCTCTGATTACGTCTCTGATCTGTTCTCTACCCACCAAATCTCCCATACTTCGGTGAAGGTCTCCGAACATACATTATTTTAAGCTCCTCGAGCTGAGTAGTACTCAATATATCTCCTCCGCCAATATTACACCAGCTCCATCTTGAAAGAGGCCAAAATGAAACTACTTCCTCCTGATCATCATGGAAACCCATCATCATCATCATCATCATCAATGAGGTGCTATCAACAGCAGCAACAGCAACCGCAGAGTTCTTCGTGGATGTTGAACTCCTCATCCTCAGCATCATTTCCTCAAAACATACATAGTAATAGTAATAATAATAATAATAATAATGATAATGATGCCAATAGCAAAGTAGGTTAGTGTTGTTCTTAATACCCCTTAGCTCCCCTTTTCACTTTAAGGTTTGTGGGTCCTTTCTATTTATTCTTACTGATTTTTTTTCTGTGTATGTGTTGAGCAAACAGAGGAGAGTGATGAGGAAGAAGATGACGATGAGGACGATGATGATCTATTCACAGTACCTGATATGGAAGCAGCAGCAACAGCTAGACCAAGTACTACTGATGCATCTCCACTAACAAAAGCTACTACTACTGCTGTTGGTGAGGAATCACAACAAAACAACAATGCGGCAGCATCTGGTAAGCAGCGTAAGAGAGGCCGGAATCCTGCTGATAGAGAGTACAGAAGGTTGAAGAGGTACTTATTATATACTACCATCTTGTTCTTGATTATTATTCTTCAAATTTTTGGATCTGATATGTTTAATTTTGAGAAATGTTATAATGCTTGCACTATTTATTAAGAAATAGGTTTTTCTTCTTGTAATTACTAAGGAGGATACATTTAATAATCAGAGTACCGCTTATCTTATACTGTTAGAAGTGTGTGGGCTTCCGCTTATCTTATACTTTAATAATCGGAAGCCCACACACATAGTATCAGAGCTAGGCCCGTATGAGAGTGGAATGAGAAGTATGCCCAAGGACTGCCCGTTCACCCGTACAGAGGTCCACGTTGTAGTGGCTTAATCTCCTCCGCCCTACACGTGGAGGGGGCATGTTGGAAAAACTATAAGATAGTCCCACAAAGCTAACTCCTTAGCCTAGATCTTAATATATAAGGTATGGAGCCACTCCACTCATTGGCTCCATATACGTTATGTTGGCAAAAGAGAATTATCATACCACACGGAAAATGCTTTTCATAGAGCCAAGGGTGGGTGTGAGGGACGACAGAACAATCAATTTTCTCAAAGTGGTGAGTGGCTTAGAGCTTAGAGTTAGAGCTGCACATAACAATGACTTCATTTTTCTTGTTATGTTGAACTAAAAAGCATCTATGAAGTAGAAACTTAGGGTGATGAGAGGAAACAAATGTGAAGAGTTTGAGTGTCTTCCTTGCCCTAAGCAGAGCTGAGTTACTGAGGGAGTAGAGGTGCAATGAGTTGAATCGGTCTCCAGACATCAAAGAGGTGTACTCCAGAATTAGGATGATCATAGAACAGAAAGAGAGAGGTAAGTCAAGGGAGAGGGTCTACTAACTTTTATTTCATAGTAATTCTACGGTAAAAGAGGTTGAACACAATAAATCATTCATAGACGTAGAGTGAGACATATATGTAGGAAGACTTGCATAAATTACAAATTCTACGCATCACATCTGACAGATATATGTATATATTCCAATCTGAATTAGTATACTTTTGGTGTCTCATTTTTCTGATTCTTTATGTTGAAGTCTCTACTAAAATAGTTTAACATGGGAAAAATGTTGTCAGAGCATTTTTAGTTTCCAGCAGCTGTCAATGCTCATGCATAACACAATCACTAGACAAACCAAAGCATTTTTGTTTGATCAGCAGCTGTCAAGAGTTTGCACACAGAATCCTACTCCTAACAAGAAAATGAAATCTTTGATTACGCATGTGATTGACTTGGGATGAACTAAACAATAAAACTGAGGCCTACCCTACATACGGCATGTGTCATTTACATTATAGTTAGAATGCTTGGTGTCCTAATATATCCTTACAAGCATTATAATCCTCGTTGTATGCTGATCCCCTCAAATTAAATTGATACATCTGAATAAACAGGTTGCTTAGGAACAGGGTTTCCGCCCAGCAAGCCCGTGAAAGGAAGAAGCTTTATGTCACCGAGCTGGAATCTAAAGCAACAGATTTGCAGGACAAGAATTCAAAGTTGGAGGAGAAGATTTCGACTTTGACCAACGAAAATACCATGCTACGGAAGGTAAATAGTAATTTGCTGATTTTGTTCAACTGCCATATATCAACCAGATTAACTTTTTCAGCCATACATTGCGAGTACAACTAGTTTTCAAATTCATTTTGAACTGTTATTGCAGGTCCTTATGAACACTAGGCCTAAAGTCGACGAAACAGCTGACATCAAACATGATCATTCAGGCAAAACGTGACTCGTAAAGAATGTACCAAGGTTGCATCTTTTATTCAGCTTGAAGCACGTACCGCACTGCATTTAGGAGATACCTTATATAGCCTGTAGTTTAAACCTCAATGCTGTGAGGTTCATTATCCCATATTCATAGATTTTCTACCCTTGTGCAAATTATGTGCAAAGGGTTTCCTTATGTTTGGTACCGCTGGTTCTAATTAGTTGCTTACGTAATACTGCTCATATTAGTAGATAATTGTGTATAGTTGGAGGAAACTGCATTATCCTATATGCTGATTGAGCAAGCATTGCGTCGTACTAAGCTTCACTGATCAGAACATGCTTATCGAAGATGTGGCCCTGAACTTTATGTATTATCAGCGAAAATTAGGTTTCAATTCAATAGTATTTGCTAAAGGTTATTATAGGTTTGGTCCTTCAATTCATATCGAAGCACTTCTTTGTTTTTGAAGTATTTTAGGCTGAGTTTGGTAATGCTTATTTTTTTTCAAAAGCACTTTTAAAACCTATATATGTCAATAAATTTTGAAGTTGGTGTTTGGTAAAAAAAAAATTAAAGTGTTTTTTATCCAAAGCACTTCCCAAATTCCTCAATTTTTAAAAGCTGGTGAGGAGGAACTTTTAAAAGCTACAAAAGTATAAGCTGTGGTCCCACATAAATTTAATGCTTGATTTATCTTTTTTATCCATACTTTATTTTATAAATGACAAAAGTTACCCTTAAATTTATATACAATCAATTTTTTACTATTTCTTATATTGTATTCTTTAAATATTATTATTTTTTATTATTTCGAACTATTTTATATACCATTTATTTAATTGTCAACAGTAAAAATAAAAACAAATATTAAATAATTACTTAATTTTAGTTTCATTTTTTGCTTGAATAATTACTTAATTTGTCAACAGTAAAAATAAAAACAAATATTAAATAATTACTTAATTTTTATGTAAAATAATTTCTTAACAATCATAATGATAGTTAGTATGAACATTAATATTATATAGTAAAAAAATTAATTATTCTTAAACCCAATAAAATTGAATAAAACTACCATGAGTGATATATCTGTTTTTGTCATTTGTTACAACAACAATGGTTGAATCTGAAATTTTACCAAACACATTTTGATTGCTTTTTTAATCGACCTTCAACTTTAATTAATATTTTACCAAACGTCTAACTGCTTTTTTCTCACAGCACAGCACAGCAACGCACAGCAGAAAAGTGCTTTTACAAAAGCTGCAGCAATACCAAACTAAGCCTTAAGCTAAGAATGGTGGCTCAAAGCGAATCAGGGATTCAGCAATTAGCCTCCACCCAATTCTTTTAGAAAGTGGCTTAATTCTAAAGTTTATTTTTCAAAAGCCCAGCCCACCAATTCTTTTTGGTTTGCTGAGTTCCAAGATTTTTTGTGTGGGAATGTTATAAATACCCTCCATTTTTGTTGACTTTGCACAAATACCTCCAAGGGGTAAAAAATAATTTTTTTGGAGTCAACTTGTGAAAGTTGCTTCCACTTTTTAGAAGCAACTTGTATAAGTTGCGTCCACTTATGGAAGCAACTTGTGCTAGTTCGTCCACTTCTGAAAGCAACTTGTGCTAGTTGCTTCCACTTTTCAGAAGGTAGGGGTATTTTTAAAAATTGAATAAGGGTATATTTTAAAAGCGAATTTTGAGGGGTATTTAAATAATGTTCCCTTTTTTTTTTAAGTAAAGACGTTTTGTATTTGTTTCCGGATTTTTCCAAGAAAACATCTCCATAAGTTGTAAAAATTATCTTTTTGAAGTTTTAGGAGTCATAGCCTCATTTGAAAATGGAAATAATTTTCACGACAGATTTAGTTGGAACAATTAATTTTTCTTCGGATTTTTTTAAGAAAACATTTTCATAAGTTGTAAAAAAATATCTTTTTGAAGTTTTAGGAATCACAAAACATCTCATTTGAAAATGGAAATAGTTTTCGCGACAGATTTTGTTGGAAGTATTACAGACTTAACTTAGCTAGTCAGACTTCTAGATCCTCATTCCCTTATAAACTCGCATTGTACAATTAATATCTTTGTAATATTCTTGTTCCTTGTATTCCAAGGAATATTTGGCAATTCTTGGTTCTATAAATATAACAAGTTTCATCTGTGTGTACCATCAATTGAGAAAACGTTAGTTTAATGTCACAACTTGGTTTTCTTCCAAGTGCCTGTGAATTTTTTTTTTCTCTTCAATTTTTTTCTCTCGATTTCTGTTTAGATCATCACGATTATTATACTCTAGAGTCATCTAAATCTCCTCAAAGCAGTATCAAGAATGATGTTTCTTCTTCTTGGAAGGAGGTCCCGTTTGTTAAACTTTATGGAGTTATATCTGGAAAAGCTCAATGGTCACAATTTTCTTATTTGGAAAAACTCAGTTTTTACCCTAATGCAAGGTTATAGTCTTGAAGGTTTTGTTGATGGCTCTATTAAATGTCCACTGGCTCAAATTGATGATTCTCCTAACCCTAAGTTTCTCTCTTACGATTGAACAGATAAACTTCTACTTGGATGGATTTTATCTTCGTTGACATCTCGTATTTCATCTAAGTAAAATCCTACCAGATGTCCTCCCAGATTTGTACAAAACTTGAAGAATTTTATGCCTCTACAACTGATGTTACACTTATTCACTTAAAGCCTTCTTTACAAACTGTCGCCAAAGGACATTAAATCTATACGCAATATCGTTGATTCTCTTGCTGCAAGCGGTCATGAAATTTATGATACTGAACTTTGCCATTAACATTCTCAAAGGCCTTGGTTCCGCATATGAAAGTATTGTTAGTTCTTTGATTTCAACTATGACTTTGATTATTACTGATGAGTTTAAATCTAAGCTCTTGTCTTATAATCTTCGTGTTGGTGCTCAAAATAAATTGCTTTGTATTCCTCATCAAGCAAATGATGTTCGCACCAGTCGTTCCCGTGATGCCCCTCTTACAAAGAATAACACTATAGCTACTAGCTGCCAAATTTGTGAACAACCCTTCCATGATACTCGAAATTGTTTGAAGTGTTACGAAGAGAATTACCGCCCTCGTCGTCGTCCACAACCAAAAAACGACCACAAAAGAGGAGATATAAGTATTCTTCATCTTCAGAACCTCGTGTTACGTATACAACTACCAATAATCCTGTCTATACCTATGATTGGCTTCCTGACAATGGTGCAACAAATCCCATGACAAATAACCTGGGTAATCTCTAGACTACTAGTCCTGACCATGTTCGAACTGCTAGTAGTGCCAATCTTTCTATCTCCAACACTGGTAATGTTATTTTATAAACTCCAACTTGTAAGTTTTTTCTCTGTAATATCTTTCACGTTCTGCTTCTATGTCATAATCTTTTGTCAATTTCTTAGTTATGTTGTGACAATTATGTGATTTTTGAATTTCATGGTGATTCTTGTCTTGTTTGGGATCGGCTAACGAGGATAATATCACTTCGGGGACGGCTAAAGAACTCTACACTCTTCATCATGTATCTCCAAAGTCTTTTGTTGGTGAACGTGATACCAATGATTGAATTATCCTATGTTTCATACTGTTTAAGTTGTAGTTAGCCATCAACGTCTTCCGGTATTTGGTTCTAAGTTTTCTTTTTGTTCTTCTTGTTGAGAAAAAATTAATTAAATTACCTTTCAATTCAAGTATTATGTTTGATCATCATCCTTTAGATTTGATTGTGTCTGGTGTTTGGGGACCTGCTCCTATTGTATATGATGTTGGTTATCGTTATTGCATATTTTGTATCGATGTATTTAGTCGTTTCACATAAGTATTTCATATGCATGCTAAATATGATACATTAAAAATTTTCATCACTTTTTTCTAAGCATGTTGAGAATTTATTTAACACCAAAATCAATGTGTTTTAGTCTTAAAAATGGAGTTGAATATTGCAAGTTTATTAAAAATTTACAGTCTAATGGTACTCTTCTTCGATTTTCTTGTCCCTGTACATCACCACAAAATGGACTAGTGGAACATAGATACCGTCATTTAGTTGAAAGTGGTCTTACCCAACTCCCTTTAGTTTTTGTTCATTTACCATTCTTGTATGACATATTATTTACGGCTACTTTCGTCATGAACGGAATCTCTTCTGTTCCAACTAGTTTTAAATCCCCATATGAGTTGCTCTTTCATCGGGACACCTGATTATTTATAAAATGACGAGGGTACAAAGTACACCACATTCTTTTCGATATCAACCTATGCACGACAGACCTTGTGTGATCTAATACATAAAAAACTATCAAGTAGATTACTTAAACAAGATGTACACTTGGTATATAGCGTAAGATCGAACCCATCTATGGTATTAGAGAAAGTGTTCATTAAGGTACAAGTGTATTTACTTTAATTACAAAAACAAAATAATATAATGCAAGAGTAAAAGTAAATCACACGACATACAAGATTTTGCTAACGAGAAAAACTACAAGGTAGAAAAATCCCGGAACCTAGTCTAGTTTTGAATACTATCATATTTTATCCACTACACAAAATTGAGATCAAGTAAAACGCTGCTTCTTTACTCAGTTCCTTCAATATCCATGTACCTACAAACAATCTGGTATGCGCAAGTGAATCCTAAAATAAAGTCTACTATCTTAAGATGCTCCACCTGTTGTGAAGAATTCAGCAACTCAACTCATTTGGATCGTGATCCAAAAAAGTAAAGGAATTTCAGTAACCTCTTTATCAATCTTCTAGATCAAAAAGTTAATCGAGATATAGTTGAGTATACATGTTCTTTCGTTTAATCAATATAACTCATTTGTTCGGTCAGATTAACCAAGACATGATTAACGAAATAATCAATCTTAGTTCAGAAAAAAATCAAAATTAATCTTAAAGAGAAACACAAAGATAGATAGTTTATCTATACATCAAGCTTTAGAGTCTATATTCTATATAAACAACTTGTCGGATCCAAGTCAATCAAATGTGCACGAAGTTATCACAAAAATTAGAATACCAAAAAATAATCCTATAGTCTTCAATCTTCAGTCCTTAAAGTACCCGCACAAACAACTTAACTCCATCAATGATCAATCACACACATAACATAGTCTGTTAAAAATGGATGATCAAGAGTCATACCTTCAGATCTAGATGTAATAAAGTATATCTAAAATCGTTGATCCTTGAACTAGTTCGAGTGAACTTATATCAGAAGAGAAGGATCATGGAATAAAAACACTAGATCTATCAAGTTTCAACTTTATCGTTAGTCAATCAAATCAATTATCAAACATTAAAATAACAATACGATTCTTAGTTTCCCACCAGGGGTACTAATAGAGCTTCTTTGATCCCACATAAGTATTTAAACGATGTGCATATAAGGTATTTCACCAAATTAAGATACTCTCCTTTCGAACGAATATTACAAGAATACTCCAGTGGGATTCCCACATAAACGGTTACCTCAGTGTGTCCAAGGGATACGTTTGTAAAAATTACAAGCTTCACTATTTATAATGACCAAGGTAATTTGGATAACAAGGAATTATTAAATCCGAAAATACTAAAGATATTCAATAAATGTTTATTTTCGGTTTTGATAAAAATTCCAATTGTAATCCAACTCATGTACCGAAATCTCTCTTAGATGAAAACTAATATTAACTATCATATAATATATACTTTACTAATATAGCAACCAGAGATATGCTTATCCACCGGGACATGAAAAGCATATAAATTCCTAAAATATATTTAGGATATTCCGCTTTTAGGTTCCCACCTTGAGTATCAAGGAAAATACTTGAACATTAAGTAATAAGAATTTAGGACATGTTCAAATACTATGACGAAATATTATGAACTTTCTATAGTAACCAAATTACATTTCCGATAGTTAGGCAGGCCTTAGGATAATAGTCAAACGAAAATGTCAATTTTGGCAAACCTAAGGATTGATCCTAGTGGTGATCCTTGGGAGCGGTCCTAGTAAAGATCATTGGTAAGGGATCGGTCCTACTAGAGATCCTTATGACCGGTCGTAGTAGAGATCCTTATTTAAGAGGGATCGGTCCTAGAATAGATCCTTTGATTCTTATCAACTATGAAATAAGTTTTGTATGTCTACTTTTCTTAAAATCATGTAGTTAAGCATAGTTTTCGAGGTATGGAATCAATTCGAAAGTTCAACACAGTAACTAGAGAGAAGTTATCAATTAGTGTCGAATCTATGAGTCCAAATAGATAAACTATACTTCATAGTCAAATATACCAAAGCTGTGGAAAACAACTAGTATATCCTTCCTAGACACTTTGATCATAATGAAATGATCTAGTCACCAATACTAGAGATACATAAATAAACTTCGTATGTTATGCCTTCAATTTAAACGAATTGAAAGAAACATAGATAGAAATGGAACAAGTCAAGTCTCCATTACTAACCTTGAACGGAAGGATACTGTGTTCGTTGATGCCGATACGGCTTCAGGTTCTTCAGAGTAACATGAGCGATTTTTAAAATTTCTATTGTTCCCAGTCTAACTTAACTAAGTTGACTCTAGTAATCAAATCAAGCATCCTCAACTTTTGAAACTAAAATATGACAACCAAACTTGACATACCAACTCTTGGCGAGTTCAACCGAGCAACTCTCTAACAATCTCCCCTTTTTGTTAATTTTATTGAAAAAACTCTTTAAATATGGAGAACACAAGAATTAAAAGATAAAAATATTACATCACATAAAAAGTCTCTTAATTCAATCTTCATATGCTTGATTCTAAGTTTCAACAACACAATAACCTACAAATATTAAAAATATTAATGTTGTTGTTAAAGCATTTGAATAACAAAAAGCTTTAACCCCCCTAAAGGAAAGCTAGGTATATATTCAATCTGAACATATTTGTTATTCATTTTCATAGTATGGAATCAAGAATACATATGTGGTCTTTTTGACGACGGAAGCTTCATCACTAGTTACAAGAGATTTGAGCAAATCACTCCTACTTTGGGAGCACATCTTTCTATAAAAGAAAAACAAACTAAATGGTTGGAAGTTAATTCCGAGAAAAACCATCCCTCTTCCGATTTAATCGGATCTTATTCATACTTGTATTTGTCTTACTTCGGTAATCCTTCTCTTTCTCTTGTCGGATTTCTCGGTATTTTACTTTTACGGTATGTTCTTGTTACTTTGTATTCTTTTATTTTCGATCTTAAACTCATTGTAACCTCGAATTTTCATTAATGTAAAGGTTCCTTGTTTATCAAAAATAAAAAAAATAAAAAAAAAATCAAGAATACATAACATAGTTTGGATAACTTTGCCTATGTAAGTGGCGGTCCAGATTTATCCTTGGCAAAGATAAATCTATGGCGGTGGTTCATCGAATTAACCCTCCCGACCTCTCTCTCTCATTCACTCTACCGAGTTAATGAATTTTCATTCATGGCAAGCCGTTTTTCTTACTCACTGATGTTTTCAATATTCCAGAGCCAAATAAAATCAGAGGAAAAAAAATAAAAACAAAACTTATGCTTTCGTCTTCTCCAACTCGCCGCAGCAACCATGGTAAGCATAACAAAACCCTAATCTCTCATTCCGTTTATTTTCTTATCCTGATTCTATATGTTGAGATGCATTTTGCCCTTCTTCTGAAGGTGGTAATAAGATGAAGATGCGTATTAGAAATGTTGATCATCTTCCTGCTGGATATATACCTCTCTTCCCAAGTTTTCTTAAAGTTTCCGTCTCTTTAATGAATCGACGGCTGTAGTTGTCCAGGCCAAATCCTTCTTCTGCACATATGCCTTAAGATTTTTGTGAGCAATGGGTGATTCAATTGTTCTCTCTCCCTCTCTCACCGCCAAAAGTCTCAAACTTCAAATTCTTCGTTATCCACAGCTACTTAATCCTGAACTTTAATTTCTTCATCTTTCTGGCTTAATTAATTTCTTCATCTTCCTGGCTTAAATTTCTATAGTAGAGAGTTGGAATTTATCCTATTAACTCATTAAACAAAATTGGTTTTGTTTTCTACTTTCAACTTGGGGTTTCTTAAAGTAGTTTCTAAAGTTGAACTGAATTTCTCTATTTTGTTGATAATTTCAGTGCTCCTGATCATTCTAGATATGTAAGAAGTGAATCTATTATAAAAATACCCAATATGAAAAAGAATAAGAAGCAAAACGTATTAGTCTTTGTCCTTAGAGGTTGCTGGAGATGATATTACTCCTGCACATGCGACTGCGACATCAGCTCCTCTTCGATTTGATCCCATCCCAAGTGACTCTTTCTCTATTTAATTAACTTAATTTATCTCCTTTTATCATTTATATTGATTTATCATCCGACATTAGATTGTTACACTGATGCATTTGTAAAATGCAAGGTTCAAATTTTTATTTTGTGTGTTTATCTTTCTGAAATTAACTGTTGAATTTCATGATTATTAGGGGTTCTGAACAATGGATTCCAATTTAATGTTTCAGCTCATTTGTTTATCCATGACGTAATTCGGCATAATATTGAATTAGGAATGAGCGATGTTGGTTTGTTGGTAAGTTGTTATAACAGGATTCCGAGTTTAAATGGAATTACCATAATTTGTATTTTGTCTTAGTTTTTCCTGGATCCACAAAGCATTATCCTCAATCGAAGGAAGTATCCAATAACAAAGGCAAAGTCGCCTAGGCGGCTAGGACGAACAAACAAACAAATCTATGCACATGGAGTAGTATTAGTTACATAGGACTCACAATTTATCCACAAAAATTAACAAACCATTATCAGATTGAACGTCAGGTCAAGGCGAGTTTAATTATGTGCACAAAGATGTGCTACCGAACGGCAAAGTAGTTGTAGTGAAGAGTCTCAATTCTGCAAGTAGTTTCCTATTGATCTGAAAGCATAAGCGAAGGCATAACCGTACTTTTTAGAAAATGAATTTTGGTGATGAGCTTAATGCAGCAAATTTGTAAATTTAGTTTAGTTTTCTTTGATCCGTTAAGTTTTCATTTGTGGTTATTCCCATTAATGATAACTGATAACCTTTCTTTTTTAATTTACGTGCAGGTCTAAACCAACATTCAGATGATATGAGGTTAGTGAGATATACTAAACATTGTAGTTATGCTAGGCAAGACGAAGATACTTGGTGGAAATGTATATGTTTTTATACAGCCATATATGTTGTTGCAAAAGTGTGACTTCCTTAAAGTGATGAGTGAAGTTGTGGACTGATATCCAGTTGCCTCTGTACGGCGTACGTGTACCACTCAATACTGGATAAGCTCTTGCAGCTTATCATTCAATAACGGTGACCAAAAATTGCAAAAAAGTTCCTAAGGTTATCAAAGACAAGGGCATTTGGTGGACTGAATCAAAAAAGGTACAAATCCTTGTTCTGGTTAATTTCTTTATACCATTTCGTTTAATGTTTCACTATGCCATTTCCTTTATCAATAAATAGCTAGAGGATTATTTGACAAAGCCATTTTGGGTTGAGAATCTGAGTTAAGTAATGATAACAGGAAGAAGAAAGATCTAAGTCCAAGGGATTACATTCTTAGTTGCCTTCTTGATTTGATTGGGGAACATGTTAGTTGATCCTATGGTTATTAAAATTATTTTATAGATTTTGATGTTTTCTTTATCATTGAAATCTAAAT
Organism: Papaver armeniacum; assembly: GCA_023531295.1. Lineage (NCBI taxonomy): Eukaryota > Viridiplantae > Streptophyta > Magnoliopsida > Ranunculales > Papaveraceae > Papaver > Papaver armeniacum. The sequence goes on along the minus strand of JAJJWW010003073.1, from coordinate 70,706 downwards.
CTCAGAATACAAAAGGTCACATTGACCTCGATTATACCATTTGTTCAAAGGTGCAGTAATCTAAAGGCGCTTGCTTTTGCTGTGCATACATCTATTATTGTAGCACCCAAATAAGACGGACTGCGAAATTCAGTTTATTTGTTTTAAGCTGTAGTAATATAAATAAATAATTTATACTTTAGCTTGAGATTGTCATCTGCAATATTGAGTCCTCCCCACTACCAGTTTTCCCTTGGGATGTCCTCTTTCATTTTCTCGGTCTAGCTTAGTTGTTCTTCATCTTTTTTATTTTTCTTTTTTTGTGACTATTTTATACTCTCAAGTTAAAGTATTTACATAATGCTGATAAAAAAAAATTTATCCGGATAAAAAAAATGATCCATACAATGCTGATAAATTTTGGGAATTGCTTTTTTGGAAATTATCTTACAAAATTGGTTACATTTTGGTGTCGGTGTATGATCGCAGTCTTTAACTCTTAGGATTACCTTGTGATATGCATGGCAAATACATCTTTGATTATTTTGGTTAAATTTTTATTTCAATCCTTTGGTTCAGAGTCTTTTGGTTTACTCTTGCTTATGCTCTTATATACTGTATATTGTTACACGTAATATTTGTGTTGTGTAACTTGCACACGAGCGTAATGCAATTTCGAAAATTTCATTTCTTCGGAGAAAACAAATCAGTTGTAAGAGTAGTGCAAGGAAAAACAATGCTTACCTCAATTTCTTAAGAACCTTCGTCGTCATTGTTAGATTATGGGAGGTCAACTACATTGAGTTATAGCCTTTATTATTTTTATTGTTGTACTTGCAGCGACTCTTAATACCTTAAGAACTTCCACATCTCTTTGCCAATTATAACCTTGAAAATATTTGCATCCTCTGTTGTATTTATTTATGTGTTTTATTTTGAATTTATGATATCTTGATTCCGCGTGTGCAGGAGATATTCATGCAGTAGCAACAAGAAGAGCTAAGATTTTAGCTGGCTATTGGTGTAACAGCTAGCACTATCCCTATTTATTGCAAGTGTACTTAAAAACTTAGATGAATTTGTGCAGTTCAGTTAGAAGCAACATATACTTTAAGCATAATGTTAAACATTGTTGTGTTTTTAATTGTACCCATTATGAGAAACTAATGGATTGATCCTGAACTACATAGCTATATGTATTCGTATTTTTTTTTTCATGCAGTTATATATAGGCACGTGTATTTGTTATTTTACTGACTCTCTATGATGCTTCGGTAGGCACTAATCTCACAGTTTCGGGTTCTAGGATTTACCACATAATTATACTAATCCCATCTAGAATGAGTCGAGGATGACATTATTGGCACGGGCTATGCTCTAGTACTATACAAAATGATATGTTTCTCCCCCTTGATCGAGAATGAGTCGAGGATGACATTATTTCCCGTGTCGTATGCTCTAGTACTATACAAAATGTTATGTTTCTCTCCCTTGATCAATGCTTTACTATTTTCTGTTCTGATAATACTTTTCAGCAGATATATCATTTCTCAGTGATTGTAAGATCACCGTATATATACTCCATATGTTTCTCCCCATTTTTGTCACAAAAATAACAAAGGTATGAAAAACACAACAAGTATTTCGAAAGGACTCTCAAGTTTGTAAGAACTTGATACAACCTATAAGAGATGAAGTGAACCGGAGGTCTGACATACCACTTTTCATAAGCACCACTAAAACTGAAACTATCAAAATAAATTTTTTTAGCCTCTTACTAAGGAACAATTATCCGAAGTAATCTTCTTTTATTTTGATAACCAACTAAGATCAGAAATAACTTAGTTACTTATCAGGATCCAATGATAAGTAACTAAGGCTTGGGGATTACTAATAATTATGTTGCAGAATTCATTTCTTGTATCAAGGCTTTAGAATGGGCAGGTGAGCATCTTCATTTCCAGATAATTCTGCAATCTGATTCTAGTATGTGTGCAAAAGCTCTACAACAAAAAAAGATCCCTTGGTTTCTGCTGGCTAGATGACAAAGAATTATGGCTAGTATTCACTCAATTAACTTCAAGCATGCCTACATAGAAATCAATTTCTCAGCTGATCACTTTGCTAAGAAGGGCACACATTTGCAGAAGGGGCAGATCTTAAGTTTCAATGAAAGACCAAACAATTTGCTAAGGCTTGAAGTCCCAGGGCAACCTTATTACAGATTTGTTTAGTTTTGTTCTTTTCTTTCTTAGCTTTAGTCCTGTCTTCTTTTTTTAGTTTCTTTTTTGGATTGTAATATTAACTCTCTTATTTTCTTTTTTGAAACAATCTACAATTATTTTATCATTGGATCCTGATATATATAGATATATATATATATATATATCAGGATCCAATGATAAAATAATTGTAGATTGTTTCGATGAGCCAAACTAGGTTAGGCAACTGTTTCTTATTAGGAACCAAATATACTTAAATTGTAGTTGCAGGAAATCCTACACTACACACCTCACTCAAATTTGCTTAATCAATCCATTTGAAGATGAATAACAATGTGTTTTATTAATTGTTTTCTTGAAAGGTTTACAAAGAAATATAGAACAGAGCTAAAGAAATTATAATCACTCTTGATTTTCTCTCTCCTAAGGATTTGCTTAACAATTCAAAAAGACCTCCTCCTCAACAGATTTACTCGACCCTTTATATAGGGTATTACATAGCGGATGACATGACTAAGTCGTCCTTTATTTTCGGAACGACTCGCGAATCCTCGCGAGTGTGTAAGTGCTTGTCCTCGCGACACCCCTTATTCTCGCCAAGTCTTCACACTTTCCTCATGTTTTGACCGTCATCATCCATTACGTCATTTATTTATTTCCATGCGACTCCTTCGCGACGTAGTCGTTTATTAATCTCGCGAAATATTCTTTGTCGCGATATTCTCGTCCTACATCTTGCCTCTTCTCATGTATTCTCTGCGAAGAAGAGAGTATCATGAGAATCAATATCTTGAAATGCCGCGACAAATTTCATCCTTATCTGTTTTAACCCCGTAATTTTTACATAGAATTTATAACAGATGTCTTTTCTTCCATTCCTTTCTCGACACGTTTCATCCAACCGCTTATTTCTGACCATTCATGTCCCATCTCGCATTAAATGCACTTATTTTCCCAAAATCTTTCTCTCTATATATGGTTTACTCCTCTTTCTCTTCTTCTCTTTTATTTTCTCTCTGCAACTTTTCTTCAACTTTTTCTTCCGCAAATTGCGCTTCTGCTACTGCTTCCTTTTCGATTCTTCACTTCTCCCTTCATTCCCATACCCTGATAATGGCTTCACTTGTTCGTACATACGCACCACTTTTCAATGACGTTTTCCAGAAATTAAAGGAAAAAGGTTTCACTTTATCAACCATTCCAAATCAAGAATCCTCATCTATGCTTTCTGCAAAATTGTTTTCTGATCATCAATGTGATGATCAGAAAATCATAGTCTCGCTAGGTCAGCTCCTCGCAGGGCTCCCCATTCCTCTATATAATCCCGAAATACCATTGTTTTATGAGATTCTTGCTCACGAGAAATTCTCGCGGGCTGTTTATCAATTGAATGGCGACCGTATTCGCTCGATGCTTGAATTCGCCTATCGTGGCGCCGGTAAAGGATCTTTATATCCCGATAATGTTAGAGATCCTCAATTTGCGAATTTACCAATAATTGCCGAGAAATATACTCGTGGACAACTTCTTTGCAAATTATTCGATCATAACTATGAGAAACGATAAATCTCATTGGGGTGTTCGATTGAAGAAAAATGATAACGTTGATGTTTGACAAACCGCTCATGCAGGACATTGACTGGCATTCGGGTAAAAATAATACCCCTCGCCACTCCAAAGATGAAAAGTGGTGGGTCATACCTCTTTTTCTGAGTGGACCTTATATCGCAGGCTCACATGCGCTCCCAGCCAATCTCGCGAATTATTATCCTTGGGAGTTTAAGTGGCCTGAGAAGACAAAAGAGGTATATTTCTCTTTTTTTTTTTTTTTTTTTTTTTTTTGCTTTGCTATGTCTTCCATTTCTTTCATTCATTAATCTTTTAGAAAATTTTTAGATCACCAGAATGAGAAAGAAATACAAAGAGAATCCACAGCCAAATATCCTGGCGATACTTCGATCGCTCACGGATGAAGTAAGAAACATTTTCTTTTGTTATTTTAAACAATATTGTTGCCTCTGTTTCTTATCTTTATTCGTGTGTGAAGATTGGTGTTGAAGAAGTTGAAACCGCAAAGATTAATGATGAAGAAGCTAATGCTGCGAAAATTAAAGGCAAGAATAAGGCCATTTCTCGCAAGGACAAATCTTCTGGTCCATCTTCTAAAAGACGAAAAGTTCAATCTCCCTCCCATTCTAATTCCCAAGTCAGCGAGGACTCACAAAATGAAAATGAGATCGATATCTATTCTGCTAAGGGGACTCATTCAGATACTTCTGCTATGTCGCTATTATCTGGTATTTTTTCTGATCCTATGCAAGGACTGGGAGATGATAATTTATCCGCTACTTGCGAAGCTCTCGCCAAAATCTGCGACGCCCCACTATTGGAGGACACTGAGTCTTTTCGCGGAATTTCCCGAACAATGACTCCTAGCCTTTTAAATGCTCTCAATGCTTTGGTATGTTCATGTTCCTTTGTTTCTTTGTGATTTCACTTTTGAGTTTTGTTTTAATTATTTCTTTATTTTCTTCTATAGTCAGGGAGAGCTTCTTTTGTTGTTGCCTCAGACCTTGAGAAGAGACGCAATAACCTTGAAAAGAAGAATCTTCAACTTAACAAGAAAGTCCGAGAATTAGAAATTGAAGTCACGTCTTCTCGCGATAAAGATGAGAGAATTCAAAAATTGGAAACCGAGCTTGATTCTCAGAAGACTAAAGTATCTACTCTTCAAAGTGCAAATCAACAACTATATGGTATAGAATTCTTTCTCTTCAAATCGTTTTCATTTTTCCATTTGTTTTTTCTACTCCTGATTTATTATTCTCGCAGACATATATAATCTCTCTGAAGAAGCCATTCTTCTTCATTCGTTTCCCGAGCCTATGGATAATGATATTCTTCTTACTTATCTCAACGAATCCTTAAATAGTTCATCAAATAAAATCGATTCCCTTCCATTAAATGAACTTCAAACCAAATATCGCCTCTTAGAGATTGAACATAGATCCAGTTTGAATTTAGCCAATCAATTTAAGCGAATGTACCTTGATTCCAAGAAGAAAGCCAAAACCTTAAGGAAGAAAATTAGTGATCTCATAGATGAAAAAGATCGCATTACTAACAAAGGTGCACAGGCTTTACCAAAATTTCAAAAATCTCTCCTTGATGTGCAAGTTGAGCGAGATGAACTCCTTCGTCAGAATACCATACTTAGCGAGCGAGAAGACCAAATTCGTTCACTTTTTGTCATAAATAATGATGATGAGTTTGCCTGGTGTTGATGGTGGATTTTCGTTTAAGGTTAAATTTGTAAAAAAACCAAAAAATCATGCGCTGACATCTTGTAAAAGATAAAGCCGTTTATAAGTGGCGGATACTCCTCACTTAATTCACCAAGAATGGAGCATGTAGCAACAATCCCATTCTGTGAATACATGAAATTCCTCCAAGTTGGAGCATGTAGCAACAATCCCTTCCTGTGAATTTCATATCAGCCTTGTATTTCCGGTACTCATTATCAGTGTGGCATGACGACTGAGTGTTACTCTGTAAGAGTAACACGAACCTCCAAGCACTATAATGAAACCATGTACGAGATACCCGTACAGGCTGATTCTCGGTGTGTTATACTAGCCCGAGCCCTCTCGGTGTGTTATACTAGCCCGATTGAGCCCCTCTCGGTGTGTTATACTAGCCGATTGAGCATCCGACTGGCCATATCGGTCGGATATGATCGATCGCAATCATCCAACTCCACAAGCATGATTGGACGACCCCGGATCAATTCCATCACCCCCAGCGGTATGGAATACACACATCCGACCCGCATGGTCGACCATTGGCCTTCGCTTGCCAAGAAACCGTCCATACCAAGCATTATGGACGGAAAACCTAAATTAGGGTTTGCGGCATATTACATGTGCCGCAAAACGGTCTCAACCATCCATCTTCGCGGTATAGATGGAGGGTATAGATGTAGACTCAAAGGGCCCTGAGCATGTCGACACAATCACCATGTGACCGCCTACACACTTGACCAATCGGTCAAAACCAACCATGGTTGGTTACAACACATTCGTCCGCCTGAAATAGCATGGTCGCGCGGCTTTGAAAGCCAAAATTAGGGTTCAAGCCATCACGCACGTCCATCTTCTCCGGCACGAATGGAAGGTCACATATTAGATTGAGCAAGGGTCGGTCACACCAAAGATGACCACCGTGAGCCCATCTAACTCCTCATGCGGTCGGCCAAGGCATATCATGCCTGGCCAATCCAAAACGCCCGCTCAAACATGCGTGGTTACACTTCCCAAACGCAAATCGATCTAGACCACTCAACTTCACCGGACGAATTGGGTGGCTTAGATCACGTTTTCATGGGACGGTGAGACATGGGCGTGAACATCAGCCTACCATCCTCACGCCAAACCAACCGGCCAAGACCGACCAAGTCAGGTCATCTTGGAAAACACGCCGGAAAAGGGTATGGTGCGCGACTCCTTGCGGCATCAAACTCCTATCGCAAATCGATCTCAACCACTCAAATTTACCTAGGTCAAATTGAGTGGCTTAGATCACGCCTTCTTGGGAAAGTGAAGTATGGACGTGCACACCGGCGTGTTGTCTACACACATGCCCGGTCGGTCCTCTTCAAAACCCTTCCCATGCTTGGTTTCGACCAAGTCGAAGAGTGATGCTTGCACACCTCTTTTAAACCCTAATTTCATCAACGGTCGCGGATGAGTGTCTCAAACATCATCTCATCCGACCGACTTCACCAAACTTGGTTATACAACCCTGTCGTCGAGTTATTTGGTTAGTGAGGAGTCATTACCCATCACTTTACCACACCGTAATGCAAGTGCACATAAAATACACACGATACTTCACAAGTATCGACTTCCTCAATAACGCAGTTATTCAATCCAAAGATGACATGCTACCTTTCGTGGACCCACGATCCACATTCCAGACATCAATCATGTCACAAACGGGGGGATACATACTGGGGTATTGGTCCAGCGGTTTACGGCGTGCGGCGTGCAACGCGCCATCACAAGAACGTGTTAGGAAGTCAGGGACGGTTAGAGATGAACAGGAAAAGTGGGCAAGACTGGTCGTGTGTTACCGACACACAACTCCACTACTCCATCATTCCACTACCTCCACTTCCCACGAGAAACGTGAATGAGGCTCAACGACTTGTATAAATAGGTTCTCCGCCCTATTTCCAACAACAAGGAATAACGGAGAACAACACAAGTTCGGGCACAAAACCAAGTGTTAATACAAAAAACCGTATTCAAACACTCGAGCACCGCTTGCATCAACCGTAAGCTTGCTCATCTTTCTCGTTACAAGTCATAAGCAAGCCAACACCTTCACAATCTCAACACCTTCTTCGCTTCCTCCCTAAGATCAACCCCATCTCCTTCACTTTGTGACCGAAACAAGTCCGGAACGGCCATTTCTTGGTTTAGGCCGGACTTGCACGTTGATCTCTCGAATCTACAAGCACTCACCGCGCAGTGCATTTGTTGAAGGTTTAGATTCATTCCTCATCCACACCCCAAATTACCAAATTCTGCAGGAGTAGTTTTCACCCATCAACAATTGGCGATCACGGTGGGACATTAATCTCTCGGTCGTAAAATCAATTTCTTTGAAATCCGATTCAATTTCATCAATTTCAAAAAGGGTAGATCTTAGAACCAATTCAATCAGCAATTCATTCCAAGATGGTGGAACTGAGGTCCGGATCAGCAATCAACTCTGATGGAGCCAGCATGGATAACACTTCCGGTGTTGATGTACCCGTCGGTGGAGCTACAAATGGTCAATACATCTCGTGGAGAGCTGTCACTTCTATCACCAACACTAGCGGAGCAGAGACATCCCAAGTAGGTGTAACACCTCCCATCACCGAGCCGGAGCGGCCGCAAATCCTGGCATCTCTTCGAGCGTAACGCCTCCGGTGGTTACCCCGAGCAACAACTTTCACCCCTCCATCGGGACGAGGAGCCGGAGACACAAGAGGAAGACCGCCGTCTAGTACCATTGCTGGACTTGATGGAGAAACAGAAATTCTTGCTAAAACTCAAACAGACATGGCCGCAACTCGAAAGAGGTACTCACTTTCCTTAAAACTTTGATCGAACGATTGCCGCAAGATTCACGGCAACCCACGGAGTCGGCGAGAGATGCATTCAATACACCGGAGCGGGTGTTTCCACTCGGACTCACATGAATGAAGAAACTCGTGTTGCTCCCGAGCGCCAAGGGAGAGAGACCAGTCTTCCAACTTCATTACGCGTGAAGATCTAGAGCGACTTCTCCAAAATCGAGGAAAAGGGGACCGAACGGACGTACACCAACATCACCGCCGTACCCTCAAGATGTGCAACGGATTCCTCTACCAAGAGGTTACACCTCTCCCAGTTCCCCCTCTACGACAGTCTTGGTAATGCTCGTGAACACATTTCTCGATTCTTGGAAGCCTTGGGGGAACATGAATACAATCATGTTTTACGCCTAAAAGAATTCTCAAAATCACTCACGGGAGGGCATACACACAGTACAACAACATTGCGCCTAACAAAGATATCCAATTGGAGCGAGATGGTCGAGTACTTTCTACGGAAGTATTTCTTCGTGTCCGAACAAATCACGTTTTCGGACACAGGAAGAATTCTCCGGTAGGAACAATGAACATCCCAACGACTTCGTTAAAAGATTCGGGAACCCAAGCACTTTGGACTGTCACGACCAATGTTACCGAACGGTAATTGGTGGAATCATGCATCAATGGGATGATACCCATATACCGCGCTCCTGTTAGAGAATCTGGGCTTTCAAACATTCTCTCGAACTCCACGAAGCCGCAAAACGTTCAAGAACAACGCACCGACACTACTAGAAAGAACCGAGTTGTTCGAAGTGAAGATTTGCGTGAAAGTCGAGGAAGCGGGCGTCTCACAAACAAACAATACAACACCGGCCCTTCGTGAGTGTGGTAGCGGAGGAGAAAAGAGGAAAGCTTCGATAACGGAACAACAAACCAAGCGAACATCCTCAAAGACACAAGACTTCGTCTCGAAAAGGAACAGACAAAACTCCCGCACAAAACGCCAAAGACACGGGTTTTCCTTTTCCCATGAATGAAGTGATAGAGCTCTTGGAAGCGTGGATCCAAGATGATGCCGTAAAACTACCCCCTATCGGGCGTCCTCCGACCGAGGAAGAAATAGCGAGATCCCGATATCGTTGCTACCACGGTTCGTCCATCATCCAACCAAAGATTGCAACGAGTTGAAACAAATATTCGGGGAAAAGGTAGAGACAGGGGAACTCCGGCTTGAAACGAAGGTGTTCATAGAGATCCTCTACCTATCGGGAACTGCATGATTTACGGGGACTCACGGACCGTGCAATCTATGATGGAGCACATGTGTGAAATCTTATATTTCTCCAAGGGACAAGACATATTTGCGTGCATCCGATCTATGATGGAGCACATGTGTGAAATCTTATATTTCTCAAGGGACAGCGTCAAGACATATTTGCGCTCTCAACCACGTTGTGTCGGGACAACAAAGCCATAGACGTTTGCATCCGGTGGCAGGTCAACATCACCATAGAGTGTTTCCATGAAAACTGCAAGAGCCCCGCTTTCCTAAAAGACATGAGCAATGGAAACATCTGGGACTCCTAACCGTCACTCGCTTGAGAAACGTTGAATTCGATAACGCGTTGATCGATACGACATGATCCTAGTTTAACATCATTACGGTCAAGACCTTGAGAGCGGCAAAGATCTCGAAGCAAGAAGCTTACCCGTCATCCAACTGTGGTCGGGGATTCAAAGACGAGAGCTTAGAGATGCATATGGATACATTGATCTTGAAGTCAAGTTGGGTGATGCCTCGACGCAAGCAAAGTTCTACATAGTCAAAGACCATCCCAACTACGACATGATCCTAGGAAGCTCTTGGATGCGGGACAACAAAGCCATACCGAGGTCTGTCCTCTACCGGTGTCGCACTGAGAGAATCTCCAACACGCCTTCCGGACCCCCGATGACTGTTTGCTGCCGCATCGACAACTTTCGACGTGACACAATTTTCCGGAGAGAGCCTTTCGGCATACACCGAAAGGTTCCGGTCTCAAGTAAGTCTCATCACACAACCCTCCTTGCAAACTACCGCCCCTCATTCGACAAGTCCTGGGATCGGCTCCAACCGGCAAACCAACCCCGGCTAGGAGATGTGAATGGGAAGCCGGCCCTTTCAAACGTTTTATCAGGAGCATAGAAGCTGTCTTGGTCAAAGACAACAAGGCCAAGGACCAAGTGTCTGCACGCTCAAACCCATTCGGAATTGGAGACCTAGTGACGAAGGCGACTACATTCAATGTTGGAAACATAACGGTGAAGATGACCACTCTACCTGACTCACCCACCAAAAGAGAAGATGAACCGCACTGCAGCGGATGTTATCCTAGGTGGCTACCGCAAGCTCATCAACGCTCGATAACCTGGAGGGCATAACAATTCACTCACGATGGCTCAAATCTTACCGAACTTAAGATACGTACTACCGCTTTCCAACATTCTCCACACTTTAAAACGCTGTGCTATTTTTTCCAAATATGTTTCCTTTTGCAGTTTCATGTCATGCTTGTAATTCCTCCAAAAGATGATTGCAATGCTTGCATTCATAGTTAGGGTTCCAATTTTCAATCCTCAATTTAATTGAAGTATTATTTCCATCTAAGAACCTCTCTACTTCTAAAGACACAAAGCCCTGAAACCCTAAGCAAGTATCTCATGGGAAGAAGGAAACAGAACGTGTGCACAGAAAGGAAAACGATTGCTATCTGCCCCAGCAAAGCCAGGAAGATCTTGCATCACAGGTCCGTAAATGTTCCATCATGATAATTACTTCTTTTATCACGAAGAATCACGTGTGGAGGAACACCCTTGTTCCTGAGAAGATTCATTTGCAATTTTGGCAAAGGATTATAAAAAAAAAAAACTTTTGTTCAAACCATAAAACGAAAGGAAAACTTGAACTCAGCTGCCACTGAGTACAAGGAAGACATTCAAAGGTACGGAACATGCTTGGAAAAGAAAGAATGAAATTCTAATCGCCAAGAGAGTCACCTCGCCGCATCACCGCCGGTCTGCTCCATCACTGTTGATGCGCCTCCTTCGAATCTCCCTCAATCTCTGCATCAGACATCTCCGCAGCAGCAGCGCACTCCATCCCAACATCAACAGCGGGAGCATCAGAGGGCATAGCAACACCAGGGGCCGCGCAAATTTCTTTCACATGTTCGAGACTCCTCAGATCGGAATCAAGAATTATCACGCCCCGTCCGGGATCGGGTAATCACACTTGTCTTCATTTGGAGGTCATTTATGCTCAACTCTCCGCCTCTTCAACCATGCTGCAAATCTCTCTCGCCCTTGCGCTTACTAGTGTCCGCAGCGTTTCCTCGCGCCTCCGCCGCTCCTCCATGTCAATCGCAGCCGAAAGTGCACGAGATACGTCCTCCGGCAATACGAAGGTGTGGGATAGACATCCTGATAGCACGACCGACTTCGCGAAGAGGAAGATCGATCTTAGCCATTACTTCTCCATGCGCATGGTTTTCGTGCTTGTCAACTTCAAAACTTCTTTACGGGAAGCAACAGAATGAGCGTCTACCGCTTCCATGATAATCTGCGAGAGAAGAAGAGGTTATGAGCACAAAAAAAGAAGAGAGGATCATCAAAACTATCGATCGCTTAATCGAAAAATCGAGCAATACCGAGATATGGAATAAACGACCACGTGAGATGATTCTTTATAATCTCACAAGTCGACAGAATCCCAGAAGGAAAAAGAAGTCTTTACTTACCACCTATGAAGGCTGCTAATTCGGGATAACGATCTACGAGGCTTATCGGATATACCTGAGGAAAGCCGTATGTGATGAAAGAAGTACACACGAAGGAGCGGCCGAGCTCATACATGTACAAGAGGAACCAAAGCGACTCACCGGGATCAAGTCCTGCTTCCTTCGCATCCTTAATCAAGACCAACCGGTTCCGTGGAAACGCGACAATGTGAAACTATCCAGAAATATGTGTTCACTCTAGCTTGGTCATTTAAACATGTCACCATCTCATGCCTACCACACAATAGTGTAACCATTATGTGCTAGGCGAGGGGGACTTAATGTTGATGGTGGATTTTCGTTTAAGGTTAAATTTGTAAAAACCAAAAATCATGCGTGACATCTTGTAAAAGATAAAGCCGTTTATAAGTGGCGGATACTCCTCACTTAATTCACCAAGAATGGAGCATGTAGCAACAATCCCATTCGCGAATACATGAAATTCCTCCAAGTTGGAGCATGTAGCAACAATCCCTTCTCGTGAATTTCATATCACCTTGTATTTCCAGGTACTCATTATCGGGTGTGGCATGACGGTGAGTGTTACTCTTACGGAGTAACACGAACCTCCAAGCACTATAATGAAACCATGTACGAGATACCCGTACAGCCGATTCTCGGTGTGTTATACTAGCCCGAGCCCTCTCGGTGTGTTATACTAGCCCGATTGAGCCCCTCTCGGTGTGTTATACTAGCCCGATTGAGCATCCGGCCACTGGCCATATCGGTCCCCGGATATGATCGATCGCAGTCATCCAACTCCACAAGCATGATTGGACGACCCCGAATCAATTCCATCACCCCCAAGCGGTATGGAATACACACACCCGACCCCCGCATGGTCGACCATTGGCCTTCGCTTGCCAAGAAACCGTCCATACCAAGCATTATGGACGGAAAACCCTAAATTAGGGTTTGCGGCATATTACATGTGCCGCAAAAACGGTCTCAACCATCCATCTTCGCGGTATAGATGGAGGGTATAGATGTAGACTCAAAGGGCCCGAGCATGTCGACACAATCACCATGTGACCGCCTACACACTTGACCAATCGTTCAAAACCAACCATGGTTGGTTACAACACATTCGTCACTTTGAAATAGCATGGTCGCGCGCTTTGAAAGCCAAAATTAGGGTTCAAGCCATCACGCACGTCCATCTTCTCCGGCACGAATGGAGGGTCACTGATTAGATTGAGCAAGGGTCGGTCACACCAAAGATGACCACCGTGAGCCCATCTACCTCCTCATGCGGTCGGCCAAGGCATATCATGCCCGGCCAATCCAAAACGCCCGCTCAAACATGCGTGGTTACACTTCCCAAACGCAAATCGATCTCGACCACTCAACTTCACCGGACGAATTGGGTGGCTTAGATCACGTTTTCATGGGACGGTGAGACATGGGCGTGAACATCAGCCTACCATCCTCACGCTAAACCAACCGGCCAAGACCGACCAAGTCAGGTCATCTTGGAAAACACGCCGGAAAAGGGTATGGTGCGCGACTCCTTGCGGCATCAAACTCCTATCGCAAATCGATCTCAACCACTCAAATTTACCGGTCAAATTGAGTGGCTTAGATCACGCCTTCTTGGGAAAGTGAAGTATGGACGTGCACACCGGCGTGTTGTCTACACACATGCCCAGGTCGGTCCTCTTCAAAACCCTTCCCATGCTTGGTTTCGACCAAGTCAAGAGTGATGCTTGCACACCTCTTTTAAACCTAATTTCATCAACGGTCGCAGATGAGTGTCTCAAACATCATCTCATCCGACCGACTTCACCAACTTGGTTATACAACCACTGGTCGGGAGTTATTTGGTTAGTGAGGAGTCATTACCCATCACTTTACCACACCGTAATGCGAAGACCTACATAAAATACACACGATACTTCACAAGTATCGACTTCCTCAATAACGCAGTTATTCAATCCAAAGATGACATGCTACCTTTCGTGGACCCACGATCCACATTCCGACATCAATCATGTCACAAACTGGGGGATACATACGGGGTATTGGTGCAGGCGGTTTACGGCGTGCGGCGTGCAACGCGCCATCACAAGAACGTGTTAGGAAGTCGGGGACGGTTAGAGATGAACAGGGGAAAGTGGGCAAGACCCAGGTCGTGTGTTACCGACACACAACTCCACTACTCCATCATTCCACTACCTCCAATTCCCACGAGAAACGTGAATGAGGCTCAACGACTTGTATAAATAGGTTCTCCGCCCTATTTCCAACAACAAGGAATAACGGAGAACAACACAAGTTCGAACGACGAAACCAAGTGTTAATACAAAAACCGTATTCAAACACTCGGAGCACTGCTTGCATCAACCGTAAGCTTGCTCATCTTTCTTATACAAGTCATAAGCAAGCCAACACCTTCACAATCTCAACACCTTCTTCGCTTCCCTCCCTAAGATCAACCCCATCTCCTTCACTTTGTGACCGAAACAAGTCTGGAACGGCCATTTCTTGGTTTAGGCCGGACTTGCACAGATTGATCTCTCGAATCTACAAGCACTCACCGCGCAGTGCATTTGTTGAAGGTTTAGATTCATTCCTCATCCACACCCCAAATTACCAAATTCTGCAGGAGTAGTTTTCACCCATCAACACCTGGGCTGCGAAGGTTCTAGATAATGCTAGAAATAACTTAGGTGTCGATGTTAGTCTTCATGCCGAGCAAACTACCTTGATCAAGGATATGATCTTTGAAAGAGAAGGTTGTTTATTACACTTCTTTACTTTTGTGTTCTTTTTCTTTTTGTACTATTATCATTAACTCACTTTCTCATGTTTTCGAATCAAAAGAGATTTCGAGACAAGGATTGGAGAGCTTGAAATCGAAAAAGAACGTCTCGCAAAGGATCTCTCTCTTCGCGAGAATAGATATTCTAAATTGAAGCAGCAATTCCAAACTATAGTGGCGAATTTTAATAATGACGCTGTTCGTTTTCGCAATCAAGCTATGGAAATAGTTTTTAATGATCACAACATCCCTCTTCATTCATATCCTTTTCTTGCTTTGAAGAAGTTCCCAGAACTTGCCTGTCTCGAGATGTTTCGATAGTGAAGCTAATGAAGAAGAAGAATCGACGACGAGAGTGATGGAACCAAAGAATCGGATGAAGAAGAAGAACCAAGAAAGAAATAACTTCTTTTTCTTCTTTCATTTCTTGTAGTATCTCGTATACATATATCTTTGACTATTGAATGTGAATTTCAACTTTTGCTTCCTTTGTTCAGATATATCAACCAAACAACCCTTCTTTGTGATTGTAACTTCACACTTGCCTCTGTCCATAAGATATAATCAACTTTGCGAGTTACATAAAATATAATCATTCTCGCGAGATATAAATATATATATCATTTTTTTTTTTTTTTGACTTTACACATTATCACTGCGACAAGATCGCAAGATATCTTCATGGATTAAGAAATCTATTGATCTTGCCTTATCATTATTTGTGTGGTCTTATTATGCCTTCCTAAGTAAAGGTCTTATTTTGCCACCCCTCATTGCGACAAGATCGCAGGCCGTCTTTACACTTTCATATAATGACCCATTGACCTTGTCTTATCATTTCTTAAGTATTTTTGCCTCTGCAGGATATTATATTTGCGACAATATGACAGGTTTAAATGTTCTTGCGACCATAAAATCCCGTAATATTGTCGTCTTTGCGACGAAATCGCAGGACGTTCTTACATTTTCATGTAAAAACCCATTGATCTCGTCTTACCCTCGCGTTAGTATTATTGCCTCTGCAGGATCATTGCACAAATATGACAAGCCTAAATTCTCTTGCGAAAATAAAGCCTCATGACATTTGCGTCTTTTGACACTTATCAGCTCCCTAATGGAGGGTGCCGCCCTTATCTTCTCCCTGGTTTCCCCTTCAAGGAGGCGTACATCGGCCATACAAGACTAGCTCCTCCCATCCGGTCTTAACAACAAGCAGTTGTTTTCGCAGCCTCTTATCCCTTATACCTATAGGGCTTATGGTTACAAGGCTGCACCCTAAGTGGAGTTTTCTTGGGGCGAGTGCAAAGATGTGTGCCAAGACTTGTCAAGAGTGGTAAGGAAGTTCCATGCTCCCCGCACTCTTGACTCAACCGTGTACCTCGGCGCCTTGGTCATACACTCGACTCCTTGGAAGAGACCCTCGGGCGTCCAACCAGGGGTATAACCTTATATATATAGTTGGAAATCCAAGGTATCTCCCCGGATAGGCTTTCATGGGCCCCAACTCTCCATGACCCGGGTTTCGGGAGCGGTGTAACCTTCCACCGAGCCATGTTAAGAGATACCCCCTTATATGACGTACTTTAGGTCTTACATTTGCCTCTTGCGAAATATGATTCGCGAACTAGGTGTACGCCATAAAGGTTTGTCCCATTCACTCACTCATTCATTTTATCAATTTATTCAATCATTTGTCTCATGGTTATCGCACAATCTCATTTCAATTATTCAATAGATTTGTACACATTCTTCATGGCGAGATTCTCGCATAACTTTTCCGCAACCATCATCTCTGCTTCTTATCCTTATCATGCTTTCACCACTAAATTGTTATCTTTTCTCACAATTATTCATTTTTTACACCTTTTATTCTTACTTCCTTCTGCCTCCGCATCAGTCCAACATTTCAATGTCTCCTTTGCATCATGATATTCAGTTGCTTTTGTGCATTCACTTCGACATCTCTTCTTCTTTTGTTTCTATGGTATCTACCATTAGTCTTTATTTTCTTTGGTCATCCTGTACATTCTTCCTCCAACCTTTCTTTTTCTTTGTTCTCTCTTCGCAGCTCTCTCTACATCCACCTCATAACATTTTTGCCCCTCTATCCAATCTCCTTTTATAATTCCGACACCGCTAGGATGTGGAAATTTTATGCACTGATGGTATGTCGATGCTACACCCATAATTTCATGGAGCCATGGTCTTCCAATCAATGCATTGTAGGGAGATTCCACATCAACTACACAAAACAAAATATCGATTGATAACCCCCGCAAGGGTATCCTCATGTGCACTTCTCCTTTGGGCTTGTTCGCGGTACCATTGAAACCATATATTTTGTATGTTGAAGGGATCAAATCTTCATCTCTTCCTCCCATAGTTTTGTAAGTATGGTAGAAAAGAATGTTGATGAACTGCCGATATCAATTAATATTCTATTGATTGCCCAATAATTTTCCGCTTCATCATCTTCGCCCTCAATAGGTTTTGGATTAATTTCCGGTTTTACCACTAATGGGCTATCATGTGTTTCTCTTCCTTTGGGTACTTCTTCAACCGAGAAAGAAATAATCGCAATTGCCACTCTTTTAATCACGATGTCTTCGCAACATTCATCACTTCTTTATCATCGGCATCCCTCGCGAAAACTCTACTAAGTACACTTTGTCATGAAAATCTTCAATAGTGCGGTATGAATGTACAATGGAGTTGCAAAACAAATTTTTAGCCTTTGCCCCAACTTCTATAACAAATGTTTCTTTTCCCTTTGCCGGTGGTGGTGGTAAATGTTGAACTTTCTCTTCTTCTTTTAAAAAGTGATTCAACTTTCCTTGATCAATCATTCTTAGGATAATTCTCTTGATGTTTCAGCAGTCATTCGTTAGGTGCCCATGAAAGCGGTGGTAAGAAAGAACTCATGACTTCTATCTCCAGTGGTGGTTCACTTCCCATGTTCCATGGTGCGGGTATGTTTTCCATCAAAAGTATTGCTTCCCATATTTTTTCCACACCGGCATTCAATGGCGGCATTTTAATTTCCTCCCACACTACTCGTGACTTCGCTGTCCTCTATGATAATTCCGCCTCCGGCCTCCATAAGTCTCTTGCGAATTATGCCTTTGACCTCCATAGGTTTCTTGCGGTTGATCAAGCCTTTGAATTTTATTATTTCCGCCACGGTTGTAGAAATTTCTTTCTCTTTCAAATTCTTCCCGATCGCGACTTCCCATAGCTACCAATTTTGGTTTGTTTATCATCTACCATTCTCTCTTGTTGCCCTTGCGAGGTGCTCGCCACTGTTTGTATTAATCTAGGTAATGACTTGCATTCGAAAGACTTGAATTTGTATTCGCAATCGGGTACGATTCTACTTCATTTTGCCTTTCCTCCAAAGCAATATATTCCTCTTGCAATTCTCTCAATTCAGTCATCGTGATTGTATTCTTGACTCTGAAAACTTGAACATATAATAAGTTGGTTGCGAACATAGCATTTATGAATGATAGTATGAGATATCTTTCATCAACCCTTCCGGCCATCTCGCTGCACATTGTCTTCCATCTGACAGGTTAGGTGTCTCAAACTTTCACCAACTCTTTGTTTCAACCCGAATACATCTTCAATACCCGGGTCGCGAGGAGTTGTTACTTATATACGCCCTAAGAATATAGCTTGCAAATGATTAAATGACGTGATAGTATTTCTTGGTAAACCCTCAAACCATTTCAACGCTTCTCCAGTCAAACTTGATGCAAAGTATTTGCACAATATAGCGTCATGGTTTTCCCACTGTAGCATACATCTCACGTAAGCCTTGATGTGTTGTACTGCACAAGTTGACCCATCAAAAATGCTAGTTAGCGCCCCCGGTAAGTTACATTTTGGGGGTATTCCTCCTAATCGCACTTCCAATGTAAAGGGATTCTTCGCAGCTTCGCGATAGCTTCATCTAACCTGTCTTCTCCCTCCTTCTCTTCTCATTCTCAATATTCCTCTCATCTCCGCCAATTCTTGCTGAAATTTGTTCATTTGCCTCGAATTTGAATTGATCGGTCTCTTTAATTCTGCTTCCCTCCTTCTTCGTTCGTGTCTACTTTTTTGTATTCTTTCGTATTCTTCGTTAATATCTCTATTGTTGCGATTTCGCTCGCGCCTCCTCTCTCGATTGTCATGATTATTCTGCCGAATCACCTCTTCCAATTCTCGATTTTCCATTTCTGCTCTCAATCTTTCTCTCTCGCAGGCTAGACGTGCTTGCTCGGTGTAATGCTTTTCAATATCATCTTCAAATTTGCTCGTTAAGCAAATTTGAGTGAGGTGTGTAGTGTAGGATTTCCTGCAACTACATAAATAATTATACCTTATTTCGTAAGCAAAAACTAAGATCAAAATTAACTTAGTTTTTTTTATCACGAAAACGGTTAACAAAATTAATCTTTTCCTAACTTTGATAAGCCAAACTAGAATCGAAATCTATCTAGTTACTTATCAGGATGATATTATAAAAAACAATTCCTCCCCTAATTTCCACAACTATACACCCCACAAAAATATATCATTAAGCGCGCAAGTTCAAAGTAGAACTCTTCCTCATTATATGTTATTCTATGCAAAATAAAAGAATAACACAAAAAAAAAAAAACCTTTACAAGAAAAAGGTCAACGTGATCTTAGTCATTACCTGCAAAAGTGAAAGGCTAAAGCCAAAACAAGTTATATCCATACCGAATACACAATTTATAGAACATAAATCGATATTAGTATATATGTGACTGATATATGAGTTAAATCACCATCACCTTCTTATGATTATTTGATAAAGCAACCCAACAGGGTTAGATGTTGTTTTGGGGTAAAAACTGATTCTGTTGGAAATGGTAAATTTGGGTGTGCCACCGAGAAACGAATCTAAACCCTAAACAAATTTATTGCACAGGAGTACTTTAGATTCGAGAGATCAATCTGTACAATTCTGGCCTAAACCAAGAAATGGCCGTTCCAGTCTTGCTTCAGTCAAAAAATGAAGGAGATGGGTTGGTCTTAGGGAGGGAAGCGAAGAAGGTGTTGAGATCAGAATGGTTAACTCTGAAGGTGTGGTTGTTCTATGACTTGTTGATAGGTGTAGAATACACCTCGATTTAATATCTATTGGTTATGCTTTCTTTGCTATTTTTCTTGTAAATTATGCATTTTACGCGTGTTTTGAGTTCTAAAGGTACTTTGGAGTCATGCGGACGCAAAGAAGAAGAAATCACCCAATTTGAGCAAAAAGGAAAAATTGTCATTTCATGGGCGAACACTATCTGGAGCCCAGATAAGGTTAAGGGGCAACTGTTGGGAGAAGTACTAAATACAACCAGCAGTGGTTAAGGGGATGGAAACTGGGTAGCGCTTATCACAGGTGACCGGGTGTCAATAACCATCCCCTACCTATAACCCTAGAATTCAGAGAAGGGTTTTCTTTCGCTTCCCAATCATTACATCACTTGAATTTAAACAAAGAGAGAGACAGAAAGAGGCACAACCATGGAGGAAATTCAGATCGAAATGAAGAAGGTTTGAGACAAATTGATGAGTGCAAAATAGTGCATATTTATACACCTTTTTATTGGCATTTTACTCATCTTTTGCGCTTAGAAATCAGATATTATCCCATATTCTGTATTTTCTTTGTTTTCAAGAATAAATATTTGTATTAATTAATTTTGTGTTTTTAGGTAATAAATAGAGCTCGGAGAATCTGAGGAGCCAAAAGAGCAGAAGAATTGGAGACGAGCATCTATGGAGCAGATAGCCAAAGCCCACGCGCGAATCAATTGCAACCCAACAAGGAAGACATGGGCTAGAGCTACCCACGACCCGGATCCGAACCCGCTCATCCCGAGCCATTGAGATCTCGCCCAAATGCATCACACGGTCGCTCCTTCACTCACATCTATTTCTCGATGCTCCGCTCAACACCGCATCTCTCGCCTCTCCCTCGACCGTTCGGGATCTCTCCCGCAAGATCCAACGCTCGCTTCAACTAGCTCATCAAACTCTCATTGCGCACGCTTCACAACGAAATCTCCTACACCCTATACCCCCATCGACAAACCCTATTTTCTTCTCCACCTTCTCTTTCTTCTCTGTTGCGAGCTCCTGCAAAACCCATCTCCCGACCAAACCCTCTCGCAACATCACCTCCGCCACCATCTCACCTTCCCTCTCCCCGACAAAGCCATCACCACCACCATCTCGTGTCAATGGAACCACCTCTCCGTCTCCCTCTATTTCTCTCATAGTTTCGCCCTAGAGACTAAGTGAGAAATAAAGAGAAGAGGATTAGGTCTAGGGTTTTCATCAGGCATTTGTAGAAGCGGGAGCGATTGACGGAGAGGGAGCGGTTGGAGCGACGTGGGTGAGAGAAATTTCACTTTAATTTTCTGTTTTTAAAATAGAATTAGGGTTTGTATTTTGGGATATGTGTGCATGTATAAATAGAAGAGGGATGAGATGATTTTAGTCACGCACAGGTTAGCCGGAGCGCCACTCTAGTTTAATTGTAGTTTTATTGCTGTTTTATGATGTTTTAATTTAGTTGTTAGGGGTATCAATGAAACCCTAAATCCATGTTTGATTTCAACCATGTTTGAGTCATTCTTGAGTTCTTAATGTTATTAGATAACTTCAATTCTAACACCTCAATGTTTTTCTCTCACAGTTCATGCCAAGTATGGATTGTAGTTAGGTTCTATCTATGTTGAGTGTGTTTCAGCTCTTGTTTCAATTATCAAATGCTAATTCCTTTGATTAGTTGTACTTAATTAGACAACTAATGCTCGGGTTAGTACCCTTAGTTTGTGTATTTGAAGTGTCACTAGGAGAAACCCTTTAGATAGGTGATAAAATTGACAAATTATCCTTATCTATCACAGGACAAGAAAAGCCAAATTAGTTGAGCACATAACATGGTTTAGTGGTGAATTTGACAACCCCAACACCCATTTATCCTCACTGTTTCATTTGCCTTCATTGCTTTGACTTTCAACATCAGCCGTATCGGCACAAAACTATCTGCTGTTACTTTGTTACTCATTTGAAGTCAGTTAAGCGTAGCCATAGATCATTGTAAGCATCCCTCGTCTCTGTGGATCGACCCGTACTTGCCGCGTCTCCGATAGACGCCGTGCACTTGCGGTTATCACTCGTAGGCTAAAACATAAACACATTTCCAGGCCTACCAAGTTTTTGGCGCCGTCGCTAACGGGACTTGGCGTGTGCCTGTGACTTTTGGCTCGACTTAACCTGTCTTTCAATCCATCCCTTTACATAATTCCTTTTTATTATTGCTTGTAACCTCAAGTTGTAGTATAACTTAGCTTAACTCGTGGCATTTCAAAGATCTTGTACGCATCCCGTTAATTGCATCTTAGTTACTCTATCATCTCCATCTGCATTCTCATATTATCATCTCGTTGTTTTTAGTCCCGTACTTAGCTGTTAGTTTTCTTAGTTTTCTCATATTATCATCTCGCATTCTCATTCTATCATCTCCATCTCGCATTCTCATATTACCATTGCTCGCTTTACTTAACTTCATTTCACCCGTACATACTACTTGATGCATTTTAGTTAATCTTGTTTGCATTTTAGTTGCTTTTCTCGCATTTTAGTTCATTCCCTTGGCTATAACTCGTAGCATAGCCCCGAACTCGAGTGCTTTGCTCGAGCTTAGCTCTTATCATTGTAGTACAATAGCTAGGTTGTTTATTGTATGACATTGAGGACTGAACTTTGCTTGTTAAGCTAACAGGTGCAAGTGGCAAGGCTGAGCCAACCCAAGAGGGAGGCGCATAAGGTGCAATTGAGCAAACCCTGCGACTTGTAAGGTGAGTGGTGCCTTGTGCTAGTCTGTGCTTACCTGTGCTGATAAGCTAGTAAATTTGTGTGAGACCTTGTGTTGTGTGCTGTTAAGCCTTACTGTACATTGCCTTGAGCTCCCTTGCATACTCCCGGCATAACCCTGAGCATGAGCCATTAGAGCTGCAACTCAGAGCATACCTGTGAGCCACCATTGTGTTGAACCAAGTTTTTACCCTGTGAAAACCAAGTTATTGTGTGGCCTGAGCATTATTGTGTGACCTGGTGCTAACCCTGTGAGCCCTGTATTGCCTTGTGTTCACCACCTTGCTAGCCCCCTGAAGCTGCAAGTGTTGGGTCACAACTTGGAAAGCCAAGTTAGCTGAGCATAACCCTTGCCTACCCTGAGCTCAGCCCTGTGTCTTGTGTGTGCTGATAACCCCCTTTGCATAGCCTCGTTTAAAGCCTCGCTAAGCTTGCCACCGCACAAGCTGTCTTTGTCTTTGAGAGCCGCCAATTTTTGTTTGTGTCTTGCTCTGTGGCTGCCAATCTAAGCTGTTGCACCTAATTGAGCCCAAAGTTTGTGTTGTGTCAAATCTTGTGTGAGTGTGCTTAAACCATGTTTGTAAATTATCTCGCCCCAGTGCAACCCTCCACCCCCAGAAAGCCGTGAGGTGTGTTATGAATGTCGGCTTTGTCTTTGTGAGTCTTTGGCCTCGCACTTAGAGCCGCACTTAGAGAGTTGCTAACCCGTGTAGTGCTCATTTGAAATCAGCCTTGCCCGTGATAGAAAGTGTGAGTTTGTGCTTTGCCTCAGCGATCTGAGACCAAAACTAGGCCTGCCTGTCTTTGTGTGAACCATGAGTATACTCTTGGCTTAGCTCCGACCCTGCAGGAGCTGCTGAGCTTGAGCCAGCATCCTAGCTAAACTGGTTAGCTGAGTTATTTTTGTTGCATAACCCTGCCAAGCTAAGCTTAACAACTGCAAGCCCAACCACTGGGCTTGCACTCTGCATAACCGGAGCCCACAATCAAAGTCGGGCCGACCGACCCCAAAGCCGAGCTCCACACACGCCTAGCCCACCTAATCGAATCATAACCTCGGGTCGAGAACCACTAACTCGGGGCTGTACATTAACTGGGCTCTTTGTTTCAAACCGAGCAGCTGGCCGCATAGCCGAGCCCACATAACCCACACTTTCTTGGGCTAACTAAACCCATAACCCGGGCTTAAACCAAACCGAGCCCACGCTTTCACCGGGCTGCACAAATCCCAACAAACCAAAGAAGCCCACCGGGCTCGGCAAACAAATTGAAACTCTTTTTAGGCCTACTGTGGGTCTCACAAATCCCGGGCTTCAAACAACAAATCCCAAATAAACCAAAACCAAATTGAGCCCAAAGAACTCCGGGCTTCCCACATAAACCAAAGCTCCCAACAAAACCAAATGAATCCCATTGAAACCAAATCCCAATAAACCAAACTAAATTTTGAGTTCAATTTGAGTACTAAATCATGACAGGATTTTGGTCTGCATCTGGGGATGGAAACAAATCCCTTAGAGAGCTTGCTTACGGGCACGCTTCACAGGATGAAACCCCCACATACCATAGTGATTTTAGGGAATTTTATGCGCCTTCTCAGGGCCCTGACCTCACATACCCTAATCACTATGAGCACATGTATCATCCATCACAGGTTGAGAATGAACACTCTCCTCATACCCAGTCATCACTTCTAGATCAATTAGAAGCTCGACTATCTCGGCTTAGAAAGGCAATCACATGAGCGATCTGTCAAATCTAAGCCCCTAGGCACTATGAAATGCATGCTTGCACCTTATGTGGTGGCTTAGACCACCCTGCCGAGTATCAAGTTATATTTTGCATGAATTTAGACAGTCTAGGGAAAACCATGATAATCCAATATACGAAGTGTCTAGAAGTGACTATTGGGACCATAATCAACCCGCACACATGCATCATTCACCACAGTGGGGAGATGAACAATTTTATACTCCCCAACTCCTAGTTTGCAATCAATAATGGAAACACTCATGGAGCAAAATGCTAGGCTTGAAATGAATGCAATGCATGACCATCCATATAGCAACATGTCTGAATTTCCTTCTCTAGTGAACCTCATGCTCAACTATACAATGAATATCCATATGAGGAATGCATACCCACTAGTGAAGACTCTCCTTCAATGGAACAACTCAAGATGATTCTTCAAAGGAACTCGATTGAGTTACAAAATGATAGGATTGAAAATAGTGTTTCTAGTCTTACTCATGCAACTAACATTGAATATGAACCTAAT
Organism: Papaver armeniacum; assembly: GCA_023531295.1. Classification (NCBI taxonomy): domain Eukaryota; kingdom Viridiplantae; phylum Streptophyta; class Magnoliopsida; order Ranunculales; family Papaveraceae; genus Papaver; species Papaver armeniacum. The sequence continues at coordinate 45,634 of JAJJWW010003073.1, read as the reverse complement.
CCAGAGGTAGATGAGTACACTAAAAATACTACAATTTTGAATGGAGAAATTAATTCTTGCTATGATGATGATGATGAATATGAAGAGCATGTGTATTTTGAAAATGTAGTAGAATCTTTAGGTTCGCAGACGTTAGACGTCTCTTCCGTGAACCCTATGAATGATGCTTCTTCTAATATTCATATATGTGATGATGATGTGGAACTTTTGTGCAATTGTCCCGTGACAATGAACATGATTTACCCTCTTTTGACTTTAGGAAAGTGTGTGATGGTACAAATGATTTTAAAAATGAAAACAACCTAGATGTACCTAACCTCTCTCCCCGAGTCACAAATTGAAACTCCTCCACCAAACCTAGGTGTAGTTTGTCACAAAATTGCAAAACCAACTTTTCGAAAATGCCTAACTTAGGCCTAGAGCTTTGTGCTTCCCAAGTCCTCTTGGACTATTTTGCATCAAAGTATAACACTTTTAGGGAACCACGGTTGGTATGTGTTAGGGTCTGTCAACTGGTCCGGTCCTCCCTGTAGTACATGGCCCGAACCGGACCCAGCATATCAACATCGGTTCCGGGTCCTCACGGTTCCGGTCCGGTTCCATAATGTGTTGGCCTGCAACCGGACCCGTTTAAAGTCCCAAATACCCGTCGGTCCGGTACCCCGTTGGGTATTAAAAAAACTATTAAAATCTTAATTTCTTTCTCTTTTTAACTTGAATATAAATTATTTTTATAAAAATTTATTATTATTTCTTTATTAATGTACTAAATAAAGATTAAATGTAAGAAAAAAATCAAAAATCAAAAAAAATCAAAGCCAAAACTAGCAAAATACCTATAATTTTGCTAAAAAAATGATCAAAAGGTTAAATAAACGGGTACCCATTACCCGCGGGTACCCGTCGGGTAGGACCCGGTTATAAACGGGTCTATTCGGGTAATTACCCGCCGGTCTTAAGTGGCTAATGGGTCCAACTTTAGGACCCAGAACCGGACCCAATTAGGCGGGTCCGGTTAGAATAGCGGGTAACTGTACCCATTGACAACCCTAGTATGCGTATGTCTGCCTGTTCTTAGCAATACTCATTTTGAGTTAGACCTTTTGCATGATGTACCGTTAAAATTGCAAGATTTTGTGCTCCCAAACACACCCGTTCACAAGTTTAGGTTTGGGAAACTCCTTCACATTTGCAGTCTTACTTGCACTCTCATATTATATTTGTGTAAGGTCATTAATGTGTGTACATATTTTCTATTGGGTTGATCCTCAACTCTTTAGATTGTTAGTTTATGGTGAATTTTCATTGTATATATCCGGAGGACTTGTTAAATTTTCTTTTCTTGAATCGGTTGAGTCTTCATGCGCATATATTATGCTAATCCGATATGATCTCCGTTGAGAATGTTGGATTCTAGCCTTGACTAAAGAAGCTTAACCTTGCTCCGCCGACATCCGGTAATCTCTTCCCTTTTTCTCTTATCAGCATAGTTCTCTCGGTATGTGACTGTTTAAATTTTTCCTATCTGTCGACACATTGAGGACAATGTTTGATTTAGGTTTGGGGGTGCATTTGCATATAGAGTTTTTAGTCTTTTTAATTTGATTTTTATTAAAGTCTTTTTAATTTGATTTTTATTAAAAAAAAAAAAAAAAAAAAAAAAAAATTCAAAAACTTTTTGCAAATAAAAACCTCCAACTTTTAGAGATTTTAGAGTCACTAGCATGCTTCTAGCTATGTTTACATAGAGAGTTCTGACCGAAATAACAAAAGTTAGAAGTAATTTAGAGAACACAATCGGGTTCCTTAGTTGATTAGAGCGTTAAAGTTGGATTTAACCATACCTGAGGGTGAATTAGGTGTTTGTTTAGATATTCGGTAGTAGAATTGTGATCACCCATAGTGGAGACTACCCAATTTACATCAAGTGAGGCACCAACCTTCAATTTTTTGCAACTTTCTAGAAAAAGTCATGGAGTGTGTGTCACCGTACGTAAATTCCGGGTAGGAATGGTGAGCTACCCAACTTCGCACCACTTTCAAAGACTACTCTTGATCTCTTGAGTGCTAGTTTTTGTCAATCATGAGGGTGACGTCTAAAGATGAAAACTCCTTCTAAATACCGATTTGCAGTTAGCATCTCTCTCTCTCTCAATCAGCAAGACCCATAGAAACACATCATCGTCAACAAACGGAGCATCATCAGAATATGGAAAGAAAAATTGATATAGTCCAAGGTTTATGTACAACAAAGAAAAAGAAAAGAAAATAGGATGAGAATTAATAAAATTTATAAAATCAAGACAATACAAGTTGTGGAAAAATTGAGTGATAAAGTCCTTTGTCCATGGAGTTAGTTGTGTCATTATTTGTATTTTTATTTTCACTTTTTGTAATTAAAAAAAAAAAAATCAAAAAAAATCAAAAAAAAAAAAAATCAAAAAATATTGTAGTTTATTTTTGCTACCACCATGGTAAAGAAGAATTTAAAAAGAAAAATCCAAACAACAAGGAATTTGAGTAGAAAAGTTAAAATTGTCAAATTTTGTGAAGTTTAGAAGTTCGTCATCAACATTTGAAGACCGAAGAGTGAAGACGTTTCTATGGTTCTTATGAGAGAGTGATATTAATTGCCGATCGGGTGAAAAGGTAGTGAGTACACCCACCCCTTGCTAATGGTTGATTTCCTTTCTTAGAGATCATCGTAAAAGATTCTTTTTGTCCACACTTCGTGGGAGTCTCCAGATTTTATTTCGGAAGGTTATCATTCTTACCTACAACGTGTGCGTGATTTCTCTCTTTACTCCCCCGCTGCACACATGAGAGACTAAAAAAGCGATCTTTTTGAGTGCAATTATCATAAAACCTTAATAGTGAGGCGAAAGTTGAGACTTATGATCACAATCGAATCCGAATTCTTTCATATGGTATGGTTACTTCTCGCTCAAAGACTTAAGGATGAGAATGCGTTCTTTAGTAGTTCTAACTTCTTGTTACTAGCATGCATAAACTCTATGTCCTCATAGCTTCTTGGATGCTTGAGACTCTTTTACACTCTGAAGTTGGAGAAGGTTTTGTGGGTACACCTCTGGTAAACCCTCACGAGACTACAACTCGTCCACTAGGGACACCTAGGGGTTTAAAGGCTTAGTGCATACGCTAAATGCATTCGAGAGACCTACGACAGTGGTATAGTTAGGATTTCTTAATTTCTGTTTCACTTGAGGACAAGTAAAATTCAGGTTTGGGGGTATTTGATGAGTGCTAAATAGTGCATATTTATACACCTTTTATTGGCATTTTACTCATCTTTTGCGCTTAGAAATCAGATATTATCCCATATTCTGTATTTTCTTTGTTTTCAAGAATAAATATTTGTATTAATTAATTTTGTGTTTTTAGGTAATAAATAGAGCTCGGAGAATCTGAGGAGCCAAAAGAGCAGAAGAATTGGAGACGAGCATCTATGGAGCAGATAGCCAAAGCCCACGCGCGAATCAATTGCAACCCAACAAGGAAGACATGGGCTAGAGCTACCCACGACCCGGATCCGAACCCGCTCATCCCGAGCCGTGAGATCTCGCCCAAATGCATCACACGGTCGCTCCTTCACTCACATCTATTTCTCGATGCTCCGCCAACACCGATCTCTCTCGGTTCTCCCTCGACCGCTTCGGATCTCTCCCGCAAGATCCAACGCCGCTTCAACTAGCTCATCAAACTCCGCACGCGCCCGCTTCACAACGAAATCTCCCTACACCCTATACCCCCATCGACAAACCCTATTTTCTTCTCCACCTTCTCTTTCTTCTCTCATTGGTGCAGCTCGCAAAACCCATCTCCCGACCAAACCCTCTGCAACATCACCTCCGCCACCATCTCACCTTCCCTCTCCCTGACAAAGCCATCACCACCACCATCTCGTGTCAGCGAACCACCTCTCCGTCTCCCTCTATTTCTCTCATAGTTTCTGCCCTAGAGACTAAGTGAGAAATAGAAAGAGAAGAGGATTAGGTCTAGGGTTTTCATGTTTGTAGAAGCTAGGAGCGATTGACAAGAGGGAGCAATTGGAGTGACGTGGGTGAGGGAAATTTCACTTTAATTTTCTCGTTTTTAAAATAGAATTAGGGTTTGTATTTTGGGATATGTGTGCATGTATAAATAGAAGAGGGATGAGATGATTTTAGTCACGCCAGGCTAGCTGCAGCGCCACTCTAGTTTAATTGTAGTTTTATTGTCATGTTTTTATGATGTTTTAATTTAGTTGTTAGGGGTATCAATGAAACCCTAAATCCATGTTTGATTTCAACCATGTTTGAGTCATTCTTGAGTGCTTAATGTTATTAGATAACTTCAATTCTAACACCTCAATGTCTTTCTCTCTCACAATTCATGCCAAGTATGGATTGTAGTTAGGTTCTATCTATGTTGAGTGTGTTTTGACTCTTGTTTCAATTATCAAATGCTAATTCCTTTGATTAGTTGTACTTAATTAGACAACTAATGCTCGGGTTAGTACCCTTAGCTGTGTATTTGAAGTGTCACTAGGAGAAACCCTTTAGATAGGTGATAAAATTGACAAATTATCCTTATCTATCACAGACAAGAAAAGCCAAATTAGTTGAGCACATAACATGGTTTAGTGGTGAATTTGACAACCCCAAAGACCCATTTATCCTCACTGTTTCATTTGCCTTCATTGCTTTGACTTTCAACATCAGCCAGACGGCACAAAACTATCTCATTGTTACTTTGTTACTCATTTGAAGTCGCTTAAGCGTAGCCATAGATCATTGTAAGCATCCCTCGTCTCTGTGGATCGACCCGTACTTGCCGCGTCTCCGATAGACGCCGTGCACTTGCGGTTATCACTCGTAGGCTAAAACATAAACACATTTCCAGGCCTACCACAAATTGAGAACAGTGAGGGATGAGATGATTCTGATGTTGCCTACCTAGAACGAAAAGAAGAAAAGAACTTTAAATTGAAGTTGTTGTTGATTTTGAAATGAAGAAATTAGGGTTTGAGATCGAACTGAATAATAGGTTTGATCTGTGTAAGACGAACATTCAATCAATTCTAGACTTAACTAAACAAACATTCAATCATATTGCAATCCATCAATCATGCAATTATTATAACCCGTAGAAAGTGAACGGTAATATTGAGAGAAAACTAATTCATAAATATCATAACTTGGTTGCAAAATCCAACTACATCTTCAACCAATAATAAAAACTTAGTTACTTGTGTTTTTGGAAATCATCATAGAAAGTTTAGAAGAACCTATCATGTGAAACCCTAGAACCAAAGTAGAAGTCTCCTAATGGAGATATCCCTAGGTTTGAGAAAGACTTTTCTATTTATATGCTTCACTCCTTCCAAAATTAGGTTTTGTCTTCAAAGTCCATTAGTTGAAATTCACCCGCCCACAAGTGAGAGAAACCTCCGTAAAAATACGCCCCAAAAACGGCCACCGGAAGTCTGGGATTGTGGCCTAATAGTCGCCGGAAAGGGTTCAGTGGACCGGCAGAAGTCAACCTTGGCCACCGGCCAACGAGTCAACTCGGGTCAACTCTTGGCCAGACCGAGTCAAACCGAGCCAACACATTTGTCGATGAGTCAGCCGATCCATGGTCACCTGAGTAGTTAGCCTTCCAGCGCCAGAGACTTGAGTCATGTCTCTCGCTCAAAGCCAGCCGATGCACAATCATTGTGCATCATAGCTGCTTCTTGAACTGCAACTGCAACAGCTCCTCCACAGCAAAATTCTTATCACCTGGCACATTCACAGCCTCCAATTCTATTCTTTCATCATCTCCCTGCAACATCTGCTCTCAATCTTCAACTCTAATGGCACTACCTAGCCAATTCAGTTCACCAGCTTGATCTGCTTCCATCAGACTTCCTTACTCTGAATTCAAGATTCTCCATCATACACACAACCGGATTGCGTTCACAATCTCCATTCCCATTATCATCTTAGCACTTCCATATCCCGCTCATTCAACCTCGTAGCACAACAAAGATTAATCAACCACTCGCCTTCTTGTTTTGTTACATCAAGACTTCTACAGGACTCTCACTTAAATTTCCATAAGACCACCTTCAAAAACACCATAACCATTCATCATCTACTGCTCCGAGAAAACCCAACATCACCAAAGGCCTCCCTGCAGCTTTACCAGATCCACCAATGCTTCACCGGATATCGAGCCTTGCACTGGGCGCATAAAGATCCTCATTCCCTTCCATCTCGTGCAACAACTCACTCCATCTTCACCGCAATGCATCATCACGTAACCCCAATTTCGCAATCTCGCATAACCACTGCCAATCACATCCATTACATGTTTTATTACCAACACCACCAGCTTTATGCATACTTCCACACAAATTCACATAATAACCAACTTCACTTAGCCACATTCCAGCTTAACCCTCTTGAGCCAGTTGCTCACTCAGCTTCATTATCAGCATCACAAGCCCCTTGCACTGCCATCACCTCGCAAGCTCCAATCCATTACTGGGTTTGTTGACATCTAGCCTGCACTCTGCCATACATTCCACCTAAACTCAGCTGCATTCTTCAGCTCCACCTGCAATCTGTGCCATAGCCACAACCTAGCCTTCTGCAGCTTCCTGTGACTTCATGACCTGCAATCCTGCACTGGTTTGCACTCGTAGCTCAGCCCAAAGGCCAATTGCACCACCAAAACCCTTTCCATCACTGCAGCTTCATCACTTCACCATACCCTCACAGATTCTTGAGTTCACCTTCCTCAGAATCGCACTTGCATCCATTACACCCAAAGACAAACATCAACCACAGCTTTAACACAAATCTCTCCCCCGAACCATTGCCTTGCCTTCACAACCACTAGCCTCACCAAGCTCACAGCCTGTAATAACTTCAACTCCGAGCCATCGAAGCTCATCACCATTTTATGCACCACCAACAGCTCAAGACCTCCGCAACCAACTCAATTCAATCCATATAACTTGTCAAGTCCTTCTCAATCTTCCCTTGACAATCATCAACCTTCTTGAACCACACAGCATACTCATCAATTCACAGGAGAATTACAATTATGCTTCTGAGACAACCCTCTTCATTTCTTCTGCTTCCCCCGTAAACCCAAAAGAAACACCAACACAACCTTAATAGATCAACCACAGTGCCGATTTTGAACTTCACCCACTGCTTCGTGGATGAAACCATCTTCTAATTCTGCTTCAATAAATCATCCTTCATCGGTTCACAACAATTAACCACCGAAACCCTTTGATTTCTCTCGAGATTTCAATCTCCATACCCCATTAATCCATGGCAGTCTCGTTCATCACCAATTCTTCTTCTCTCGAGTCCATACAACCCATATCTCAACCAATTTCAACAAACCCATATCATAACCATTCTCTCCACTGCACCATTAAATCAATGTCAACCCATTGCAGCCTTCCCCGCAAATTCACAAGACATAGCTATTTTAATTCGGTTTCATCACCATTCGCCTTGCAGACTTCAAATGTGCTCTCAGTCCTCCATCCGAGTTGTCAACCTAAACCCAAATTACAGCAGAGACCCATTTTAGAATCGATCAACCCGATCTCAATGACCCATCGTAACCACCATGAATTGCTTAGAGAAACCCTAATTCTTTCCCGTGATTTTCTCCTCATCACCTCCTTGAAGTCTTCTCTGATTTCACAATTCATAGAACTCCAATCTTCAAGCACATCTTCGCCTCCATTTCTTCACCTCTCTCAATCACTCGGACCAACAAAGCAGAATGGCAAATGTAAAACCCCATCGATCTCCTCATAATCGATCTCCACTCTCATCTCAAAGCTTGTACTAAATGTCCGAGAAACACTCGACCTAGCTTAGTTATAAAGGAGTGGGTGCCCTTAACGAACCGTAGCCTCTTTAGCAATTTTGTCAAGAAGTTACCCCTTATCCTTGGCTGGGCTCTAAATAACACTTCTTTTAACCAAAAATCTGGCTACCCCTTAACATGTGGCTGGGCTCCCATTAGTATTAGCCGATGAAATGACCCTAGGTTTACCATTCCGAGTTCTTCTTTTGCCCATAACTTCTTCATACGAGCTCCGAATGACTCCGTTCTTTCGCCATTGTCTTCATCTTCTCGTCCTCTACACAATGAAAAGTAGAAATCTTGTATTTGAACGAGTTCCACTGGGTCTTTGGCCCTCTTCACTTGTGACTTCACTTTTGTAGCCATTTCCACTCCTTTTGCTCCAAATGACTCCATTGCACCTAATAAACTCAAAAGTAAACATAAGATACATAATTCACACGAAAACTCGAAAGAAAGCATAAATACTCGATATAAAATTAGGTGTTTATCACGCCTGTCACCCGACAAAGATGAACAGCCGTGATTAATTTGCGGCAAGAATTGTCGCAAACACATCGATTAGGCTTTAAAGAAGCCGCGTCCACCCTAGTTCAATCGATCAATTTGGTGTATTATTAACTTCTCATGAGCAAGTCGATCAGTAGAGGATACTATTGGGCCGGTGCGAACGCATTGATACTTCCTCGACGTTTGGAGTGCGATCAAAGCCGGGCCCAACTAGGTCGGTGAAGTTGGACGGCATGATAGCTTTTGAGACCGTTTTTACTGGGCCTTAGCTCGCTCGAGCTATTCTTATACAAAGTGTGATCGCCTAGCGTTCAAAGCACTTCGTGGCTAATAGAGTGGGACTCGATCAGCTAGGGCACTAGTGGGCCCGCCGGTGGTCACCGGCGGTGGTTGCCTCATTCTGTTAGGAGTAAGCTATGCTTGTTAAATCGTGCAACCAAGTTGTGTGGCCGTGATCGTTTCTAAGACTGACATTAACAGTCTAGATTTTCTTTAAGAATAAATATTTGTTCAATCACATTAACTTTAAAAGTGTGTGAACGCATTGATCTCTTTTGTCGAGAGTGATGTAGCCCGTGTGGGTATTTTCATGCAGATCTCAATACCGGCACTTTGAGATTCATGTTACTCTGCTGAGAGTGAACACTTTATCGTCATGTCATGTCAATAAAGAGAGTTCGGCTGAGAACATAGCATGGAAAATACTAGGCGAGTCATGGATTAATAACTAACGCGATAGGTTGAAATTTATAAGATATATGGGATTGATGCACCATTCTGATAAATTCATAAATATATCGAATTACTCGATACATGTATAATTAAAGAGGCTTAAACACTCATTACTTTTTAAATAACATTTACTCCTTTACAGGATGACAGCGCATTAAATACATGATTTCACGATTTTGACCCTGAACTAAAAACCACCATCAACATTAAGTCCCCCGCTTAGCACGTAACGGTGACATTGTTGCTTAAGAACTAGATGGTGACAGATAAAGAAATTCACAAGACAAGGTCGATGCACATTACCAGATAGAGGCCGCTCTTGTTCTTGAGTAGGGCACGTTTCCTTCGCACGCTTATCATCGGATAAATAAGTATCTACTTGATTGTTATCCCGTATCCTGAGCCTTTATACACGGCAAGTAGAGACTCCTTGTCTTCCTGGATCTTGCTGATTTGTGGAATATAAAGAAGACGCCGGAGCCTTTTCTCATCACAGGATTGCTTCTCTTCCTCGTTCCAGGTATTGCTCTTTGTTCATTGTGCGGATTTTGATTGATAATAACGATTTTATTTACCAGCTGTCGGTATGATCATAACGTCCCTTTTTGAAGTGTATGATTGGAACTGCTGGTGATGATTACTATTTTACTTCTCCAGAGAAGAGGTTCGAAGTCGACAAACCTGAGGCTAGCGCGTTCGAGGAGGTGATGGCCGAAATAGATCCTCCATTTCGTGAAGCTAATCGTGCCATACGTCTCTTCTGCAACTACGTTTTCATTCAGAGCGTGTTCTGTGCTTTCTGGCTTCTTGGCCGGCATGGAGGAAGAATGGAGGCGCGGCGGCGTCTCACTGCCGAAAGTGCGAGAGCTGAAAGGTTTGCAACTAAAGCAGCGAAGGATCAAGCATCAGAGGCCTTCCGGTGAAAACAAGTATGATTACCCTGTTCAGAACGGAGTCATCATCTTCGATTCTCGACAGGACGAACTGCAGTATCCTCGTAAGGTCATTGGGCGCTTCCCGAGGGAGAGGTCAAAGTAGATTCAATGGAGGGTATTGAAGCAATCACCGGAGGGAACACTGAAGTGGCTTCTGAGGCGATCATGGTAGCGGCATCTGAAGAGGATGTTTGTAGTTGCAGGAAATCCTACACTACACCCCTCACAATAATCCACACAACTAAGACATTTTTAAGATGAATAACAATGATTTTATTGATTATTTCCTTGAAGGTTCACAAGATAAAATAGAAAAGAGTTAAAGAAATTACAATCACCACCAACTTTCTCTCTCCTAATGACTTGTCTAACACTCTCAAAAAAATCCTCCCCTACAACATGCTCATTCGATTCTTTATATAGGGTAGTACACAGTGGATGACAGCTAAGCTGTCCTTTATTTTCGGGAATAACTTGCGAAATATCGCAAGTGTACAAGTATTCATTCTCGCAGCTCTCCTAAACTTCGCTAGGTTTTCACACTTTTCTCGTGTTTTAGCTGTCGTCATTCATTGCGTCATTTATATTACTCTTTGCGACGCCCTCGCAATGATGTCACATCGATCCCCGCGGCAATACCGATGTTGCGATATTCGGATCCTACATCTTGCCTCTTCTCATGTCTTCTCGCGAAAAAGAGAATGTCATGAGAACCAATATTTTGAAATGCCGCAATGTTCATCTTCATCTCGTTATAGTCCCGTACTTTTACACGGAATTTATTACACATGTTTCTTCTTCCACTCTTTTCTTGACACGTTTCTTTCAACCGTTTTTTCTTGACCATTCACGTCCCATCTCGCATTAAATGCATTTGTTTTCTCAAGAATTCTTCTCTCTATATATAGTTTTCTCATTCTCCTCTTCTTCTCTTTTACTTCCCTCTGCAACTTTTCTTCAACTCTCTTCCTCCGCAATTTGTGTTTCTGCTACTGTAAATCTTCCTTTTCTTCTTTCTATTGATCTTCAATTTTTTAATCATTCCCATACTCTAAGAATGGCTCCTCCTGGTCGTAAATACGAAACCCTTTTAAGATGAAACTCAAAAGAAATTACAAGAAAAGGGTTTCACCTTGTCTACTATTCCCAATCATGAATCTTCATCTATTCTTTCTGCAAAGTTGTTTACTGATCATCAGTGTGATGATCAGAAAATCATAATCTCGCTAGGTCAAATCCTCGCGGTCTTCCCATTCCCCGTGATCCCGAACTGCCTTGTTCTATGAAATCCTTGCTCATGAGAAATTCTCGCGAGCTATTTATCAATTAAGTGGTGATTGCATTCATCTAATGCTTGAATTTGCCAATCGCGGTGCTGGTAAGGGATCTATATATCCTGATAACGTTAAAGATCCTAACTTCGCAAGTTTAAAGATAGTTGCTGAAAAGTACACTGTAGAAAACTACTTTGAAAATTATGAAGTAATAAAAATGAAGAATGATAAATCTCGCTGGGGTGCCCGATTGAAAAGAAAAGAGAACGTTTAGATGATAAGATACTCATGCTAGATATTGATCGGCATTCTGCAAGAACAACGCTCGCTACTCTAAAGATGAGAGATGGTCTGTCTTTCCACTATTTTTGAGCGACCTTACATTTCAGGTTCCAATATACTCCTCGCGAATCTCGCAAATTATCACTTTGGGTATTTAATTGGCCCGAAAAGGCAAAAGAGGTATACTTCCTAACTTTTATTTATTTTACAATCTTCACTCCCTCTTATATCTAATCTTGCGAATTTTTCAGATCACCAAATTGAGAAAGAGTTACAAAAGAAATCCAAAAGCGAGTACTCTGGCGATACTTCGTTCAATCACGGATGAAGTAAGAAATATTTTTCCTTATTATTTTTAACAATATTGTTGCCTCTGTTTCTTATCTTCATTCGTGTGCGAAGGTTGGCGTTGAAGAAACCGACATTCCCGAAGTCGAAGTCTAAAGGCAAGGATAAAATCACTCTTCGCAAGGATAAATCTTCTCGCTCCATCTTCTAAAAACGGAAAATCCATACCTCTTCTCATTCTAATTCCCAAACCAAATAAAATTCTTATGAAGATGATAATGAGGTTGATACTTCTTTTTCGAAGGAGAATCATTCAATCAATCTGCTATGGCGCAATTGTCTAGTGTTTTCTCGATTCTATGCAAGGAATGGGAGATGATCAATTTTCTCGCTAACTTATAAGCTCTCGCAAATATCTCGCGATGCCCCCTCGCTAGTGGATAATGATTCTTTTCGTGGAATTTCCTGACAATGACTCCCGCTTTCTTAAATGCACTTAGTGCCTCGGTATGTTCATATTTCTTTATTTCTTTGTGATTTCGATTATAAACCTTATCTTAACAATTCCTTTATTTTCCTTTATAGTCTGGGAGAGCTTCCTTTGTCGTTGCCTCAGACCTTGAGAAGAGGCGCAACAATCTTGAAAAGAAAAATCTCCAACTTAAGGAGAAGAACAAAGAACTTGAAGTTGAAGTTGCGACATCTCGCAAGAAGGATGAAAGTGAGACTGCCGCTCTTCGCGAAAAAAATTCAACAGCTGGAAGTTGAGTCTTCTACCCAGAAGAACAAAATGGCCGGTTAAGGTAATGACAAAAGTACCAATTGAGTCAGTCATGAAAAATTCGAAAAGGTCGGGAAGGGTTGAAAGATGGAATGCTCAAGTAAGTCATTGCAAACTCAAATATGAAGTGTTATCCTCACCAAAATCGCAAGTTGTAGCAGACTTTTTAGCAGAATTTCCATTAGAAGAAGATGAGGCAGTGGAAGAAATGATGGATATAGAAGAAGAACATGGAAATCCAAGGGATTTATTAACAGAGCCAAATAGATGGGAAATATTGGTAGATGGATCATCAAATGGAGAAGGTAACGGAATTGGGATCATTATAATTTCGCTGCAAGGCAATAAAATGGCTTTCTTTTCAGATTGGAGTTTGCATCTACTAACAATGAAACAGAGTATGAAGCTATAATACATGCTTTGCGATTTGCAATAGAAATGAAGTTGGAGAATGTAAGAATTACCAAGTGATTCTCGATTAGCTATTCTCCGATAAAAGAAGAATATACTACAAATGAAGCATCCTTGAAAAAGTACAAAAAGCTTGTTGAAGAATTGTCGTCAAGATACCAAAAATAAAGCGGAGACACATATCAAGAAAAGACAATAGACTCGCAGATGCTTTTGCTTTTATATCAAGTATGATGACAGATCCATCTGCGAGATGCATAAAAATACAGACACTTCAATCACCATCAATCAACAAAGAGGAAGAGGAAGAAGCAGAAGTAATGCTCATAAGATGAAACACAAAGATCCCATTGCGAGGATTGGAGGACAGAACTTCATGCTTATCTAATGAAAGGAGAAACGCCAAGAAATAGATTAGAAATGCATAAATTAAAAAGCCGTGCAACAAATTATGAATTAAGAGATCGGGTATTGTACCGAAGATCCTTTAATGGACCTCGCTCGGATGTTTAACACGAAAAGAAGGAGAAGTAGTGTTAAAAATGCTACACAAAGGGGATGTCATGGCAATCATAGTGGCGGAAGATCTTTAGCACATAAGGCGAAAATGCAAGGCTATTATTGGCCATATATGCATGAAGATGCGAAACAAATATCAAGACGTTGCGAAGATTGTCAAAGACACGGAAAGAAAATACATGCACCAGTGCACCATTAACCTCTTCAACAAGTGTATGGCCTTTTGGAAAGTGGGGATTAGACATTGTAGGACCATTTTTACCGTGCATGGAGGCAAAGGAGATATTTGATTGTCGCAACAAATTATTTCACAAAGTGGGCGTAAGTAAAAGCGGTACAACACATTCGCGATAAAGATATTTTTACTTTCATATTCGAAAACATAATATGCAGATTTGGAATTCCAGCACAGTTGGTATCTGACAATGGGAAACAGTTTGAGGGACAAAATATAGAATTACTGCTTAATGCATTTCAAATAAAATGTGGGAAATCAACTCCTTTATACCCGCAGGCCAATGGACAGGCAGAAGCAACAAATAAAACAATCGTTGATATATTGAAGAAAAACTAGAAGGGAATAATAAGGCATGGTGTGAGCAAGTGCATAATGCAAGATGGGCTTATAATACAACAAGGCGAGAAGCTACGGGGATGTCACCGTTTTGTCTAACATATGGTGTTGAAGTCGTACTTCCTAGCCGGAAGTTATTATTCCAACAACAAAGAGAGAAGCTTGGGAGAAAAATCTTAGTGCGGGTAACATTTTAGTTAAATTAGATGAGTTAGAAGAAAAAAGAGAAAGAGCACTACAAAGATATGGAGAATTATCAGGCGAAGATTGGCCAGAGAATATAACAAACGTGTCAAAACACGCGAGTTTCAACTCAGGTGATATGGTATTGCGAGAAACACCAATATATCAGCGAGAAAGTGGTGGCAAGTTGGCGAAAAGTGGGATGGACCTTATATCACCAAGGAGATAGTTGGAACAGGGGCATATAGATTAATGGATCCGAAGGCAAAGATGTGGGCCGAGAGATTGGGTAGACCATGGAATAGATTATATCTCAAGAAATATTACCCATAGAAGATGGAAAGGAAAGAATAAATTCGAAATGTTAAATGAATGAAATGATATGAAATGTTCTATGCGACAGAGATATTGTGAAATTAAGAAAGAATGTGCGAATATCTCGCAAATGAATTGACAAATATTAACCAAAAATGAATGATTGAACGAATTGACAGAAATGAATGAGTGAGTGAATGGGACGAACCTTTATGGCGTACACCCTAGTTCGCGAATGATGTTTCGTAAGAGGCAAATGTAAGACCTAAAGTACGTCATATAAGGGGGTATCTCTTGACATGGCTCAGGGAAAAGGTTACACCGCTCCTGGAACCTGAGTGATGAAGATTTGGGGCCCATGAAAGCCTATCCGGGAGAGATACCTTGGATTTCCAACTATATATATATAAGGTTATACCCTGGTTGGACGCCCGAGGGTCTCTTCCAAGGAGTCGGTGTATGCTCAAGGCGCCGAGGTACACGGTTGAGCCAAGAGTGCCTGGGACATTTGAAGTGTCTCGGCCATTCTTGGCAAGTCTTGGCACATGCTGCACTTCGGCCCGAAGAAAACTCCACTTAGGTGCAGTCTCGTAACCATAAACCCTATAGGTATAAGGGATAAGAGGTCGCTAAAACAACTGGTTGTTGTTAAGACCGGATGGGAGGAGCTAGTCTTGTATGGCCGATGTACGCCTCCTTGAAGGGGCAACCAGGGAGATGATAAGGGCGGCACCCTCCATTAGGGAGCCGATAAGTGTCACAAGACTCCGCAATGTCATGGGGCTTTATATTCGCAAGAACATTTAGGCCTGTCATATTATCGCAAATGAAATATCTCCGCAGAGGCAAAAATACTAAAGAAATGATAAGACAAGATCAATGGGTCATTACATGAAAGTGTAAGGACGTCCTGCGATCTTGTCGCAAGACGCCAATGTCATGGGATTTTATGTTCGCAAGAATATTTAGACTGTCATATTGATGCAAAATGAGGGGTGGCAAAATAAGACCTTTAATTAGGAAGGCAAAATAAGACCACACAAAAATAATGATAAGGCAAGATCAATGGGTCAATACATGAAAATGTAAAGACACCCTGCGATCTTGTCGCAACAGTGAATTTCAAAGATAAATGAAGATAATGGAATAGCAATCATTAAATACCAAAAATTATACTTATTGAAAGAAAGAAGAGTAACGCAGACGAGTACATGCATCAAAAAAGATGATTGAAGTACATAAAGAAACAACAAAGACGAGAAGAAAGATTACAAGAAAAATCATTTCTCAAATAGTAGCTTTTTCACCGAAGGGAGATCTTGGGTTTTCTTCGGCAACTTTATCTATATTTTCGCTAACTAATATATTTCCAGCAGATACTTCTTCACCTACATCTTCATTTGCGACATCATCATTGACAGTTTTATTGGGAGAAACAGTTTCTTCATTTTCGAGTTCTTCGCCACTATTATAATCATAATCGCTTATCGGGAGGATTAGGAACTTCATCATCACTTACTTCCCGGAGGTTCAACGAGACACGGATCAAGAGATTTAGATAGTAAAACATTATTCACAAGAACTTCGGCTCTAAGATGAAATTGACGAAGGAGTGCTTTCTGCTGATTTTTACTCTCTATATCTTTACAAATCACGCATATAGTCGAATTTTCTTTCTCGCCAATCGCGAGAACGTGCAAGAGAAGCAGTGAGTATTCCATTCTCTTTGCGAATTTTTGAGTAGTCGATTTCAAAGCAAAGTAATGGAGGAGTGATGTTTTTCTCGGACTCGCAAAACAAAAAGTAAAAGGAATTATACAAACAAAAAATATGAAGGCTTGATAAAGAAAAAATAGATGAGGCAAATCAACTTCTATGACTACCTTCCTTCGCGAGGTAAGATGTTGGATTAGAGCCGAACAACTATTCTCCAAATGATCCATGGCATTGTCAAAATTATCTCCAATTAAACCTTTCAGACGTGATCGCCAACTTTTTTCATTGGAAACAAGTAAGGCATTTTCTTTTGTAAGGGAAGAGTTGGACTTTTCTAGTTCGGAACATTAATCCTTGAATTGGTTTACTTTTACACTTAAGTTTATTCTACCCCAATCAGTTTATCCTTCTCGACAAGAATTCTTCCGTTGATTTCTCAATAACAAAGAGATTGTTCTTGCTTTTTACATAATTTTTGACAAATATCATTTTGTTGCGAGTAACTCGCCACCTTGTTTAACAGAGTTCGCTTCTCTTGAGAAAGAGTTCCATTCTCATCTGATAAAGTTTCCAACTCCAAATTAGCTTTAGTCAAAGAGTAAGAGAGGCGAGATAAGTCATTACTTAATGAATCTTGTTTCTGAGCTAAATCAGCATTTTCTTTAGAAAGATTATCTATTTGATCAACAGAATATGTATGAAGATTATTTAATTGATTATATTGCTCCATCCAAGCATCTCTATCAACTCGAACTTCTTCAAAAGTAGATTCCAACTGATATATCTCCATTTTTCGTTTCTGGTTTAAAGCTTGAAGGGCGAACAAGGGCTTGAGTTTCTTAAAAAAAAAAAAAAAAAATGTGGACAATACAGAGGAAAGAGTATACCTTTTAGTTCTTCATTCTTCTTGCGAAGATTATCACGATCCAGCGAAATATTTTGAAGTTTTTGATTCTCAAGATGGAGAATATTACATTTTGCAGTCATGGCTTGGAGATCATTCTTCAAAGTATTAATTTCTTGCTCCAAGGATGTTTGCGAAATTCTATCAGGACCAAGGTGTTTGCTCAAAATCTCGCAAATATCAGATTTGATAGGATCGACAGAAGTCTTCTTAGCGTCATTCACAATATCTGATATGACTTTGAAGGCCACATTCATTCCTTCTAAATTTTCTTTAGTAAGAGGGATTTGCTCAGAAAAGGAAGTAATAGTGATAGAAGAAGTAAGAGGTGAATCATCTTTTGTTAAAGGAATATCACGAGAAGAAGAAATCTCGTGAGGGTTAATGACTGGAGGAATGGTAGAGGCATTAACAATGGAAGAAGAAATAGGCTCATTCGCAATGGGACTGTTATGAGGGAGTTGATCTATGAGAAATTCAGGCATAAAAATGTTATCTTTGGAAGAAACAGTAGGGATCTCTTGCGAAGATGTCGCAGTAGGATTTGTAAGTTTGAATGTAGGAAAAGTGACAGAAGGCGCAACGGGTTTAGAATGGCGAGGCTTCTTGGGGGACTTATCAGCATTTTTGTCATCCTGCGAATTACAAGCTAAATAAGAAACAGAGGCAACAATATTTTTATTAAAAAAATAATAAATGTTTCTTAAATACCTTGTTACTCGCAGGCTTTCTTTTAGAAGCAGTGGATTTCGATTGCGAGCCTAGGGAGATATTGGGATTCACAATGGTGAACTTGGTGCTAGGTTTGTTCTTGCTAAAACAAAAATGGCAGAGGAGTCGTTAAAAGAAGAACAGTATCAAGATAAAACAACTTCAATAAGAGAGATCAATCACAAAATAATCAAATTCAGCAAAATTAACAAACCTTGATGCCATAGAAACAGTAGCAGAAAAATAATAGCGGGAAAACGATGAAGAAGATGATGAAGAAAAGCAGCAGAAAATAGTTGCAGACAATGAAGAAGACGAAGTAAAAGAAAAGAAATGCTTTCACAAGGAATCCTCCTTTAAATAGACGAGAAAAGAGTAACCGGATAACATTAAATGTGCCGGTAAAAAGGGAAATTTTAGATACGTGTAAACAGTCATTCCTGAATTCATGGAATCTTGTCGGCAGAAAATTGATGGAAAATCAACGATTGCGGCATCTCAAAATATTGGTTCTCATGACATTGTCTCCTTCGCAGAGAAGACATGAGAAGAGGCAAGATGTAGGATCATAATATCGTGACATCAATACTTCGCGAGATTAATAAATGACGACATTGCGAGGGAGTCGCAGGGAAGTAAAATAAATGACGCAATGAATGACGACAGCCAGAACACGAGAAAGATATGAAAATATGGCGAAGTTTAATAGTATCGCGAGATTGTATACTTGTACGCTTGCGATATTTCGCAAGCCATTCCGAAAAAATAAAGGACAAACTTTAGTTGTCATCCATCAATGTACTACCCTATATAAAGGGTTGAGTAAGTCTCATTGAAGAGAGAGTTCTTTTTAATTGTTAAGCAAGTCATTAGGAGAGAGAAAGTTTTAGAGTGATTGTAATTCTATAACTCATTTCTATTTCATATTGTAAAGATTCAAGTATTCAATCAATAGGAATCATAATCATTCATCCTAAAATGACTTAATTGTGTATATTCTAGTGAGGGGTGTAGTGTAGGATTTCCTGCAACTACATTCCTCATGTTCATTCTTGATGATTCTCCCATTTCATTTCTCCCTTCTCCAGCAAGTCTCCTACTTCTTCTCACTGTTATGGGTTGTTCGGATGCATTTCTTCTTCTAGCCATTTCTTAATTTTGGTAAACTGTTGAAAATTATATGAAATTTCTTCCCTACTACTCCAAATTCCTTGAAATCACGATGTCGATCCTTACTCTCTCCCTGTTTCTAGCGCCATTATGTAGTTGCAGGAAATCCTACACAACACCCCTCACAATAATCCACACAACTAAGATATTTTTAAGATGAATAACAATGATTTTATTGATTATTTCCTTGAAGGTTCACAAGATAAAATATAAAAGAGTTAAAGAAATTACAATCACCACCAACTTTCTCTCTCCTAATGACTTGTCTAACACTCTCAAAAAAATTCCACCCCTACAACATGCTCATTCGATTCTTTATATAGGGTAGTACACAGTGGATGACAACTAAGCTGTCCTTTATTTTCGGGAATAACTTGCGAAATATCGCAAGTGTACAAGTATTCATTCTCGCAGCTCTCCTAAACTTCTCTAGGTTTTCACACTTTTCTCGTGTTTTAGCTGTCGTCATTCATTGCATCATTTATATTACTCTTTTGCAACGCCCTCGCAATGATGTCGTTTACTGATCCTCCGAAGTACTGATGTTGCGATATTCAGATCTTACAATGTTGAAGCGGCTTCCAAGGATGAAGATATTGAAGTAGCTTCCAAGGGCGATAGCGGCGCGTCTCCTGGAGGGAATATTAAAGCGGATGTTGAGGAAATCATCGAAGCGGCATCAAAAGGGGAAGTCGATGTGGCTTCCAGACAGGACACAACGATGGCTTGTGATGAAAGTGTTGAAGCAACTTCAAATGACAGCGCCAGTGAAGACACCATCGATACTTCCAATGTCTAAAGTTTCCCTTTGTTGCTTTCATTTGTAGTTGAGCACTTTCATAGTTTGTAGACATTCCTTTTTATGCTCAGCGGTGACTGAGTATAGGTTTAATTAAACAATAGTTCTTCTATTCGCATTATCTTGAGACCCAACTGTAACGCTCTTCAGTAGGGTCATAGTAGAATCACTCCATTTCGTCAATTCACACATATAACTCGTGATGTGTTTCATGTGTACTGTCTTTGTGATGATTGATCATGATTCCAAATAATGAAGGAGGATGCGATAATGGAAAACTAAGATTTACCACGAACCTGTTTCCCAGTAGGCAGAGTTTCACAAATCCTATTGTGGTGATGTTGCTTGCTTCATTGTTGGAGTAGATCGTTCCCCTTACCATGCGATATAAGATGTTTCTCTTTATGGTTTTGTATCTCTGATTTGAATTGGTAGGTAATGAGGGTTTAGGTTTGCTCAAGACTTTGCGTCACGATTCAGGGGTAAAGAGATTTCTAAAAGGAAATAATATTTTGATTAACAATAATGAAACCCTAATTATGAATGCAAGCAGTGCAATCATTTTGGAGGGATTACAAATATTGCATGAAAGAGGAAATTTCTGGGAGTAATACTAAAGTGAACGCTATAGGAGAAGGTAGCACATCGTTTTAAATATGGAGAACGCTGTAGGAGATGGTAGCACAACGTTTTTAGGTATTGTGGGGCTTGAGCCATCGTGAGTGAATCGTCACGCCTTCCAGTTTGTCATCATTGATAAGCTTGCAGTAACCGCCTAAGATAACATCTGCTACCAGGTATGGCTTATCTTCCTTTTCCGTAGGTGAATCAGACTGAGCGGTAGTTTTTACTGTCACATCCCCAACTTGAAACGCGGTCGCCTTTGTTACCAAATCTCCAATTTGAAATGGGTTTGGGCGTTGCACAACTACTTGGTACTTAGGCTTGTCATCTTTTATCGAGACAACTTCTAAACTTTTGACAAAGTTTTTGAAAGGACCAGCATCCCATTCACATCTCCTAGTGGCGGCTGGGTTGTTGATTGGAGTGAGTCCCCGTGACTTATCAGAAGGAGGAGTGGCTGGTTGCAAAAAGGGTTGTTTGATGAGACTTACTTGGGCTCAGAATCTTCTAACGTATGTTGATGGGCTCTCTCCAGGTAATTGCGTCACATTTGTGAGTGATTGATACGGCAAAGAAATAGTCTTCGGGATTGGATGGCTTGTTGGAGATCCTCTCGGTATAGACACGGCAAAGGACACACTCTAACTTTGCTTTGTTGTCGTGCACCCATGAGCGCCCCAGACTCATATCATAGTTCGGGTAATCTTTCACAATATGAAACTTACCGCATGTCAGAGCGTCTCCTATCTTGATCTAGAGGTCGGTGTACCCATAAGTGTCTTTGGACTCTCCTTCAGAATTTTTCATTGTGGTTGGGAAATGAACAACTTCTTGCTTTGAAATATTTGCGGCTTTTAGGGCCTTGATGGTGACAATGTTGAAATTAGATACTACATCAATCAGCACGTTGTCGAACTCAACATCCTTCAAGCAAGCGACGGTTAGGAGTCCCCAGTTACATCTCGCGTTTCCAAGGAAGGATTGAGGCTCGGGAGCAACTTCCTTAACTGGAAAAATACGCTTGCCCGATACGACACGGTTAAGAGCCCCAAACATGTCTTGACGTTGTGCCTTAGAGAAATACAGAATTTCAGACAACCATTCCAGCATAGACCGCAAAGTCTTGTGAACAGAGTCCCCAGAAATCATGCAACTCCTGACAGGAAATGGGTCTCTGTTGACTCCTTCGTTTCCAAGTTGAAGTTCTCCTGCATCCACCTTCTCTTTGAAAATGCGCTTCAACTTGTTGCAGTCACTGGTTGGGTGATTGACGAACCTGTGATAACGACAGTATTTGGGATTCGCCATTTCTTCTTCGGTTGGTGGACGCCTAAGAGGAGGTAGCTTGATTGCATCATCTTGAATCCATGCTTCCAGTAGTTCAATGACTTCGTCTATTGGAAATGGGAAGTCCGAAGCATCCCCAGCTTCAGGAGTTTTAGCCGTGGCTTTCCGGGATGGGGTTTTCTGCGCTGGAGCTGCGCGTTTGGGTTGTTTTTATGTTGCTGGAGCTTTCCTTTTCCCTCTTTCGCTTACCACGCTTACCGAAGGAACATTGTTGTATTGATTGTTGATAAGACGCCTATTACCTCGAGTTTCGCGTGCATCTTCACCCCTGGCCGGTCTGGTTCTTTCTAAAAGTACTGGTGCGGTTGTAGCCGATCGCTTAACAGCTTCATGAAGTTAAGAGAATATCTGGAAGCGCAAGTTTTCCAGTAAAGCACGATGGATGGGAACCATACCGTTAATGCACGACTCTACCAATTGTTGTTCGGTCACGTTTGGATCGTGACAATCCAAAGATTGAATTCTGAATCTCTTGACGTAATCGTTTGGATGCTCGTTGTTTCACTGAAACATTCTTCCCAATTCCGAGAAAGTGATTTGTTCGGATACAAAGAAATACTTTTTGGCAAAGAAATACTTAGCTCGTTCGAGCTATTCTTATACAGCGCGATCGCCCAGCGTTCAAAGCACTTCGTGGCTAAGAGAGTGGGACTCGATCAGCTAGGGCACTAGTGGGCCCGCCGGTGGTCACTGCGGTGGTTGCCTAATTCTGTTAGGAGTAAGTTATGCTTGTTAAATCGTGCAGACAAGTTGTGTGGTCGTGATCGTTACTGGTACTGACATTAACAGTCTAGATTTTCTTTAAGAATAAATATTTGTTCAATCACATTAACTTTAAAAGTGTGTGAATGCATTGATCTCTTTGTCAGAGGGTGATGTAGCCCGTGTGGGTATTTTCATGCAGATCTCAATACTGGCACTTCGGGAGTTTCATGATACTCTGCTGAGAGTGAACACTTCATCGTCATGTCATGTCAATAATGAGAGCTCGGCTGAGAACACAGCATGGAAAATACTAGGCGAGTCATGCACTAATAACTAACGTGATAGGTTGAATCTTATAAGATATCTTGGATTGATGCACCATTCTCATAAATTTCATAAATATATCGAATTACTCGATACATGTATAAGTAAAGAGGCTTAAATACTCATTACTTTTTAAATGGCATTTACTCCTTTGCAGGATGATAGCGCATTTAATACAGGATTTCACGATTTTGACCCTGAACTAAAAACCACCATCAACATTAAGTCCCCTGCTTAGCACGTAACGGTGACATTGTTGCGGGGTAAGCACTAGATGGTGACAGACAAAGAAATTCACAAGACAAGGTCGATTCACATTACCAGGATAGAGGCTGGCTCGGTTCTTGAGTAGGGCACATTTCCTTCGCACGTCGGTTATCATCAGATAGATAAGTATCTACTTGATTGTTATCTCGTATCCGGAGCCTTTATACACGACAAGTAGAGACTCCTTGTCTTCCCAGGATCTTGCTGATTTGTGGAATATAAAGAAGACGCCGGAGCCTTTTCTCATCACAAGATTGCTTCTCTTCCTCGTTCTAGGTATTGCTCTTTGTTCATTGTGCAGATTTTGATTGATAATAACGATTTTATTTACCAGCTGTCGGTATGATCATAACGTCCCTTTTTGCGGTGTATGATGGGAACTCAACGGTGATGATTACTCTTTTACTTCTCAGAGAAGAGCTTCAAAGTCGACAAACCTGAGGCTAGCGCGTTCGAGGAGGTGATAGCCAAAATATATCCTCCATTTCGTGAAGCTGATCGTGCCATACGTCTCTTCTGCAACTACGTTTCATTCAGGAGCGTGTTCAGGCTTTCTTGGCTTCGGTCGGCATGTAGGAAGAATGAAGGCGCGGCGAAGCGTCTCAGCTGCCGAGTGCGAGAGCTGAAAGGTTTGCAGCTAAAGCGGCGAAGGATCGAGCATCAGCGGCCTTCCGGTGAAAACAAGTATGATTACTCTGTCTGTAACGGAGTCATCATCCTCGATTCTAACAGGGACGAACCAGAGTATACTCAGAAGGTTGTTGGGGCAGTTCCTGAGGCAGAGGTCAAAGTAGATTCCGTGGAGGGTATTGAAGCAATCACCGGAGGGAACACTGAAGTGGCTGCTGAGGAGATCATGGTAGCGGCATCTGAAGAGGATGTTGAAGCAGCTTCCAAGGATGAAGATGTTGAATCGGCTTCCAAGGGCGATAGAGGCGCGTCTCCTGGAGGGAATATTGAAGCAGATGTTGAGGAAATCATCTAAGCGGCATCAAAAGGGGAAGTCGATGTGGCTTCTAGAGAGGACACAACGGTGACTTGTGATGAAAGTGTTGAAGCAGCTTCCAATGACAGTGCCAGTGAAGACACCGTCGATACTTCTAATGTCTAAAGTTTCCCTTTGTTGCTTTCATTTGTATTTGAGCACTTTCAAAGTTTGTAGACATTCCTTTTTATTGTCAGCGGTGATTGAGTATAGGTTTGATTAAACAACAGTTCTTCTATTCGCATTATCTTGAGACCCAATTGTGACGCTCTTCAGTAGGGTCATAGTAGAATCACTCCATTTCATCAATTCACGCATATAACCCGTGATGCGTTTCATGTGTATTGTCTTTGTGATGACTGCTCATGATTCCAAATAATGAAGGAGGATGCAATACTGGAAACCAAAGATTAACCACGAACCTATTTCCCAGTCGGCAGAGTTTCACAAATCCTATTGTGGTGATGCTGCTTGCTTCATTGTTGGAGTAGATCGTTCCCTGACCATACGAATCCCCTTTGCCCTTTTCTTCCTGTATGTAGGCCTTCAATGTTTCTCAAAAGATATAAGATGTTTCTCTTTATGGTTTTGTATTTCTGATTTGAACCTGTGGGTAATGAGGGTTTAGGTTTGCTCAAGACTTTGCGTCACGATTCAGGGGCAAAGAGATTTATAAAAGGAAATAATATTTTGATTAACAATAATGAAACCCTAATAATGAATGCAAGCAGTGCAATCATTTTGGAGGAATTACAAATATTGCATGAAAGAGGAAATTTTTGGGAGAAATACTAAAGTGAACGCTGGAGGAGAAGGTAGCACAGCGTTTTAAGTATGGAGAACGCTGGAGGAGATGGTAGCACAACGTTTTTAGGTATTGTGAGGTTTGAGCCATCGTGAGTGAATCGTCACGCCTTCCAGTTTGTAAGCATTGATGATCTTGCAGTAACCGCCTAAGATAACATCTGCCACCAGGTATGGCCTATCTTCCTTTTGCGTAGGTGAATCAGACTGAGCGGTCGTTTTCACCGTCACATCCTCAACTTGAAACGCGGTCGCCTTTGTTACCAGATCTCCAATTTGAAGTGGGTTTGGGCGTTGCACAACTACTTGATCCTTAGGCTTGTCATCTTTTATCGAGACAACTTCTAAACTTTTGACAAAGTGTTTGAAAGGACCAGAGATCCCATTCACATCTCCTAGTGGTGGTCAAGTTGTTGATTGGAGTGAGTCTCCGAGACTTATCGAAGGAGGAGTGATCGGTTGCAAAAAGGGTTGTTCGATGAGACTTACTTGGGTTCGAGAATCTTCTAACGTATCTTTGACGGGCTCTCTCCAGGTAATTGCATCACATTTGTGAGTGATTGATACGACAGCAAATAATCTTCGGGATTGGATGGCTTGTTGGAGATCCTCTCAGGTATAAACACTGGCTAAGGACACACTCCTAACTTTGCTTTGTTGTCTTGCACCCATGAGCACCCCAGAATCATATCATAGTTCGGGTAATCTTTCACAATATGAAACTTACCGCATGTCAGAGCGTCTCCTATCTTGATCTCGAGGTCGATGTACCCATAAGTGTCTCTGGACTCTCCTTCAAAAATTTTAATTGTGGTTGGGCAATGAACAACGTCTTGATTTGAGATCTTTGCGGCTTTCAGGGTCTTGACGGTGACGATGTTTAAATCGGATACCACATCAAATCAGCACGTTGTCGAACTCAACATCCTTCAAGCGAGCGGCGGTTATGAGTCCCCAGTTACATCTCGCATTTCCTAGGAAGGATTGAGGCTCAGGAGCAACTTCCTTAACTGGAAACATACGCTTGCCCGATACGACACGGTTAATATCCCCAAACATGTCTTGACGCTGGGACTTAGAGAAATACAGAATTTCACACAACCGTTCCATCAGAGACTGCACAGTCTTGTGAACAGAGTCCCCAAAAATCATGCAACTCCTGACAGGAAGGGGGTCTCTGTTGACTCCTTTATTTCCAAGTTGAAGTTCTCCTGCATCCACCTTCTCTTTGAAAATGCGCTTCAACTTGTTGCAGTCACTGGTTGGGTGATTGACGAACCTGTGATAACGATAGTATTTGGGATTCGCCATTTCTTCTTTCGTTGGTGGACGCCTAAGAGGAGGTAGCTTGATTGCATCATCTTGAATCCATTCTTCCAGTAGTTCAATGACTTCGTCTATTTTTTTTTTTATAATTGGAAATGGGAAGTATGGATCATCCCCAGCTTCAGAAGTTTTAGCCGTGGTTTTCCGGGATGGGGTTGTATGCGCTGGCGTAGCGCGTTTGGGTTGTTGCTCTATTGCTGGAGCTTTCCTTTTCCCTCTTTCGCTTACCACGCTTACCGAAGGACCAGTGTTGTATTGCTTGTTGATAAGACGCCTATTCCCTCGAGTTTCGCGTGCATCTTCACCCCTGGCCGGTGTGGTTCTTTCTAAAAGTGCTGGTGCGGCCGTAGCCGATCGCTTAGCAGATTCATGAAGTTCAGAGAATGTCTGGAAGCGCAAGTTTTCCAGTAAAGCACGATAGATGGGAACCATACCGTTATTGCACGACTCTACCAATTGTTGTTCGGTCACGTTTGAATCGTGACAATCCAAAGCTTGAATTCTGAACCTCTTGACGTAATCGCTCGGATGCTCGTTGTTTCACTGAAACTTTCTTCCCAAGTCCGAGAAAGTGATTTGTTCGGATATAAAGAAATACTTTTTGTAAAAGGCGGTGACCATCTCACACCAGTTTTATATACTGTTTGGGAATAAGAGGTAAGTCTCTAAACGAGTTATGTGCATAACATTTCAATATGTTTCCTTTTTGGAACAACGTATATGGTTCACAAGACCGTACATACTATGGTGATCAACTTAATTCTCATTCTTATGTCTTCCAACCATACTTGGGATATAATCAAAACCAACCTTTTGGATATGATAAACGATCACAAGGATGGGAGGATAGTTTTACTTTTAATCAGTTTAATTCTAGACATGTGCAGATGCTCGATCACATTCTTTATGAGCTAAAGGCAGTAGAAAAACTTGGTAGACAACCAACCGGACCTTGTTTAATGAGTCTAGCCCAACTCTAGATCGTATTTATGATTATTCACCCATTCAAAGGGATGAGACTTGGGCTGGAAACTATGAAAGTGGTGTGTGTCCAAGTTTGGTGGAGCAATCTTCAAATCATAATTTGATAGTTTTGTTGAATCTGCTATTCCCGTGATGCAACAAATGCTTCAAGCAACAAACCAGTTTTGTGAATTTCAGCTGAGTTACAATGAATCACTCTAAGAACTTCAACGGAATATAGACAACATCAGAAATGGCATGAATCAAATTCAAGAAGAACGGAGAAAGGAAGAGGTTCAAACTCATTTTAACATTCCCATGGAAGCCAATATAGAGTATGATGATTCCGAAGAATACGAATACTTAAATGTTGATAATGATGGTGTAACTAGCTCAACTCTTGATCGTGATAATGATCATGCACCTATTCAAAAGGAATAAGTTGAGTCTAGAAACACTAAAGTTATTAATGGTAAGACTTATGTTGTGTATGAGAGCGATGATGATTATGACTTCTTTGTGAATAACACCCCTAATTCAGAGATTGTGAATACTTTGAATGAGAAGTCAACTTGTGATGAAGACCGTAAGGATTACGATGACTTACTTGGAGCATATTTCAATTCTGATGATGAAGATTTGCAAGTTATAGATATAGAAGAAACTGATGAAGAATGGCTCGTAAAGAGTTTGAATGAGAATTGCGATATTTGTGATGTAGGAGAATCAATGGACTTTTTCAGAATTACCGAGGATCCCGTAATGCGGGAGATTATGCAAGGTTTGTTTAACCCTCTATATGAATCTCTATCTAATGATGATCCTCCCAAACTTGAAGTAGCTTCCTAAAGAGTTGTTAATCCATCTTTGAAGAAGGTACCTCATTTGGGGCTGGAATTGAATGCTTCTAAAGTTCTTTCCGAATTCTTTGCATCTAAGTATCCACCATAGGTGTTTGAGCCTAACACCATGCAGGTTTGCCGAGAGGAACGAATAGAAGTGACTTCCACTTATGTTTTGTATGCACTTCCGAGTGTAGAAAAGACTAAGTGTGGGGGTAACTCTCTTGGGATGATAATTTCACTTTTCCCACAATATGCTAACATTGTTGTAAAGTTATTGTTATATATGCAGATTGTTTGGTGGGTGGATTCTCAAATTTTCAGATTGTTGATATATGGGGAGTCTATTTTTAATGTTTCTCGTATGCGTCAATCAGGTGCACAATTCCAATTCTTACTTCCTTGTATTTTTCAAGTATTCCTCTTATTCTTTTTGCAATGGTTTGAAACATTGAGGACAATGTTTGATTTAAGTGTGGGGGTAGGGTATAATAAGAACAAAAATTGACGTATACAAAACTCCAACTTTTAGAGATTTTTGAACAATTTAGAATAAACACTAGCATTTTAAGTAGATGGCATTTTTTCTTGACGATGAGGTATATATTGGCTGAGTTGGGATTAGATGCCAATAAATAGCTTGTTTAGGGTTTATCCTCTATTGTTCAGAAATAGCTATGAGTTGGAGTATCAGTTTATGTAATTTGTATATAATTTGTAGAGTTTGATGCTTTAGTTAAAAAATAAAAACAAAAAAAATTTGCATGATAAACTTCAAAATCTAGAAACTTGTACCTTTAGGATGACACTACCAATATAAATGGATGGAACCATCTTGGTTGAAGGAGTTGAGGAACCCATTAACTAAAAGGACATAGCTCAAGTGTTAGAAATAACATGATAGTTGTTACCATATCTCGGAATCGTCACCATATCACTTTCTGTTTTTCTTTTGGCAAACTTTTTGTTTCTCTAAGTGATTTGGTGGGTCACTAACATCGAATTGTTATTGCTGCTAGGATGAAATAGAGTGATTGAGTACTAAAAAAAAGAAGAAAAAAAAGACCAGACCAATTAGACCAACCAGAGTTATATACAACAAAAAAATAAATAAATAAAAAAGATTGACACTTGGATAGCAATATGTGTGTGTTCTCCCTGTCTCCGTCGCCTAAACAAGCGTGGAATGCAGGATCCACGGGAATTACCATGTAATCTGCTGACAAGAAGCATGCGATTGGATCCAAAAGATCTAATCATGTTGTCGATTCAAAAAAAAAATGAAAAAAGAAAAAGAAAAAAAAATTATTATTATTGTTCAATTAATAAATCGACCGCTGGTTCCCTTGTATTTGCCAGTCGAGTTGATCTAGAATTAGGATTATCGACCACTGGTTCCCTTGTATATGCCAGCTGAGTTGATATTAGAATTCAGACTAGTATCTCAATCCAATAGGATTTTTAGGTTCATCTTGGCAGTGACCTTCAGACAAATATGGGAAACACCGTTCACTTTAGTCAACATCGCAACCATCTATCTTTATATCCATATTTTTAATCTATTCACGTGTGATTGTGGTTTGTTAGATTCCGAGTATTGTGGTTTGTTCAACTTTCTGAGTAGAGCTTTATTATATATGAATTGGATTTGCATCAAGGTACCTCCTCCTGTAGTCATTTTGGATACGTTGATAGATTCTTCACAGGTAGCTGGAATTTGGAGTAAAAGGTTTTATATGTACACCTCTTGTAAACCTTCACGAGACTAAAACTCGTCCACTAGGGACACCTAGGGGTTTAAAGCTTGTTATTCATGCTAAGATTAACTGTAGCCTTGACGACACGAAGTTATTGTATCTTAGTTTTGTTTTGTTTGCTCGAGGACTAGCAAAGATTAAGTGTGGGGGAATTTGATAGGAGCCTACAATACATCTTTTGAATATCAATTTCTTATGCTTTTCTTTGCTATTTTTCTTGTGAATTATGTATTTTACGTTGCTTTTGAGTTTTATAGGCATTTTGGAGTCATCGAAGTAAAAAAAGGTAAAAAAAGAGCAAAACTGAATTTCATAGGCAAGTGTTATTTGGAGCCCAGCCGAGGATAAGGGGCAACCAGCTAAGTGATACACTAAGGAAAGACTGCAGATCGTTAAGTGGACACCTCCTCCTTTATAACCAAAAGCTAGGTCGAGTGCACCAAGTTCAATTCAATTTTCTCATCACTGAGCCTGACCCGAGAAGACGCCTCTGCACCAAAGAGTCAACGCCGGCAAGCTCAGCCAGATTGGTTCAGTAATTGATGCCGAGATGGACAGAGAGTTTGGGTCGAATGTTTTGGAACCCATGTTTGACCTGGAAAATACAGGGACAAATTTGATGTTCTTCCATCGATTTCGTGAGTATGTATGATGAGTTTGGGCAGAAATTTGAGTACAAGACGGATCAGGAACACTGGGTTCTAGGTGAATTGGTCATTGACAACAAAGACAGAGAGTTTACAACTAAGAAGACAAAGAAGAAAGTCTGCATCATTGCTGCTGTACAGATTGAATGAAGGCACTATTTGAGTTCTTAAATGAATGCGAATAATGGGTTGTTATGTGATTGAATTATTATTGCTTGCAGGGAAGGAGTAGTGGCCTTAGGAATCACCAGCAAGCTTAAACCGGAGTTACCAGTATCTGGCACACAAGGTGCTTGTAAAAAGGCCTGAGCCAGTTCTGCTGCCAGGGTTGATCTCTGAACCAGTGGTTATGCCAAGTTTTACCGCGGCTAATCCATGGGTTCGTGAGGTCTATGTTCCAATGGTTAACTAAAGTTCTTGAGCTCCAGAAGAACCAGGAGAAAGAGTGATATAGGGGAGTTATGTTGCCGAGATAAAGAAAGAAAATAGTTTACTGCCATCGTTCCAGTATTGAACAAGAAGAAGTAATGAAGGGAGTCTCTGGTGTTATGGGTTTGAATTGGGTTTGTACATGACAGGTAAGTGGTTCGATTTATGGTAGTCTGGAGTTGGTCGAGTATCAAATGCAGTGACTTATGTGGGCTATTTGAGCATTATTTGGCATCTGCTAGGAGGGAATTTAGAAGCCAACAAGAAAAACAGATGCAGGTGTTTGCTTGGACGACAAAACAGGATAGGGAAGTTGAGTTTTAATAGGAATTGAATTCTGCAGGAATGATATGTTATAAAAGGGAGCTGAAACCTACAAGAGGCGCATCATCATCTCATACCACATGCCTCAGGCGACTGTTTTCATCTTCAACGGAGAGGAGCTCTCTGCTCCTCTCCAATCATTACTACCACCACCATCATCCCCAGTTTTCATACCACCTGCATCTACAAGACCCACCTGCATATCACCAGTCACCTCCATCATCGCATATATCCCCTGCATAAGTCTCCATCTGCATAATCATCTCCAACCACCTGCATCTCCATCAGCATTACTCTACACCATCAGTTTGCACCCTGTTTCGCATATCCGCCTGCATCTTGTCGAGCTGCAGCAGCAACTTCAACAGCACCAGTCCACCAGGAGTTCTACTTTGCCGCCACCATTCCTTTATCACCAGGCCATACAGTTTTCATCCAACCATTCCACCTTCTGCTGCTTGGGTTTGCTAATCTTGTTTTGAAGTCATATTTGCTGTTTTGCTTTGTTTATTATGAACTCCAGTAGCTAAACATTATTGATTAGGGAAAATTTTGATGTCCGAAACATGAACTCCAATTGATTTTTAAAGAGCCTGCTTTCTTGCAATTTATTCGTTATTGCTCATTCTATACCGTGCCAATATTGTTATATGAATTATTTCTAAATCATTTAAGTTGCAAATTGAATGGTTTATGGATTGATTCTATTGCTAGTTAAGACCTCTTCGACCCGTAATTGTCTAGAGATTCTTAATACAAGTAGCACTATATGAATATTGATGATGAGATTTTGTTAAATATTCGTATGTATTGAATGACACTAGTAGATGAATCGAGCTTTTGTATTTGTCACTAGGAATAACCTATCTCACGAGAACTTAAAGCATTTGTTTAAGTTACACCTAGAGAGCGTACTTCTAGGAAACTTGGCAAGTAGAACCCGGTAAGCGGCGCTTAAATGTCCTATGAATTTGAGATCAAGGGATATTTGAGCGTACTAAATATTCTAGGGTTATTAGTAATTGGTACCTTGCAGAAACATAGCTATATTGATTAGATTCATGTTTTGTGACTAAGAAAGAGTCCTTGATCATTCATCCTCGTAATTGCATTATTCTTATTCAGAAATGGAATCGACAACTTTAACTCAACTCTCCCTTAGGAACGAACCTGCTTATCCGTATACTACTAGTTAAGTGGAAGAGAAGTAAGGAATTTATTCTTGCGAGTTCTGTAGGATCAGAATATCGCATCACCAACACCCTTGCGAAATCCGTAAACAACACATTGCGAAAATATCGCAGATGGATAATATAAATGACGCAATGGATGACGACAGCTTGAACACGAGAAATATGTGAAGACCTAGCGATATTTAGGAGTGTTGCGAGATTTAATATTTGTACACTCGCGAGAATGTCGCAAGTTAGATCCGAAAATAAAGGACAACTTAGTTGTCATCCACTATGTAATGTCCAATATAAAGAGCCGAATAGGCTTAAGAGAGGAGGGATCTTTTTCAAGTATTGGGCAAGTTATTAAGAGTGTAGGATCAGAATATCGCGACATCAATACTTCGCGAGATCAATAAACGACAGCATTGCGAAAGTGTCACAAATGAGTAATATAAATGACGCAATGAATGACGACAGCTAAAACACGAGAAAGATGTGAAGACCTAGCGAGATCTAGGAGAGTTGCGAGATTATATATTTGTACACTTGCGATATTTCGCAAATCATTCCCGAAAATAAAGGACAACTTTAGTCACGTCATCCACTATGTACTACCCTATATAAAGATGAACAAATCTGTTGGGATGGGGATCTTTTTCCGAGGTTAGGCAAGTCATTAAGAGAGAGAAAGTTTGTAGTGATTGTAATTTCTTTAGCTATTTTCCATTTTATCTTGTAAACATTCAAGGAATTAATCAATAAAAATCATAATTGTTCATCTTTAATGGCTTAGTTGTGTGGATTCTTGTGAGGGGTGTAGTGTGGGATTTCCTGCAACTACATATTGGCGCTAGAAACAGGGAGAGAGAAAGGATTGACATTGTGATTTGAAAGAATTTGGAGTAGTAGGGAAGGAATTTCATATAATTTTCAACAATTTACCAAAATTAAGAAATGGCTAGAAGAAGAAATGCATCCGAGCAACCAACAACTGTTAGAAGGAGTAGGAGACTTGCTGGAGAAGGGAGAAATGAAATGGGAGAATCCTCAAGAAGGAACATAAGGAATAATGAAGAAAATCAAATTCAATCACCAATTCGACCAGTAGAGAATAGAACTGTGGATTATGATAGAGTAAGCGTGCATACTTGGAGATCAGACTCTGTGGACGAAAGGGGAGAAGAACAGCAATTGGTAAACAATGGACAAGAGAAGAGAGACCGAGAAGGGATTGGAGAAATAATTCATGGAAATGAAGAGATTGCAGCATTAGAGGCGCTGAGACAAACAATACATGAAGAAAGACGATTAGAGGCAGAGGAACGTGCAAATTTGACAAGACAAAATCATGAATTGAGGATGGAAAACATGAGATTGCAAAACAAAGGTCGAGAAGCACTACAAGGTCAAGCTCAAGATCAGTTAGAGAGTAAAGGAGAATTTTACCTACGTAAAATGCTGATGAAGAAAACCAAGAAGAAGCGCAAAATCCAGGCATAGAACATTGCGAGAGAAGAGAAATGATGGAAGATCTTTATATCCCACGTCCCGAGACTCTTCAAAATAGGCAGAATGATGGAAATCAAGGAATAGGCAGCGTCAGGGGCAGAATAATCCAGTCGATGGAGAAAATCAGGAAGAAGGATATTGCATGGGAGAGAAGCACGGAGGAAGCAAAAAGAGATTGAAGATGAAATTGAAAGATACTATGTTGAACTAGCACGTCTAGCCTACGAGAGAGAAAGATTGAGAGCAGAAATGGAAGAAAAGGAGTTAGAAGAGGCAATTCGGCAGAATAATCATGATAATCGAGAAAGAAGGCAAGAACAAAATCGCAACAATGGTAATATCAATGAAGAATATGAAAGAGTACAAAGGAGAACCGATAGGCAACAAAGAAGAGAAATTGATAGATATAACGGTGTGCGAATTCGTGAAAGAAATGAAGGAGATGATCGCAGAGAAAGACGAGAAGAGAATGATGAACAAGAAAGTCAAAATAGACATGAACGCAGGAGAAGAGAAGCGGAACTAAAAAGACCAATGGATTCAAATTCTGATGTAAATTTATTTTCCTATGAAGTAAACCTATGGAGGTCAGAGGCATAATTATCATAGAGGGCAGCGAGGTCATAGGGTAGTCTGGGAAGAAATCAAGATGCCTCCACTAAACGCTAGCGTGGAGAAAATATGGGAAGTTATAATCCTGATGGAAAACATTCCTGCACCATGGAACATGGGGAATGAACCGCCTCCATGTGACAGAAGTCATGAATTTCGTTCCTATCACCACTTTCATGGACACCTAACGAATGATTGTAGGAATATAAAAAGAATCATCCTCAGAATGATAGACCAAGGGAAGCTAAATCATTTCTTAAAATGTGAAGAGAAGACTCAACCATTACCAACACCTCCGGAAATTCACAGAGTAAATACAACAAAAGGGAAAGAAACGTTTGTAGTAGAAATTGGAGCGAAGGCCAAAACTTGTTCTCAACTCTATCGTACATTCGCATGCTGAGGACAATTGAAGATTTTCATGATAGTGTTCTCAGTTGGGTTTTCGCAAGAGATGCTGACAATAGAGAAGTAATGAACATCGCGAAGACATCGCCACTAAAATAATGGCAAACACAGATTATTTCTTTTACCGCAGAAGAGGTACCTGGGGGTGGCGAGATGCATGACAGTCCATTAGTGGTAAGATTGGAGATTAACCCAAAATCTGTTGATGATGAAGATGATGGGGCAGAAAATTCGTGGGCAATAAATAGAATCTTAATTGATAATGGAAGCTCTGTAAACATCCTTTTTTACCACACTTACAAGACTATGGGAGGGAAAGACGAAGATTTGATACCTTCAACCTATAAGATATATGGTTTTAATGGTACTGCCAATAAACCTAAAGGAGAAACTCGTATGCGAATACCACTGAAAGGATTATCAACTGAAATCTTGTTTTGCATAATCGATGTGGAATCCCCCTATAATGCATTAATTGGGCGACCTTGGTTACATGAGATCTTGGGTGTAGCATCGACTTACCACCAGTGCATCAAATTTCCTCATCCCAATGGTGTTGAAGTTATAAAAGGAGATTTGCTGAGGGACAAAAGTGCTATGAAGTTGATGTGGAATCTTGCGAGGAAAGGGCTGCTCAAAAGAAGAACTGGAAACAGAACATTAAAGAAGCACAAAGAAGGGATAGACTGATGGTGGACGCAATAGAAGTGAGAGCTGAAGATACATTGCGAAACCAATGTCTGAAGACAGTTGGAAATTGCGATGG
Organism: Papaver armeniacum; assembly: GCA_023531295.1. Lineage (NCBI taxonomy): Eukaryota > Viridiplantae > Streptophyta > Magnoliopsida > Ranunculales > Papaveraceae > Papaver > Papaver armeniacum. The sequence continues at coordinate 9,835 of JAJJWW010003073.1, read as the reverse complement.
TTTCGCAAAAGGGGAGGAAATATCAGGAAATTTAAATGAAGAAGCAGAGAGCAACATGTAGTTGCAGGAAATCCTACACTACACCCCTCATAAGAATCCACACAACTAAACCATTGAAGATGAATAACTATGATTTTTATTGATTAATTCCTTGAATGTTTACAAGATAAAATGGAAAAGAGCTAAAGAAATTACAATCACTACAAACTTTCTCTCTCTTAATGACTTGCCTAACACTCGGAAAAAGATCTCCCTCTCAACAGATTTGTTCAACTCTTTATATAGGGTAGTACATAGTGGATGACAGCTAAGCTGTCCTTTATTTTCGGGAATGAATTGCGAAATATCGTAAGTGTATAAATATATAATCTCGCAACTCTCCTAGATCTCGCTAGGTCTTCACATCTTTCTTGTGTTTTAGCTATCGTCATTCATTGCGTCATTTATATTACTCATTTGTGACACTTTCGCAATGCTGTCGTTTATTGATCTCGCGAAGTATTGATGTCGCGATATTCTGATCCTACATCTTGCCTCTTCTCATGTCTTCTCTGCGAAGAAGAGAATGTCATGAGAACTAGTATTTTTAAAATGCCGCAACTGTTCATATTTATCTGTTATGATCCCGTACTTTTACACAGAATTTATTACACATGTTTCTTCTTCCACTCTTTTCTTGACACGTCTCTTTCAACCGTTTTTTCCTGACCATTCACGTCTCCTCTCGCATTAAATGCATTTATCTTCTCGAGAATTCTTCTCTATATATAGTTTTCTCACCCTCCTCTTCTTCTTTTTTACTTTCTCTCTGCAATTTTTCTTCAATTCTCCTCCTCCGCAATTTACGTTTCGCCCATCAGAAATCTTCCTTTTCTTATTTCTCTTGATATTCAATTCTCTAATCATTCCCATATTCTGAGAATGGCTCCACCTGTCGTAGATACGAAACCCTTTTGGGTGAGACTCAAAAGAATTTACAAGAAAGGGGTTTCACCTTATCTACTATTCCCAATCAAGAATCTTCATCTATTCTTTCTGCAAAGTTGTTTCATCGATCATCATTGTGATGATCGAAAAATCATAATCTCGCTAGGTCAACTCCTCGCAGGTCTTCCCATTCCTCTCTACAATCCCGAACTGCCCTTGTTCTATGAAATTCTTGCTCATGAGAAATTCTCGCGAGCTATTTATCAATTAAGTGGAGATTGCATCCGTCTAATGCTTGAATTCGCCAATCGTGGCGGGTAAGGGATCTCTATATCCTGATAACGTTAGAGATCCTAAATTCGCAAACTTAGAGATAGTCGCTGAAAAGTACTCAGTAGAAAATTTTTTTGAAAATTATGAAGTGATAAATATGAAGAATGATAAATCTCGCCGGGGTGCTCGATTGAAAAGAAAAGAGAACGTTCCCGACGATAAGATACTCATGTTAGATATTGATTGGCACTCTGGCAAGAACATTGTTCCTCGCCATTCTAAAGACGACAAGTGGCGCGTCTTTCCGCTATTTTTGAACGGACCTTACATTTCAGGTTCCAATATCCTCCCTGCGAATCTCGCAAATTATCATCCTTGGGTATTTAATTGGCCAGAGAAAGCAAAAGAGGTATACTTCCTAACTTTTACATATTTTACAATCTTCATTTCCTCTTATATCTAATCTTGCGAATTTTTCAGATCACAAATTGAGAAGGAGTTACGAAAGAAATCCAAAGGCGAGTACTCTGGCGATACTTCGTTCAATCACGGATGAAGTAAGAAATATTTTTCTTTATTATTTTTAACAATATTGTTGCCTCTGTTTCTTATCTTCATTCGTGTGCGAAGGTTGGCGTTGAAGAAAATGATATTTCTGAAGCTGCGAAGGCTAAAGGCAAGAATAAGATTACTCTTCGGAAGGATAAATCATCTGCTCCATCTTCTAAAAAACGGAAAATCCATTCCTCTTCTCACTCTAATTCCCAAACCGGCGAGAATTCCGATGAAGATAATGATGAGGTTGACACTTCTTTTGCGAAGGAGAATCATTCAGTCGAATCTGCTATGGCGCAACTGTCTAGTGTTTTCTCTGATTCTATGCAAGGAATGGGAGATGATCGTTTTTCTGCCACGTGCGAAGCTCTCGCAAATATCTGCGATGCCCCCTGCTAGCGGATAATGATTCTTTTCGTGGAGTTTCCAGGCCAATGACTCCCAGTTTCTTAAATGCACTTAGTGCCTTGGTATGTTCATATTTCTGCGTGATTTCAATTATAAACCTTATCTTAACAATTTCTTTATTTTCCTTTATAGTCTGGGAGAGCTTCCTTTGTTGTTGCCTCAGATCTCGAGAAAAGGGCGCAACAATCTCGAAAAGAAAAACCTTCAACTTAAGGAAAAGAACAAAGAATTGGAGGTTGAAACTGTTTCTCTTCGCAAGAGAGATAAAGAACTTGGAAATGAAACTGCTGTTCTTCGTGAAAAAATCAAACAATTGGAAGTTGAATCTTCTTCTCAGAAGGATAAAATATCTAGCCTTCAAAATGCTAATCAACAACTTTATGGTATGAAATTCTTCTCCTTTTCTTATCCTTATTTTGTCATTTACTTTTCTTTATCTGACTTATCATTTTCGCAGACATTTATAACCTTTCTGATGAAGCTATTCTTCTTCACACATTTCCCAAGCCTATGGATAACGATGCTCTTCTTGCCCATCTCAATAATTCTCTAAATAGATTTTCAAATGACAGAATCAATCATCTTTCTTTGAACGAACTTCAATCCAGTTCCGTCTCTTAGAAGCGAGATCATAGATCTAGTTTAAGTTTATCCAACCAAATGAAACACCTGCATCTTAGTTCCCAAGAGAAAATTAGTATTTTAAGGAAGAAAGTTAGCGATCTTATAGATGATAAAGATCGCATTGCTAATCGAGGCGCTCAAGCATTAGCAGAATTTCAAAAAGCTCTTCTTGAAGTTCAAATTGAGCGTGATGAATCTATTCGTCAAAATCTGTTCTTAGCGAAAGAGAGAATCAAATTCGTTCTCTTCTTCTTATAAATAATGACGATGAATTCACTTGGGCTGTGAAAGTTATATATAATGCCGAAATAACTTAGGTGTTAACGTTAGCCTTCATCTTGATCAAATTTGCCTTGGTTAAAGACATGATTTCTGACAGAGAAGATTGTTAATGGTTCTTCTTTATTTTATCGCTTCTTTTTTGTGAAACTACTATTAAGTTATTAATCCATTATCATACGTTCGCAGAAGCTGAGAAGAGGTATCAAACAAGAATTGAAGAACTTGAATATGAAAAAGAGCAACTTGCAAAGGACCTCTATCTTCGCAACGACAAGTATTCCAAGTTGAAGAAGCAACTACAAACTACTGTAGAGAAATAATGATGCTGTCCGTTTTCGCAATCAAACTATTAAGACAGTTTGCGATGACCACAGTATTCCTCTTTCTTCATATCCTTGTCTTCTTGATGAGGTTCCTGAAAATTTACCTTCCTTGGATGTTTCTGATAGTGATGCTAGCGAAGAAGAGGAGTCCGATAAAGAGTCTGATGAAAAAGAAGAATGAACTGAGAGATAGCTCCGTTTTCCTTTTTCTCTTCTTGTGATATTGGTACATTTATCCTTCTAGCCTTCCATTTTTGTAATCTCTTACTGTAAATCTATCATATGAAAATAAATAACAAGTTTTTACTCTAATCATTCCCATACTTGCCTCTGTTATTTATTTTCACATGAGAGATTAAATCGATAATCTTTAAGTAATAATACTTCTTAGTTTCGCAACTGCTGTTGCTAACTCTTCACAAATAAATGAAGAGATATAGTCATTTTCGCAAGCTTATTTTCTTACTCAATTTCTTGTGTGGTCTTACTTGGCCTTCCTAGTTAAAGGTCTTATTTTGCCACCCCTCATTGCGACAAAATCGCAGGACGTCTTTACATTTTCATGTAATGACCCATTGATCTTGCCTTATCATTTCTTTAGTATTGTTGCCTCTGCCCAGGATGTTTTTATTGCGACAATATGACGAGGCCTAAAAATTCTCTCGAACTTAAAGCCCCATGACATTGCCGTCTTGCATGACGAAATCGCGGGGCGTCTTTACTTTCATGTAAAGACCCATTGATCTCGTCTTAACCTCGCGTTAGTATTATTGCCTCTTCGGGATCATCGCACAAATATGACAAGCCTAAATTTTCTTGCGAAAATAGAGCCTCATGACATTTGCGTCTTAAGACACTTATCGGCTCCCTAATGGAGGTGCCGCCCTTATCATCTCCACTGGCTGCCCCTTCAAGGAGGCGTACATCGGCCATACAAGACTAGCTCCTCCCATCCGGTCTTAACAACAACCGGTTGTTTTTCGCAGCCTCTTATCCCTTATACCTATAGGGCTTATGGTTATGAGACTGCACCCTAAGCGGAGTTTTCTTCGGGCCGAGTGCAGCATGTGCCAAGACTTGCCAAGAATGGTCGAGACACTTCAAATGCCCCAGGCACTCTTGGCTCAACCGTACGTGGGCGCCTTGGTCATACATCGACTCCTTGGAAGAGACCCTCGGTCGTCCAACCAGGGTATAACCTTATATAGTTGGAAATCCAAGGTATCTCTCCCGGATGGGCTTTATTGACCTCAAATTTTCATGACTCGGTTTCCGGGGGTGGTGTAACCTTTTCCACTGAGCCATGTCAAGAGATACCCCCTTATATGACGCACTTTAGGTCTTACATTTGCCTCTTGCGAAATATCATTCGCGAACTAGGGTGTACGCCATAAAGGTTCGTCCCATTCACTCATTCTTTCATTTTTGTCAATTCGTTCAATCATTCATTGATTTTTGATTATTTCTTTATAACTCCAACAGCCCGATCTCCTTTTATAACTCCAACACCACCTGATGAGGAAATTTGATGCACTCGTGGTAAGTCGATGCTACACCCAAGATCTCATGTAACCAAGGTCGCCCAATTAATGCATTATAGGGGGATTCCACATCGACTATGCAAAACAAGATTTAAGTTGATAATCCTTTCAGTGGTATTCGCATACGAAGAAAGACTATTTTTGAACGGACTAACCAAAAAGAAATAATCAAAATCAATGAATGATTGAACGTGTGAGAAATGAAAGAATGAGTGAATGGGACGAACTTTTTATGGCGTACACCCTAGTTCGCAATGATATTTCGCAAGAGGCAAATGTAAGACCGAAAGTGCGTCATATAAGGGGGTATCTCGACATGGCTCGAGGAAAAGGTTACACCGCCCCGGAACTCCGAGTCATGAAAATTTGGGGTCAATAAAGCCCATCCGAGAGAGATACCTTGGATTTCCAACTTTATAAGGTTATACTGGTTGGACGACCGAGGGTCTCTTCCAATGAGTCACAGGCGAGACCAAGGCACCGAGAGGCACACTTCGTTGAGCCAAGTGTGTCCGGGGGCATTTGAAGTTTCTGGCCATTCTTGGCAAGTCTGGGCACATGCCGTACCTGCCCAAGAAAACTCACTTGTGGTGCAAGCCCTCGTAAACATAAGCCATAGGTATAAGGGATAAGAGGTCATAAAACAACCGGGTTGTTGTTAAGACCGGATGGGAGGAGCTAGTCTTGTATGGCCGATGTACGCCTCCTTGAAGGGGCAACCACTGAGATGATAAGGGCGGCACCTCCATTAGGGGAGTCGATAAGTGTCTTAAGACGCAAAATGTCATGAGGCTCATTTTTCGCAAGAAAATTTAGGCTTGTCATATTTTTACGATGATCCCGAAGAGGCACAATACTAACGCGAGGTTAAGACGAGATCAATGGGTCTTTACATGAAAGAAAAGACGCCCCCGCGATTTCGTCGCAAAGACTAATGTCATGGGGATTTAAGTTCGAGAGAATTTTTAGGCTTTATCATATTGTCGCAACAAGAACATCCTGCAAGCAGAGGCAACAATACTAAATAAATGATAAGGCAAGATCAATGGGTCATTACATGAAAATGTAAAGACGTCTGCGATTTTGTCGCAATGAGGGGTGCTAAATAAGACCTTTAACTAGGAAGGCAAAAGACCACACAAGAAATTGAGTAACCAAATAAGCTTTGCGAAAATGACTATATTTCTTCATTTATTTGTGAAGAGTTAGCAACGGTTAGCTCTAAACTAAGAAGTATTATTACTTAAAGATTTTCGATTTAATCTCTCATGTGAAAATAAATAACAGAGGCAAGTATGGGAATGATTAGAGTAAAAACTTGTTATTTATTTTCATATGATAGATTTACAGTAAGAGATTACAAAATGGAAGGCTAGAAGGATAAATGTACAAATATCACAAGAAGAGAAAAAAAAAAATGGAGCTATCTCTCGCTCATTCTTCTTTTTTCATCGTAACTCTTTATCGGACTCCTCTTCTTAGCTAGCATCACTATCGAGACATCCAAGGAAGGCATATTTTCAGAACCTCATCAAGAAGACAAGGATAGGAAGAAAGAGGAATATCATGGTCATCGCAAACTATCTTAATAGTTTGATTGTTTAAAACTACGACAAAGATCATTATTGAAATTCGCTCTGTAGTTTGTAGTTGCTTCTTCAACTTGGAATACTTGTCGCTGCGAAGAGAGAGTCCTTTGCAAGTTGTTCTTTTTCGTGATTCAAGTTCTTCAATCCTTGTTTGATACCTCTTCTCCTTCTGCGAACGTATGATAATGGATTAGTAACTTAATAGCAATTTCACAAAAAGAAGCGATAAAATAAAGAAGAACCATTAACAACCTTCTCGTCGTAAATCATGTCTTTAACCAAGGCGGTGATCGTGAAGGCTAACGTTAACACCTAAATTATTTCTCGCATTATCTAGAACTTTCGCAGCCCAAGCGAATTCATCGTCATTATTTATAAGAAGAAGAGAACGAATTTGATTCTCTTTTTCGCTAAGAACAAGATTTTGACGAATAGATTCATCACGCTCAATTTGAACTTCAAGAAGAGATTTTGAAATTCTCGCTAATGCTGGAGCGCCTTGATTAGCAATGCGATCTTTATCATCTATAAGATCGCTAACTTTCTTCCTTAAAATACTAATTTTCTCTTGGGAACTAAGATGAAGGTGCTTCATTTGGTTGGCTAAACTTAAGCTAGATCTATGGTCTCGCTTCTAAGAGACGGAACGGATTGAAGTTCGCTCAAAGAAAGATGTTTGATTCTTGTCATTTGAAAAGCTATTTAGAGAATTATTGAGATGGGAAAAGAAGAGCATCGTTATCCATAAGCTCGAAATGAGTGAAGAAGAATAGCTTTTCGTAAAGGTTATAAATGTTCAAAATGATAAGTCGTATAAAGAAAAGTAAATGACAAAATAAGAATAAGAAAAGGAGAAGAATTTTATACCATAAAGTTGTTGATTAGCATTTTGAAGGCTAGATATTTTATCCTTCGAGAAGAAGATTCAACTTCCAATTGTTTGATTTTTTTTTTTAAGAGCAGCGATTTCATTTCCAAGTTCTTTATCTCTCTTGCGAGAAACAGCTTTTGACCTCACCCTTTTTCTTCTTCTTAAGTCAAGGTTTTCTCTTCGAGACTTGTTGCGCCTTTTCTCGAGATCCGAGGCAACAACAAAGGAAGTCCCCACTATAAAGGAAAATAAAGAAATTGTTAAGATAAGATTTATAATTGAAATCACGCACATTTAAAAGAAATATGAACATACCAAGGCACTAAGTGCATTTAAGAACCGGGAGTCATTGTTCTGAAACTCCACTAAAAGAATCATTATCCTTTAGCAAAGGGCGTCGCGGATATTTGCGGAGCTTCGCAAATGGCGTAAAAAGCGATCATCTCCCATTCCTTGCATAGAATCGGAGAAAACACTAGATAGTTGCGCCATTGCAGATTCAACTGATTGATTTTCCTTCGCAAAAGAAGTGTCAACATCATCATTATCTTCATCGGAGTTCTCACTAGATTGAGAACCAGAGTGAGAAGAGGAGTGGATTTTCCGTTTTTTAGAAGATGGAGTAGAAGATTTATCCTTGCGAAGAGGAATTTTATTCTTGCCTTTAGCCTTCGCAGCTTCAGAAATATCATTTTCTTCAACGCCAACCTTCGCACACGAATGAAGATAAGAAACAGAGGCAACAATATTGTTAAAAATAATAAAGAAAATATTTCTTACTTCATCCGTGATTGAACGAAGTATCGCCAGAGCGCTACTTGGATTTCTTTCGTAACACTTTCTCAATTTGGTGATCAAAAATTAAGCAAGATTAGATATAAGAGGAAATGAAGATTGTAAAATGAGTAAAAGCTAGGAAATATACCTCTTTGCTTTCCTGTGCCAATTAAATACCCAAGGATGATAATTTAAGTAGATTCAGTGGAGTACATTGGAACCCGAAATGTAAGGTCTGCTCAAAAATAGTGGAAAAACGCGCCACTTGTCATCTTTAGAATGGCGAGGAACATTGTTCTTGCCAGAGTGCCAATCAATATCTAACATGAGTATCTTATCGTCGAACGTTCTCTTTTCTTTTTCAATCGAGCACCCTAGCGAGATTTATCATTCTTCATATTTATCACTTCATAATTTTCAAAAAGTTTTCACCGAGTACTTTTTCAGCGACTATCTCTAAGTTTGCGAATTTAGGATCTCTCTGACGTTATCAGGATATAGAGATCCCTTACCAGCGCCACGATTGGCGAATTCAAGCATTAGACGGATGCAATCTCAACTTAATTGATAAATAGCTCGCGAGAATTTCTCATGAGCAAGAATTTCATAGAACAAGGGCAGTTCGATTGTAGAGAGGAATGGGAAGACTTGCGAGAGTTGACCTCCGAGATTAGGATTTTCTGATCATCACACTGATGATCAGTAAACAACTTTGCAAAGAATAGATGAAGATTCTTGATTGGGAATAGTAGATAAGGTGAAACCCCTTTCTTGTAAATTCTTTTGAGTCTCACCCAAAAGGGTTTCGTATCTACGACTAGTGGAGCCATTCTCGTAATATGGGAATGATTAGAGAATTGAAGATCAAGAGAAAGAAGAAAAGGAAGATTTACGGTAAGAGTTAAACGTAAATTGCGAGGAGGAAAATTGAAGAAAAAATTGCGAGAAAGTAAAAAGAAGAAGAGGAGGGTGAGAAAACTATATATAGAGAAGAATTTTCGAGAAGATAAATGCATTTAATGCGAGAGGAGACGGAATGGTCAAGAAGAAACGGTTGAAAGAGACGTGTCAAGAAAAGTGGAAGAAGAAACATGTGTAATAAATTACGTGGTAAAAGTACGGGATCATAACGGATAAATATGAACAATTTGCTGCATTTTAAAAATACTAGTTCTCATGACATTCTTTTCTTTGCGAGAGAAGACATGAGAAGAGGCAAGATGTAGGATCGAATATCGCGACATCAATACTTCGCGAGATCAATAAATCAGCGACATTGCGAAAGTGTCGCAAATGAGTAATATAAATGACGCAATGAATGACGCATACTAAAACACGAGAAAGATGTGAAGACCTAGCGAGATCTAAGAGAGTTGCGAGATTATATATTTGTACACTTGCGATATTTCGCAAATCATTCCCGAAAATAAAGGACAGCTTAGCTGTCATCCACTATGTACTACCCTATATAAAGAGTTGAACAAATCTGTTGGGATGGGGATCTTTTTCCGAGGTTAGGCAAGTCATTAAGAGAGAGAAAGTTTGTAGTGATTGTAATTTCTTTAGCTATTTTCCATTTTATCTTGTAAACATTCAAGGAATTAATCAATAAAAATCATAATTGTTCATCTTTAATGGCTTAGTTGTGCTTGATTCTTGTGAGGG